>PVIY010000207.1:0-81558 GCA_004026745.1 Myrmecophaga tridactyla | reverse complement strand
CAAGATAAGAAGATTTCTTCAGAGAGGAGGCAAATGATATATCAGAAACTGAAATCTGCATAAAGAGAGGAAGAGCATTAAGGAAGGAACAAAATGAAAGTAAAATAAAATATTTGTTCTTTTTCTTAACAGATCTAACATGCAACAGTGTTCAAAATGACAATGGCAACAATATAGTGGATCATTATTGCTTATGGATAAGTGAAATGAATAACAGCAATATTACAAAGGACAGAAGAGAAGAAAAGGAAATACTCTATTTCAGATACCTGCACTATCTGTGAAGCAACAGATTGTTATCTGAAAGGAGGTTTAGATTTTGTTACAAATGATATTGCAAACTCTAGGACAACCATGAACATTTTTTTAAATGAAATAAAATTGATGTGCTAAAAGAGAAGAAAAATGGAATAATATAAAATGCTCAGTTAAAATCAGATAAGGCAGAAAAAGACTGGAAGACAAAAAAAAGAAACAAAGAACAAGACAGCTAATAAAAAACTGCTACAAATATAGTAGATATTAAGCAAGATCAGTAATTATTTATTTGTGAATGGTCAAAACACCAACTAAAAGTCAGACTATCAGAGAGAAAAAATAAACTATATGTTGTCTATAATAAATCCACTTTAAATGTAAAGACACATGTTTTCATTTGCTAAAGCAGCTGTAATGCAATATATCAGAAAATGACTGGAATGACTTTTAAAAATCGGAATTTATTAAGTTGCAAGCTTATAGTTCTAAGGCCATAGAAACATACAAACTAAGGCATTCAGAGAAAAATTCCTTAACTCCAAAGAAAGAGTTGAAAACACTTGGGATTTCTCTCTTAGCTGGGAAAGCACATGGTGACATCTACTAGTTTTCTCTACCAGGTTCTTCAGACGGCTTCCCTGGTGGCATTTTCTGTTTGCATCTCCCAAGGTCTCAGACTGTGTGGACTCTAAAACTTTTTCCAAAACGGTTCCCTCTTAAAGAGCTCCAGTAAGCAACCTCACCTTGAATGGACTGAGACACATCTACACTGAAACCACCTAATCAAAAGTTACCACCCACAATTGGGTGGTCACATCACCATGGAAACAATGAAAATGCTCACACCTAACAAGCAACATTGAATGAAGATTAAAAAATATGGCTTTCTGGGGTACACAACAGTTTCAAAACAACACATTCCACACTCTGGACTCCAAAAAGGTATGTTCTTTCCATATATGAAATACATTTATTCCATTACAATATCATGAAAACTTAAACCATTTTAGTGAAAATACAAATGCAATACAAAGTCAGAAACAGTACAAAATTTCATCAAAGACAGCTGCAGGCATTGTCTGTCTTTAGGCAAAATTATCTGCTGACTCTGGACCTGTAAAACTCAGAACAAGTTATCTACTCCCAACATAGAATACATATGGAAGGGCAGTCATAGGATGCATATTCCCAGTTCCATAGGAAGAAATTGGAAAGAACATAGGGATCACCAGACCAAAACAATTCCAAAAACCTGTAGGATAAACTCCATTAGATTTCAAAGTCTGAGAGTAATTTATCTTTGGGGATTTAGAAAGCAACCGCCCCACCCTTTCCAAGAACAGAAGTTCTCTGTTCTTTCCAAATGCAACCTTGGGGGACATTGGGGAGACCACTGTTTTTCAGCTCCACCCTCTCCAAGCATCAGGGCAGCACCCATGCTCTCTGCCTTCCCTGGGGTCACATTCAACCTCCTCAAAACAATGTGGTAGCAGCAAGACTGTCCCCAGTCATCAAGGAATGTGCTCCACCCTCTCCAAGGCCTGAGGTGGCATAGATCTTCCAGAATATTGAGGTGGAAGCCTCACCCTCTGCCTTCATGTCAAATTCACCCTCATCAAGTGCTTGGGTGAATCTGCTCTCCTGTCCCAAGGTTTCTTGGTGTCAGCCCTTAGCTTCCGTGGTTCTGCCTCTGAACTTATTTTCCTTCAGTTTGTCCCTTTTCTGTTCCTTTTAGTCCAGACTGGCAGTGATTCTGTTTATATAGATCCCACAACAGTCTTGTTGGCTTTCTATGAAGTATGCAGGGATCATAACCCTCAGACAATAGGAATTTCCAGAAATCCTTCTTGGATAACTCCTCCAATCTTGCCTTTTTGAAATGGTTGACTTGTTCCATGTTTGGTTCTATTGGCACCATTCTTTGGGGTCTCCCTTTCTGGAAGCTCAAAATTTTCCAGACTATGAATTTCTAGTTTCTTTATACCCAAGAATTCTGTTCTCAACTTGTCTCTTTCCTGTCACATTTCACTATAAGCTGCGAGGAGAAACCAGGTTGAGCTTTCCACATTAAATATGGATATCCCCCCTGCTAAATATCCAAGTTCATGGCTTTTAAAATCTACCTTCCTTCAAAACCACTAGCCAATTTTGCCAGATTCTTTACCACTTTAAAATAAGGTTTGCCTTCCTTCCAGTTTGCAATAAAACATGTATCATTTCTGCCTAAGGTCTTATCAGGGGTATCTTTAGAGTCCACATTTCTACCAACAGTCTCTTCAAAACATTCTAGACATTCTCTATCAAGCTCTTCACAACTCTTCCAGAATCTTTCCCTTATCCATTTAAAAAGCCATATTCAACAGAAAAATATCTAACATGTTTGATATTTTCAAACCACAGCACCCACTTTTCTGGTACCAAAAGCTTTAGCTTGCTAAAGCTGCTAGGATGCAATATACCAGAAATGGAATGACTTTTTAAAAGAGAATTTATTAAGTTGCAAGTTTACAGTTCTAAGCCCATAGGAATGTAAAAACTAAAGCATCCAGATAGACATACCTTAACTCCAAAGAAAGAGTTGAAGACATTTGGGGTTTCTCTCTCAGCTGGGAAGGCACATGGTGGCATCTACCAGCTTTCTCTATCAGCTTCTTCAAATGACTTCCCTAGGGCATTTTCTGTCTGCATCTCCAAAGGTCTCTGGCTGTGTGGGTTCTCAAGCTGTTTCCAAAATGGTTCCTTCTTAAAGGACTCCAGTAAGCAATCCACCTTGAATGGATGGAGATACATCTCCATGGAAATCACTTAATCAAGTTACTACCTACAGTTGGGTGGGTCACATCTCCATGGAAACAACAAAAAAGACCACACCCAGCAATATTGAATAAGGATTAAAGAACAGGGCTTTTTGGGGTGCACAACAGTTTCAAACTGGATAAATTTAAAGTAAAAGGAGGGGACTTACAGGGAGATAGCAAAGTATGAGAGGCTAAGTTACCCTGGTTCTGTGCAGGAACCAGAGATGTGATAGAAAAAATGAATGGGACAGTGACCCCAGGATATGAGTAATCATCAAGGGACTTCTACCCTGCATAGGGTGGCCACTGGAGAAATAAAAACAGACAGAAGGGGTGAGTGGGCTCGGTCATGGCTCCATCTACTCACACAGCTGGCTTGGGGAGATCTTTCTGTCAGCTTCCTAGCTGGGACTTCATGTAGCATACTTGGAAGACATGCTTTTCCTGTTACAGATGTTTTTCCTCTACACAGAGTCCACTTAATCAAGGTAAAGTGTTTACTCCCCACCCTTGTGACATGTTGCTGTGGGTACCTTTTTGCTTTCTTCATTTGTTTGTTTTGATGAGGGCTGGGGGCTCTTCTCTAGGACAGAGAGATGCAGAGTGTGCTGGGCCAACAGTCAACCTGTGAAAGAGACCTGTTTTGGTCCTGGAGCCACTCTCCCTCCCCCACAGAGGCAGAAAGACCTCAGGTATGGGCAGATGGAGAGGTGAGGCCAAGGAAGCTTGCCGAGATGAGCACTGTGACTGGCCTGCAGATATTTCCTGACTGGCTGTGGATAGGTGAAGCTAGAATACCCAGTCTGGCAGCCTGGTGTCATCCCAGGGAGGTGGGGGAGTGGTAGTGGTTCTGAGGGCCACTGGATACATTGGCCACACAAAAATTTCCAGTGGGGGTAGGTGCTGCTCATCTCCCAACCCCATGGTTGGCAGATTTTGGAGCATTCCGAGGTCAGCAGCCTTGGCTGGAGTTGTATTGGATTTCCATTTGGTTCTGCTGGCACATGCACTCAGGATCAGGTGGGCCTAAGGGGTGAGAGGGTTCAAGAGTGCCATCTGTGAGGAGAAGAGGACAAATTGCCTATCTGCCTGGCTCCCCAACAAAGCCCCAATTAAAATTGAGACCCCCCTCGAGTTTAGGGACTTGGTTTCACAGGGAAGGACTGACAAACCAAATCAAAAGGGGATTTTTAAAGGTAATACAAGTAGATACAAAATCTTAGATGATGGAAGGAAATAAATTTGCAAAATAATCTTATTAAAATATTAAAATGCCACATCTTCAGCAGAAGATCATAAAGCATGTGAAGACACAAGCAGGTATGTCTCAGCCAAATGATCAAATTAAATAATCTAATGATACACAGAATTTGGAACAACTAATTAAGGTTTTTCAGAATGATATGAAAGAAATCATGTGGGTGCTAGAGGAGCATAAGGAAGAATTTGAGCGAATAAATTGAAAAATATCAGATATCATAGAGATGAAAGATACTATAGACCAAATTCAAAATATATTAGAGTCTCACAATAGTAGACTTCAAGAGGTAGAAATAATAATAAACAAATTAGAAGACAGGACAACTGAACTCAAATGTTCAAAAGAACAAATGGGAAGAAAGATAGAAAAAAAATGCAATTGACCTCAGGGAAATGATAGACAACACGAAGCATATAAATATAAGAATTATTGGTGTCCCAGAGGGAAAACAGAAGAGTAAGAGTATAGAAAGGCTTGTTAAACATATAATGAGGGAAAACATCCCAACCTGTATAAAAACCACAAATATCCAAACCAAACAAGCCCAACGAATCCCAAATAGAATAAATCCAAATAGGCTTATTCCATGAAGTATACTTATTAGAATGTCAAATTTTGAAGAGAAACAAAAAGTCATGAAAGCAGAAAGAGAAAAGAGATTTATTGCATATAAGGGAAACTATGTAAGACTGAGTTCAGTCTTCTCAACAGGTACCATGGAAGCAAAAAGGCAATGGTACAGTTTATTTAAGATTTTGAACAAGAAGCACTTCCAGCTAATAATTCTTTATCCTGCCAAGTTGTTCAGCAGAATTGAGGGATAGACCAAAATCTTCATAGATAAAAAATGGCTGTGAGAATTTACCAACCAAAGACATGCCTCACAAGAAATATTAAAGGGGGCTCTGTCAACTGATAAAAGACTAGAGAGGGAGGTCTGGAGGAGGGTACAGAATTGAAGGGTATTAACAAGAATCAAAAATGAGAGAGGGAAAAGAATATATAAATCTGACAAATGCAAATTATAGGATAAGACAATAGAATTGCTTTTATAATAATTGTAAAATTATCACAAGCTGCTTTTACAATAATAGTTTTCAATGTTAATGAATTAAACTCCCCAATTAAAAGACTCAGAGTGATAGAATGGTTTAAAATATGAAATATCTATATGCTGCTCATTAAAGACTTACCTTAGACCCAAGGATACAAATAGATTGAAAGTGAAAGTATGGAAATAGATGTTCTGTGCAAGTTTTAACCAAAAGAAAACATACATAGCTATAATAATATTAGATAAAATAGAATTTAAATGTTATAATAAGAGACAAGATTTTCATATCTTAATTATAAAAACATGTATCTTTATGTTTTCTCAAAATAAAAAATTGAAAATGTTCAGTAACTTAGATCATTACTATAGTAAAGTTAATATTTCCAATAATTGTCAACTTGATATTTTGAGAACTTATTCAGATTTGATAGCTAATGAAATGGTATTTAAGTTAGTGTTTAAGATTTAGAATTTAAGAAACTTCTATATCTCTATCTATAGGTTTTTTTCCTTGTGTGCCTTAATTTAAATTGGTTTATGAAATTTACTATACAAACACAGGCTTTACAATGACTATTTAGTTACTTTATTTGATATGCCTATGGATATGCTAACTAGGATATCTATTTTTGGTAGTCAAATCTTTATATAATAATTGTAAAAACAATTATATTTTTATATTTCCCTGAAATAAAGAACTTGAAAAATTTCAGCAACATAGGTTGTTACTATAGCAAAGTTGATATTTGTAATAATTTTCTATTTGATATTTTAAGAACATTCACAGTTTTGACCGCTAGTCAAATAGTATTTAAATCAGCATTTAATATTTTGATTTTAAGAAACTCTGATATCAGCATTTATAGATTATTTTCCTTGTTTGACATAATTTTAGTTTGGCTTATGAAACTTATCATACAAACACAGGATTTACAATGATTATTTGAATACTTTAAATGTGTTTATGCATAAACTAAGATATCCATTTTTGGTATAGGGTAAGATGGTAGACTCAAGAACTGCTTTCACAGTAATAACTTTGAATGTTAATAGACCAAACTCACCAATTAAAAGACATAGATTGGCAGAATGGATTTAAAAATATGATTTGTCTAATTGCTGCTTATAAACGGCTTATCTTAGACCTAAGAATATAAATAGATCAAAAGTGAAAGTATGGAAATAGATGTTCTATGCAAATTGTAAGCAAAAGAAAGCATGAGCAGCTATAGTAATATCAGATAAAATAGATTTTTTAATGTTATGATGTCATAAGAGATTTTCATATCTTAATAGTAAAAACATTTTTAACATAGGTCATTATTATAGCAAAGTTGATATTTGTAATAACATTCTATTTGATATTTTGAGAATGTTTATACTTTTGATAACGAAATGGTACTTAAATTAGTGGTTAATATTTAGAATTTAAGACATTCTTTTATCTATATATGTAGATTTTTTCCGTCTTAATTTTAAAACAATTTATGAATCATAATGTATAAACACAGGCTTTATAATGATTATTTAGATACTGTATTCAAATATGGCTATGGATAAGCTAAGATATCAATTTTAGGTGGTTCTAAGTGTATTGTTTGTTTTTAAATAAAATATTTACAGTTATTTTTTTAAAATAAAAGAAGGGAGAAAGATTTATCATGTAAAAATTAATAAAAGTGAAGCTACACTAACTATACTCATCAGACAAATGAGCTTCAGTACAAGGAAAATTATCAGAGATAAATAGAATTCTCCAAGAAGCATAATAATCTTCAGTGTGTTTGAGTCTAACAGCAGCATCAAAATACATGAAACAAAAACTAATAGAATTCCAGGAAGAAATAGACAAATCACTATTATAGTTGAAGACTTTCAACATCTCTCACACAGTAATTGATAGATCCATCAGGCAGAAAATCAGTAAGACTAAAGCTGAAATGAACAGCACAGCATTTATTGATATTACATCCTAGAATAGAATATATATTCTTCTCAAGCACAAATGGAATATCACCAAGAATGACCACATCTTGGGCCATAAAGTACATCTTAACAAATATAAAAATATAGAAATCATAAAAAGCTTTATTTTCCACAGTACAATAGGATTAAAGAAAAATCTGTAACAGAAAGACAGCTGGAGATATATCAAAATATTTGGAAGTTAAACAACACACACTTATAAATAACATATGGGTCAAAGGATCAATCTAAAGAGAAATGTTTAAATATTTTGGGCTAAATGAAAATTAAAATACAACTTATCAAAATTTATGGGATGCAGCAAAAGCAGCACTTAGAGGGAAATTTATAGAACTGAATGCATATATTAGAAAAGAAGTGAAATCTAAAATCAATAATATAAGCATTCACCATAAGAAATTAGAAAAAAAAAAGAAAATTAAATTCAAAGTAAGTAGAAAAAAAAGAAATAGCAAAAATTAGAGCAGACACCCATTGTATTGAAAACAGGAAAACAAGAGAGAAAACCAACTACAAAAGAAGCCTGATTTTTAAAAAAGACCAGAAAAATTGATAAACCCCTCAGGCAGGTGAACCAATACAAAGAGAGAGGATACAAATTACTAATATAAGAAATGAAAGAGGGACCATCACTCTAGATTCCAATAAGATTAAAAGGATATTAAACAAATATTATAAACAACTCTATTCCAAGCATTTAATACTTAGATGAAATGGATCAATCATCTGAAATATGCAATCTATCAAAACTCATAACAGGGAGAAATAGATCATCTGAATTGTCTTATATCTATTAAACAAATTGAAAAACTATTAACTTTCCAAACCAAAAAGCACAAAACCCAGACAATTTCACTGGCAAATTTTATCAAATACTTAAAAAGAAATTATTACAATTTTCTACATTCTCTTACAGCAAACAGAAGCAGAAAGAACCCTTGTAAACTCATTTATTAAATGTTAACTTAATACCAAAGACATGACAAAAACAATGACATTAAAAGAAATAAATACTACTCTCCAGTATAAAAATGCAAAAATCCTCAACAAAATGTTAGCAAATCAAATCCTTCAGTGTATACAAATAATTATACACCATGAATTGTCAAGAGTTGAACAGAGAGACTGAGCTCAGCTTCCACTTGTTGAAAGTAACTTATTAAGACAGCAAGCCAAAATTAAAGTAACAGTCCAGCCTTCAATCAGTCTTCAATACTATAACTATAGTAATATAAACAAGAAATTCTACTAAAGAAAGTACCAGATTCACCTTTTTCTCCATTTTACCCTAGGGAATGGTATTGCTGGGTAACATTTAGATGGGTCGTCAGAAAGTTAGGGTGTCTCTGCTGAGTGAGCCCCAATGAAAGGTTCCTGCAGTTATATGGAACCTGGGACCTTAGGGAGTGGAGAAAGTAAGAATGGAAAAGTAGTGAATATTCAGAGGGAAGAAAAAGTGTCTTTGAAGACTCCTCCCCGACTCCCTCATGATAAGCAGTTCTTAGCAAACGTACCTGAAAAATATCTAGATTTTGAGTCCCTGATAGGTAAGCCTCCAAATGGTGGTGCTTGAACTAGGAATGCGGATAGATACAAGAACTTGACTGGCCAGAGAAGCCTGAGTCCTTCATTTCAAGTCTCTTCCCTTACTACAATGCACTGGCTGTGCAACAGGACTAATAGGGGGCCAAAGCTTTTACCTGTGAGGCCTTTGTAATTGCCCATGGTCAAGTCTGAAAGAGAACTCGTAGGATTTTGGCCAGGAGCCAGATTCTTCTTGAGCAAGCAGGATTTATTCCAGAATTGCAAGTTTAGTTCAACATTAGAAAATCAATTGATGCAATCCAGCACATCAAAAGGCTAAAGAATAAAAATCATTTGATAATATCAATAGATACAGAAAAAGCACTTGAAAAAATCTAATACTCATTCAATATAAAAACTCAGCAAACTGGAAATAGAAGAGAACTTCCTCAACTTGATAAAAATATCTACAAAAACCTACAGCCAACATCATATTTAATGGATAAAAGTAGAAAGTTTCCCCTTAAGATTGAAAATAAGATAACGATTTCCCTCTCACCACTCATTCAAATTAGTTGTAGAATTCCTAGCTATTGCAACAAAGCAAGAAAAAGGAATAAAAGGTACACAAATTGGGAAGGAAGAAATAAAGATGTCTTTGTTTAAACTGTGTTTGCCACAAATACGATTATCTATGTAGAAAATCAGAAAGAATCAACTAAAACATTCTTGAAACTAGTAAGTGATTATAACAAGTTTTGAGCATACAAGGTAATAACGTGAAATTTTGTTGTTGTTACTGAATTTTCTCCCTTTCTTGCCACTCTCCCAAGGGGACTTTGCAAATACTTTTTTATTCACTGTTCAAATCACTCTGGGATCTATTGGGCCATCACTCTGGACAAACCAACAAAATCTCTTGTCCTACTCAAGGTTCATGTACTTATGGTCTTCAATTAAACTGTCCACATAAGTTACATTAGGAACTGCACTAGTCAAAATATAAATTTTGTATCAAATAAACATTTTTGGCTTTAGTCTCACACATAAATTAAAGTTTTAAAATATGAATTACCATCTATTTTCATCACCCTGCAGTATTGACATTCCTTTGTTCTTCCTCATGCAAAAACATTTTTTAATTTGTATGTTTAGTCATTATCATTTACACCCTGGGCCATCCTAGATTATACCATCTCAGTCCATATCATCTATCTTTCCTTCTGATCTCATTTGTGCCCCCAGTCTCCTCTCTCCATCATTCTCACATTCAGCATCATTCAGTGAACTAGCATTATTGTATTGCAGTTAGGTACTATTGTGCTATCCATTTCTGCATTTTTACAATCAGTTTTCACAATCTGTATCCCTTCAGCTCCAATTATCCAATATCTACCCTATTTCTATTTTCCTGATGGTCTCTGTTCTTAACCGAAATCCTCCAAGTTCATTCACGAATGTTAGTTCATATCAGTGAAACCATACAACATTTGTCCTTTTGTTTCTGGCTAATCTCACTCAGCATAATGTCCTCAAGGTCCATCCATGTTGTTACATACTTCATAACTTTATTCTGTCTTACAGCTGCATAATATTCCATCGTATATATACAGCACAGCTTGTTTAGCCACTCATCTGTTGATGGACATTTTGATTGTTTCCATCTCTTGGCAATTGTAAATAATGCTGCTATAAACATTAGTTTGCAAATGTCTGTTTATGTCCTTGCCCTCAAGTCCTCTAAGTAGATACCTAGCAATGGTATTTCTGGGTCATATGGCAATTCTATATGTAGTTTCCTAAGGAACCACCAAACTGCCTTCCACAGCAGTTGTATCAGTTAATATTCCCACCAACAGTGGATAAATGTGCCTCTTTCTCCACATCCTCTCCAGCTATTTGTCATTTTCTGTACTATTGATAAAGGCCATTCTGAAGGGTGTGAGATGATGTCTCATTGTGGTTTTAATTTGCATTTCCCTAATAACCAGGGAAGTTGAGCAGCTTTTCATGTGCCTTTTGGCCATTTGTATTTCCTCTTCTGAGAAGTGTCTCTTCATGTCTTTTGCCCATTTTGCAATTGGGTTATTTGTCTTTTTTGTTGTTGAGTTGAACAATCTCTTTATATATTCTGGATACTAGACCCTTATGTGATACATCATTTCCAAATATTGTCTCCTATTGTGTAGGCTATCTTTTTACTTTCTTGACAAAGTTCTTTGATGCACAAAAGTGTTTAAATTTGAGGAGTTCCCATTTATTTATTTATTTCTTCAATGCTCATGCTTTGGGTGTAAGATCTAGGAAACCACCTCCTATTATAAGATTTATAAGATATTTCCCTAAATTTTCTTCTAAAAGTTTTAAGGTCTTAGATATAATGTTTAAGTCTTTGATCCATTTTGAGTAATGGATCTCTAATCCATAGAAAAAAAATTAGTTTTTGTATAGAGGGTGAGGTATGGATCCTCTTTCATTCCTTTGTATGTGGATATCCAGTTCTCTAGGCACCATTTATTAAAGAGACTGTTCTGTTGTAGGTGAGTTAGCTTGACTGCCTTATCAAAGATCGATTGTCCATAGATGATATGGTCTATATCTGAACACTCTATTAGATTCCATTGGTCAGTGCATCTATCTTTGTGCTAGAACCATGCTGTTTCAACCACTGTAGTTTTGTAATATGCCTTAAAGTCAGGTAGTGTGAAACCTCCGGCTTCATTTTGCTTTCTCAGGATATTTTTAGCTATTCAGGGCACCCCACCCTTTCAGAGAAATTTGGTTATTGGTTATTGTATTTCTGAAAAGTAAGTTTCTGGGATTTTAATTGGTATTGCATTGAATCTATAAATCAACTTAGGAAAATTGACATTTTAACTATATTTAGTCTTCCGATCCACGAACACAGTATGCCTTTCCATTTATTCAGGTCTTCTGTGATTTCTTTTAGCAATTTCTCGTAATTTTCTTTGTATAGGTCTTTTGTATCCTTAGTTAAATTTATTACTAAATTTTTTATTATTTTGGCTGCAGTTGTAAATGATTTTTTTCTTGATATCCCCTCATATTGTACATTACTAGTGTATAGAAACACTACAGATTTTTGAGTGTTGATCTTATACTACAAACTCTGATGAGAGAAATCAAAGAAGATTTAAATAAAAAGAGAGATATTCCATTTTCATGGATAGAAAGATCAACATGTTTTTTGGCATGGACAGGCTATAGGAATCGAACCCAGGTCTCCAATACAACAGGCAAGAATTCTGACCCTGAGCCACCCGTGCACCACCCTAAGACTCAGTACTTTTAAGATATCAGTTCTTTCAAACTTGATCTATAGATTCAATGCAATCCCAATCAAAATCCCAATTTACCCAGTGGAAAGTGGTAAACTGATTCTTAAGTCTATATGGAAATCCAAAAGACTCAGAATAGCCAACACAGCACAGTGGGAGGAGAAAATTGGAGAGCTAACACTGTCCAACTTCAGGGCTTTATAAAGCAACAGTGTTCAAAACATCAGACAAATAGAAGAATGGAACAGAATTAAGAGCACAGAAATAGATCCACACAAATCCAGTCAATTGATATTTGACAAGGGATCAAAGCCAATTAAGTTGAAAAAGTATACCCTTTTCAACAAACAGTGCTTGAACATCTGGACAGCCATATGCAAAAAAAAAGAAAGAAAGAAAGAAAAAAGAATATAGACACAGAACTCATGTCTTTCCTAAAAAATAACCCACAATGGATCATAGATCTAAATATAAAATGCAAAACTCTAAAACTTCTACAAGATAGAAAGAGATCTTGGTGGCCTTGGGCTTGGCAATAGTGTTTTAATACAACACCAAAAGCACAATCCATGAAAGAAAGTACTAAGTAGGACTTCATTAAAATGAAAAATTTTGCTCTTCAATAGATATTGTTAGGAGAATGAAAAGTCAGTTCATACACTGTGAGAAATTATTTGCAAAATACATCTCTGATAAATATATATAAAGAACTCTTAAAACTCAACAATAAGGACACAAACAACCCAAGTAATAGAATTGCAAAAGACTGAACAGACACCTTCACCAAAGAAAATACACAGGTGGCAAATTAGCAGATGGAAAAATGCACAATATTACATGGCATTACGGAATTGCAAATTAAAACTACTACAAACCTATTAGGAAGTCTAAAACCCAAAACACCAATAATACTAAATGCTGGTGAAGATATGGAATAATAGAAATTTGTTCATAACTGTGAAGATGAAAAATAGTACAGTCATTTGGAAGGCATTTTGACAGTTTCTTCCAAAATTTAACATAGGCTTACTCTACAATCCAGCAATTGCAGTCCTAGGTATTTAACCAAATGGACTAAAAAACTGATGATGTCCACTCAAATGATTATAGCAGTTTTATTCATAATTGCCAAAAACTAAGATGTCCTTCAATAGGTGAATGAAAAACAAACTGTTCATTTACACAATGGAATATAATTCGGAGATAAAAGAAATGAGTTATTAAGCCATGAAAAGACACAGAGGAACCTTAAATGGATATTGAGAAGTGAAAGAAACCATACTGTATGATTCCAATTACATTATATCTGTCAGAAAAGGCAAAACTATAGGGACATAAAAAGATCAGTGGTTTCCATGGGTCCCACATAATCTTTTGGAAATTAATAATTTGAAATGCTTCATATTTAATTTTTCTCAAAATCCCAAAAATGTGATTTTTTTTCCTCGCAAAATTTTTGGGAATGAGAAAGCAAGGCCTGTAAAGAACAGAGACACAATCTAACGGAAACTGAATGTGGCAATCACAAAACTCCATGTAGCAATGCTTATAATTTCTCCCTTCTTTACTTTTCTAGAAACTCTTAGCTGAACTGCTAACTGGAAAGGCAGATAGAGACCTCAGTGAGAGAAGAAATAAGTTATAAAATAAAATTCTCACTTCAAAAAAACATTATTAAACAGGTTGAAGGAAACTCTGTGCACATTTACATGTTCCACAAAGGCTAGCTTTGCCCCTACATTAAGAGAAATTGGTGCATTTAAACGAAGATTCTCATCAGAGTCTAATAAGGTTGGATTTGGAATAAATAGGTAACAATTATAGCTAATGAAAAAGGTATCTAATTGCACGGTGATGCTTGTTTTCTCCAAAATCTTCATCTCTTTATATAATTTGTTGAAGATAGCTCTTGGGAATACTGGCTAATGTTTTGCTGTTTTAATAATTAGAGTTCTATTTTTATATTTAATTTGGAAGTATTGAAGTTGCTTTAAACTAACTCTATCTACTCAATAAAGCCCACTCTGTGGAGCTCATATTCAAAGCCATTAGTAATTTAGTGACAGCACAATCAGTTTCAAGCAAAGAACCTAAAACAAAATAGATACCAGAACCTTCAAATTAAAGAAAAAGGTGGCATCACTTTGTTTCTCCTCCTTCTTGGAGAATTGAGTCAAGCCACTTAAGAACACTAAAAAATATATAAAAAGATAAAGAAAGATCAAGAACCCTGAAAGTACAGAGAAGACAAATAACAAAATCAAGTGATACAACAGGTATAAGTAATTGAGGAGCTTGGACTTTGCAAAGAACACGCAACCCCTTTTCATTCTTTTGGGTTCATTCCTTACTCTTGGTTATTTGCTAGAGGCAAATATAACATTTGAACAAAGATGTGGAACCATACAGTAACATATATGACACTTAAGAGCTAGTGTGGAAACAGTTTTAAACATTATCTGGCTCAAATATGGTTTGAATTCACTCAGTTATTTAGGTTTCTTATTTATTTTCATAATATGCTTAATCTCGATCAAATAACCTCATTATTTCCTCTTATTTCTGGAATCCTTCCATTTAAAAATATGTTGGCTACAATCTGAAGCTTTGATTGGTTATTTTCAATTAAGTGTTATAGTATTCTCATGTTTGTATAGCTAGAATTGTGGAAATGTGGGCTATGAGTTTTAATTGAGTCATTTTATGAAAGATTTGGCTGTGTTCTTTCCCTAAATGATACTTTTGTAGAAGTTCACAAAAGTGAAAATAGAAGCCTGCATTGATTGCAGAAAAATTGACAAAATTGGCATCAAATCCCTCCAAACTAATTCTGAGTTGGAATCATTTTGTCCAATCCTGTGGGATTCTAATATATAACTTTTCAGTAAATTATAAGTTGATGACTACAAGAATTTGTATTAAAGAAGACACAAAATACAAACATAAATTTCAGGTGTTCAAACTGAATTTCATTTTCAGGGTATTACAGAAGGAATAAAATCATAAGTGAGATTCCTTTCCTCTGATATGTTTGTCACTTGAAGTTCATTTTGAGTCATGAAAGTAAATGTGCAAAATAACATAGTAGGCACAGGCAAAAGAATTTTGTATAAAGTCTGTTCTCAGGAGAAAAGGCTTTTCTGCCATTGCTCTTGGTTATAAACACACACATACACACCCAGCCACACAACTGAAAGCCTCCAGCAAAAAATGTGGTAACACGACATGCAGAATACAATTTCCATCTTGCAGCTTTATGTAGAAGCTATAGTCATGAATAAGAAAATGAAATCCTAATGAAGAGTCTCCAGTTAAAGGTTAAAGGAATCATGTTATTTCCTTTATTCTATATCTCACATGGGGACACACAGAGACCTGCCAATGGGAATGAACTACTTAATCATAGAAAATACATGAAAGTGATCAACTGCTGTAGTTGTCGAGTACAACACTCAACAGATTCTCATCAAAGGCGGGCATCTGCCAAGTGGAATAGAGCTGGGACTCCTAGGAGACTGAAAGACCTTCAATAAGAATGCATACAAATTGACTAATGAAAGCAGCTACAGGTTGGTAATAACTCAAAGCTTTAGAAGAATTTAAAAGAAAGTGAACTTAAAGCCTGATTTTGGAAACTTTATTCTTCTTAGTTGTTTCAATTAAACTCAACTCACAAAAGCCCTCGTATTTTACTATTCTATTAGGACACTTGGTTCCTGATTGAAATAGTTGTATCTAAGACTACAAAAAAGTGTAAAGTCTTTAGCTACGTTCCTACATAAGATATTTTGTCTATATAAAATTTTATGGCTCTTGGACAGGCAATGATGGTTCAGTGGCCGAATTCTCATCTGCCATGCCGGAGACCCGGGTTCAATTCCCAGACGTGCCCATGCCCAAAAGAATAAGTAAAATTTTACTGCTCTTTATCCATCATTGTGGTCAATGATAAATCAATGTTATCAAAGGTTTCCTTGTTTAGGATGAAGAAGTCAGACTGACCTTAGTTATGTGTGACCTTTAGCAAGTTATTAACCTGCCTTAACCTATTTGTTCATCTAGAAAAGGGGGGTAAAACTACCTGCCTTATTCAAGTATTGTGAAAATCCAAATAAGAGGAAGCAAAACACTTTACAGAGTCCACAGGTAGCAAAGACTAAATTAATGTTGGTTGTTTGGGCCCAACCCCATCACTCCTCTAAGAAGTCATAGCCCCTTATGGTTAAAAGCGCAGAATTTGGCCTGATCAATCTGCTTGGACAGAAAGCCAGCCTGCAGTGCTGTTACTTAGTACTATTACATTAGTAATTCACTGCACCATCCCAAATACTTTGCATTTTTTTTATTTCAAGAAGAAGTATTTCACCATTCAAATAGTTCTTCTAAAGTACATTATCACTTTATTTGAATATGACATTACCCTTTAAAATCTGGATATGTTCTAAGGACCTCAAAACAAAGCTCTAAAGCTTTCTGAATAATACACAAATAATTCAATACAGTAAATATTTGTTGAGCAATTGATATATGCTGTAAAATCATGTCCTGGGACCTGTACAAGTATCCAAGTCATCTGAGACAAAGCCATGTCCTCAAAGAGCTCAGAATAGTGGAGAAAATTGGCATGCAAATAAACAACTTCTAGGTAATGAATGTGCTATAGACATAGCCATGTGGTGAGTGAATTAAAAAAAAAAGACTGCTCAGCTTGTCTTAGGGTAGAAAGAAAAGCATCTCATAAATGGTAAAACAATTGAACAGCTATGTTTCCCCCATGACTTGTACCTTCAAGAAGCAACAGCAGCCAAGACAAAATGAATGAGTGAAATCAATTTGTGGAGGAACCATTCTTTTCAATGTGCGCACTTAGGAGCTGACAGCGAACTACTAAGGTGAGCAGACTCTCATGTCCTTTTTCTGTTCCAGGACCCAATTTCTGTTCCATGCAATCCACAAGTATTGCATGGACTTGTGCTGAGCAATAATACTGGTCAGTTACAGCCACTATTACTGCTATTATCACTGTATTTCTACTATACTATGAACAGCGATGATGATGATCCCTAATATTTTCATATCGCCTTACAAAGTGCTTAAACATTCCATTCCCAATTTCACATTGTGGTTACATTCTTAATTCAGTCCCAAATGAGGAAACGAAAGGTCAGACAAACTTAACAGTTTGCAAAGTCAGTACTTTTTCACTAGGAATAGGAAGAAAACACCAATAGCACTGACACTTCTTTTTCAAAAGTGACAGAACATTAGAAAACAGGAAGAAATTCTACACCCTCCAGATGCTCCACCCAATGGGCACCCTAGCTCCCAATGTACTTGTTCTTAACTATGTCAAAAAAATTATTTAACATTCTGATTTGCATCAATTAACATTCTGAGAATTCTAACAAATGTCGTTCATAAGCTGTGTTTATACTACTTTGCTTTTCCTCTTTTCACGTTTTTAATTATGAAAGTAAAATATGTTCATGATAGGCAATTGAAAAATAAAGTCAAATATTAAAGGGAGAAAAGTTAATCCATAATCCTAAAACCCAGAGACAAGCACAGTTAACATTTGATGTATTTCCTCCAATCCTTTTTCCTTCTCTTTCTGGTCTGTGTGTCTGTGCACACATTCCTACCTGGGAATATACTATTAAAATGTCATACTATATTATAATTTTAATAGCATCTTATTTAAAATAATTTCAAATTTCATGAAAATTACAGGGAGTAAAGAGAATTCCTATAAATACTTCGCCGAGATTAAACTAGCATTAACATCTTACATAACTACAGTACATTTGTCAAAACTAAGAAATTAACTAAACTACATATTTTATTCAGATTTCACCAGTGTCTCCTCTAATATTCTCCTTCTGTTCCGGGAGCCAATTCAGGATACCACATTGCTTTCAATCATCTTGTCTCCTTAGTCTCCTCTAATCTGTGACAGCTTCTCTTTCCTTGTTTTTTTTTAAATTTGCATATGGGCAGGAGGCACCAGGGATCAAACTCCAGACCTCCAGAATGGCAGGTCAGAGCTCTGCCTGCTGAGCCACGGCAGCCGCCCTCTTTCCTTGTTTTTTATGACATTTTTTGACATTTTTGAAGAGTACTGGTCAGATAGAGCATCCCACAATTTGGATTTTTCTGATGTCTTCTTAAGTTCAGTGCCCTTCTCATGACGTCGTATCAGGGAACACAAGATATCAACATAGCTCATTACTAGTGAAGGAAGCCTTAATCTTGGTTAAGATGCTGAAGAAATATTGGTTACGAAATCTAGCAAGCTTCTCCACTGCAAAACTATTTCTTTTCCTTTCCCATATTCCAGTCTTTGGAAGTGGGTCTCTATGTCCAACTCACTCACCTTAAATGATGGGGAAGATTAAGTCCCAACTCTTAGAAGACAAGTTTTCTATCCATATCTATCCATTTTGAGTTTTTCTCTAAGGAGGAGTTTTCTCTTCTCCTCCACTTATTTAGT
This sequence comes from Myrmecophaga tridactyla, assembly GCA_004026745.1. NCBI lineage: Eukaryota > Metazoa > Chordata > Mammalia > Pilosa > Myrmecophagidae > Myrmecophaga > Myrmecophaga tridactyla. The sequence continues at coordinate 62,888 of PVIY010000207.1, read as the reverse complement.
TCTAGTCTATCTTTTTAATATCAGTGTGGACTTGTGGCTTGTAAGCATTCATGTCAATAGGCCCAGCTGAGCTCTCAGATGACAGCCAGCATCAACTCTCAACTCATCTTAGGCTCCTCGCTAGTAAAGCCTCAAATGACTGTAGACCTATATGTTCATTGATGTAAACAGGTGAGAGATCTGAAAACAGAATTCTGTACTATACTCAGTCAATCTGCAGAACCATCAGTAATAATAAGAAATCAATTCTGTAAGCCACAAAGTTTTGGGGTTGTTTGCTGTGTAGAAATAAATTTCCAGAACAGGTGACCTCTTCGATTTTTAATGTTAACTATTGATGAGAAACTAAAGTAAAGGTAGCAAATGTCAGAGGATTATTAATAGCTTTTTCTCTGATGGATGGAATTCTCACCATTACCAGAATTCAGATAATTTACTTTTTAAACTTGTACTTCAAGGCTATAATATTTTATGAAATCTAACAGCTTGTCTTTTATATACATTGACCAGTGTAAGTTTGAAACATCGTGTTATAATGTGATTGGATTTCAAATCCAATACAAGTTTTTCATATCAAGTATTTCAAAATAAGGCTAAAGTTGCTCATTATATGCAGCCAGACATTGCTCTACTGGATTTTAATAATTCTTCATTAAGATTCATATTTTAATACCAACTAAACATCACTTGTAAATCATTTTTAAGTCACCCTTTACAAAATTAATTTTTATGTTAAAACTATAAACTATGTATGTTTTAATATTTTCATGGGATCCTTACTGTTCTCAAGAAGTTCCTGCAGGGTTCAACAATATATAGTTAAGCAAGCCATTTTCTACTTCCAACATAAGAATCATTCAGAAATAAAGTGCTTATTACAGCTTATAAATTCTTGACAAAAGTATTCCTTTGGATGAGCAAAGCAATTCAATATGAAACAGCAGAGAATGGTATTCGATCCTATTTCTTCACATAATGCTTAAAATGGGATGGAGCACCTTGGAATTTATTAAAATCACCATTTTGATAACACCATATAATGTGGAAATCTGATCTATAGCAGATGTCTATATCTGAAAGCTGCTCTGTGAATAAAATAATATATTTCTTGAACTTCAAGGTACATAATATGAATTCTATGCAAAAGCTTTTACAACTTTGTCATTCTTCCCTCACTATGAATACCCACGAATTTATGTAGAGTTTTCATAATATCTAATTTATATCAAAATATTAATTTATCAATTTAAACATTTCACCTTCCAAGGTTTTTTTGGCATTTTATAGAACAAATAATGTTCTTCAAAGAGTTTCTCTCTAAAGATTCTCACTAATACCATTACTGGAGGATTATTTGATCTGTAATTAAAATGTTTTTAATTTAATAATACTTTGGATTGGTGCTGTCTCTATGTCCCTCAAAAAGTTGTCAATGTATCTACTAATTGTCTTAATCAAAAAGTGACACCTTTTCTATTCTCTTGGCCTCACTAATCTATGCATTGCATTAACAGTTTTAAGGCTGTCTGTTAAGACAAACATTGCTAGAGACATTACTTGGGTATTAATTAAACATTTTTTTAATTTACTTCTTTGCATATTATCTGATATTGAGTAATGATTTTAAATAACATATCTGTGTCTTAGGCATTCATTAAATAAACATTTATCAAGGACCTACTAGGTGTTAGGTACTGATCTTTGCATTGCTGATGCTCCATTGACCAAAAGTGTCACTGCCCTTGAGGGGGTTACCTTCTAATTGGGCAAGACAGACAATAAACTGTATAAATAATAAGTAAATAATCTAATGTTAAAAGGTGATGTGTGCTAAGGAAAAAAAGAGAAAACAGAGTAGTGTGAAGAGAATCTAGAGTATTGATAGGATGAAGGGGACAAGCTATAATATCAAATAGAATGATTGGGGCAGGCCTTGCCAAGATGCTAAGAAAGAAATGAAGTAGTAGGGAAAGTTAGCCAAGCAAACATTTAAGGAAAAAGGGAGCGCTATAGAAAAGGTCCTCAGGCCAGCGTGGGCCCCTACTTTGGTGAATACCAAAGACGCTAGTGTAGTTGCAGTGGAGCCTATAGGGGAGAATGTAGTAGAAGAGGAGCCAGAATAAAGGAGAATAAAGGTTAAGGCTTCCAGGCCATTGTAAATTTTGGTTTTTCCTTTCACAGAAATGGAGAGCCACAAGAGGTTTAACAGCGTGAAGCAAACTGACTTCTATGCTGGAAGAAACACTCTGGCTGTATATAGAGAACAGACTTGTGGTAGGTAGGGACAAAAGCAGAAAGACCTATTAGGAGGGTATTTCCGTAGGGAGATTGGGCCTAGGACTAGCTGATGGAAGTGGAAGTGGTGAGAAGTGATAGAAGTATGCATTCATTTTTGAAATAGAACAGACAAAATTTCCCAGAAGATTGGAATGACATGTAAGGAAAAAAGTATTCAAGGATGGCTCTGGTAACTAGAAAGAAGGAGTTGCTGTCAAAAGAGTTAGGGAAGGCTGGTGGTGAAACAGATTTGCAGCATATACTTTTTTGGTAATCAGCCTCTAAAACAGGCCTGTATGACCCCCACCTCTTAGTATCTGTGCCTTTATGTAAGAACGTGCCTTTCAGTAGCAACTAATGACTTCCTTTAAATGAATATAATATGGGAAAAATGATGGACTGTCAGTTCCGAGATTAGACCACAGAAAGACTGTGGCTCCCATCTTGAGTGCTCCTCTCTTGCTTCCCTCTCTCTGAGGCTGTTGCTCACACAAAGGGAAGCCAGCTGCCCCGGTGTGAGCGCTCCTCTGGAGAGGTCATGTGGCAAACAACTGAGGGAGGCCCCGGCCAAGAACTGGAGAGGTCAAGAGCACATAAGGGAATAAATTCTGCCAACAATGACAGAGGTGAGTGTAGAAGCAAATCTTTCCCATCTCATACCTGCAGGTGAGACCATTGGCCCAGCCAACAGGCAACTTCATGGCTGACCTTGAATCAATCGCATCCAGTTAAGCCATGCCCAGATTCCTGGCCCATGAAACTGTGAGATAACAAGCGTTTGTTGGTTTGTTGCTTTAAGCCATTAGGTCTAGGTGTAATTTGTTATATAGCAATACATAAGTAAAGCACTCTTTCAAAAGTTCAAAGCTTTTTCTGAGAAAAATTAATGTTTTGTGGCAAGGTACAAAAGAATTTATCAACGATTCATTTGCTAATATTTCATGCAAATAAGATATTTAAGGTAAGAGAAGGAAGAACTAAAGGGACTCTCAAATGCATCTTTGAGAAAATTCTCATTATATTGTTTAATGAGGATTTAATATTTTTACACTGTCAGGTTTATCTTCAGAATATGATAGATTTCCAGCTTTAAATGAGAAGTTTTTCATTAAGATAGGAAAACTTATACCTGTAGAAATTCAATAACTATAAACTACTTAAGGGACCATAAGCGAAAAGCCTTCAAATAATTGATTTTCAAAATAGAAATTTAGATATCTGCATCCTTAAAAAATTTAGAAATACGTTATTTTAAAACTTAGAAAAATGACACAGAAACTAAGCAAAATAAGAAGTGATAAAATATTAATAGTAAAATTGGAAACAATAAAATATGAATTTCCCATTACTTTAACAATTAAAATTCTGAAAATAATACATTATATAAATATATTCTTAATGTATTATAGGATCATAGATATTTATTTGTGCAACTATGGTAGCCCTATAAAGGGCTGGAGTCCCTTTAGTGACCCTATTAAAGCCCATAATCTCACCTATGTAGCAGCCCTATAAAGGGTCCTATAGTCCCTTTAAAAAATTAATTTACTTGAATTATATTTAATTATTTGTCCTGAATACATAAAATTTTATTGTGAGAGTCAAAAATAATTCATAATAAAATTTAATCAAGCATCACACTTTGATTACTAGCATAAAATAAAAATAATGATAGAAAATAGTATATTTGCAACAAAATTTGATCAATTGTATTAATAATAATCAATAACAATAATAATGGCTAACTCTTACTGATCATGACTATATGTCAGGTATTGTTCTAACTTCTTTATATCTATCAGTTTATTTAATCTTTACAATAGCCCTATGAAGTAAATACTATAATTATCTCCATGTTGCAGATGAGGAAACTGAGTCACCAAGAAGTTGTAAAATTTTTCCCAAGATGAAACAATTAGCAAGAGGTAAAGCCAGAGTCTGAACCCAAATAGTAGCTTCAGGGTCCAAGCTCTTAGGCATTACGCTATTCTCTCAATGAAGAATGATAGCAAACTAATTTGAAGAAAAATCATTTTTCCCCTGCACACAGGTGACAAAAAATTTCAATTGAAAAATAAACTAGAAAAATTAGAATGATTCAGCAGGAAGGTGAAAGGAAGGTGATATGGGGGCATGGCCCTTACAGAGCAGTCTCCAATAAGAAGCCCTACACACAAAATCTTAAGTGCCCAAATCAAAATTACTCAGCTCATCAAGTTAACAGGGTTAGCATTCAAATGATATTCAAATATGATATCAACTTTTGTAAATTCATAATGGTTTTTGCAAAAAAAATTTCACTGCTAATTTCCAGGATCCTCTTATTCTATTCATGGCATACCAGTTGGGAAGCTATTAAGCAAGGAACTTTTCTTGAAGCAGTGTTTGCATAACAAGCACAAACATTTTTAACTTAGATTTTGTTATTCTAATTTGTTTCTCTACAGTGCTGATGGAGATTAAGTGAGAGTGGAGCTAGACCCCTGTTCCATCCATTGGTGCCCAGCCATTAGCTAATGCAGAAAAAAAAAACACTTAAAAATCCCTATATTGTATCTCTTTCAGGTCATACTAGTTTCATTGTCTCCTGAATCCCTTTAAAACTTATTTGATCACTTAATCATATATACTGATTTACATAGGGATTTATTGGCCCTATAGGAAATTCTGTCTCCCAAACCAGATTATAAAATCCTTGATTGTCCTTTACATTGCTCTTCTCCTCCACCCTTTCTTCACCTAGTCTTTATTTGTATCATCTTGATACCATGTATACCTCCTCCTTTACTACTAGAGATCCATGACAGTCTAACTACTCCCCAAAATGTACACCACTGCCACAGAGAATCTTTCCAAGTTCAGCCTCCCAAAACTTCCACCTTTCAATCCTTTGCTTGCATCCTATTAAACCCATGATTCGTATTCTCTAATAGTACCATAATAATTAACATAAAAGAAGTAGAGATTACTTAGATTTAAGAATTGTAGGAGATTGTATTGATTATATGGCATCCGCCAGGCCTTGGGGTATAAGCAATGTCACCATAGAAGCCTGCCTCAGAAACCTTATAAAAGTATTTTAAGCACTATTATAGATATGTCTTATACTGATTCTCCCAACAGTTTCTTCCAAAATTTGCACACCAGAGTGGCTGGATTTCTCTTAGAGTAATGTAGGAAATAGATTAGATGTTTGAAGCCATTGGCTGGAAATAACACGTAATCTAAAATCCTAAATAGAGGCAGACACATCTGGATTTGGGGAGGAAAAGGGAAGTTCCAACTAGAAAGTAGTAAGCAGAAGTTCCAAAAGTCTTTTTGCTCAGTTTTGTTCACCTCACTTCCTGGTGAGTATTAGTTCTGTCAAATTTTTCGAGCACCAGTCCGCTGGCTTCTTGTATTGGCCACATCCTTGCTTCCAAGAAGTCTTTAAGGAAATAACATGAAAGTTGAGTACTATACAAACTATACCCTACCATGCCAGCCATGCCATACCTTATCATGCCATACAATACTATACAAGCAGAGTACAAAGGAGAAACAGGGAAAGGAAAGAACATGGATAAAAGTAGAATAGCATTCTAGACTAAAAGGGAAATATACTGATAGTTAAGTCCATATATCAATTTGGCCAGGTTATGGTAGCCAGTTGTTTGGTTAAGCAACCACTAGTCTGATCATTACTGTAAGGATATTTCATGGATTTAAGTCATCGATAAGTTAATTGCAACTGTGGCTGATTAAATCTTCAAGCAACTGAGGAGATGGCCTTCAACAATGAGAGGTCTCACCCAACTTGTTCAAGGCCTTAAAAGAAGAAGTGATAATTTCAGCAGTAAGAAATGTGAATTTCCATCTCTATTTCAGCCAACAACTACTCCTGGGGAATTCATTGAAAACCTTCATCAGAGTTCTCAGCTTGCAGACTGCCCTAAGAAATTCAAACTTTCCCATCCCTGGAGTTGTGTGAACTAATCTCTGCAAAAAAATTTCATAATAATTACATAATATAGACACACACACACACACACACATATCCTGTCTGTTCTGTGTCCTTAGATAGCCTTGACCTAATATAGGTATGTTTAAAGGTCCTGAGGACATAAAACTTTGTTGTACAGAAAAAAAAAAGTAATCCAAGGTAATGCAATGCTGTTAAAAGAGGTCATAGAGGATAAAATCCAAGAAGTCATTGGATTCGAGACTAAAAGTAATAGAACATAATGGCAGGAAATTTAAGAATACCATGAAAACACATGTCCAAGTTCATCAACCTTTTTAGTCAGCTTATTTTACTGCAAGCTCTGACCAGAATTTCCAAAGAATAGATGCAGATAAAGAAATGCTATTCATAATTAGGTGACCTTGGTTATATAGCTCTTGTACTAGCACAGGTGTATATCATTGCATGAGCACAATTTAAAAGCAAAATTAACAGCACAGCTAAGCTGTGCTATTTTCCAGCTCGTAGAGATAGTTCTTGATTTTTTTAATTGTGCATAAAATTAAAACATAAAAATAAGAATGTTTTAATTATTTTCCCAAGGTAAAGAATATCACCTAAAAATAGCTCTCAGAAGGCTTATCACTCTAGAAGGGATGTGGCCCTACCTGGCAAAAAGAAGAGGAAAAGCATAAGAATGTGTAATGGGTAAGGTGGTGTTCGGGGAAAGAGAATGCAGTGATATGCAGTTCCCAGAACTTCAAGACCCCCTTGGGATATGAATCATTTAACACAAATGATGTGTCAGTAATTAGAATTCCCATAAACATCCTTTGTATCCTCCCTTCCATTTATAATCCCTCTACCAGTAGTTGTAAGACCGCAGCTCATGATTTTGAACATCAGCTAGTATGGGTGATATAGAAAAAAAAAAATGAATACTATTAAACCATAATATGGGAGGTACTGTTAAACTATTTTAAAAATATAATAATTTTGAGCAACAGATACTTGGGCGAAAAGGCAGAAGGGAATTGTGTACTGTAATGTGGAAAAGTCTTTTCAGAGGAATCGGCAGTGTCCTACTTCATCATTGAAGTTGAAGTCTGTTCATATTGCATTCCTGCAGTAGCAAATTGATCCCATTTTAAAGTAATTTTGTATGTATCTCATATAACATTACCTAAAAGAACAAATACTCTGATAAAACCTGATACAGTGATTCAGATCTCCATTCTAGTATTTCTTAAATCACATTTTGAACAGAAAACTTTCACTACCCTTCAATTTATAATTTTAAAAAGTTATTATTATATTAATAAACTAGCTTATCATTTACAATTAGATAGTGCCTTAATCAATGAAGTAACATATATCTGATATGCAATAGAATAAGCTAGTTTTTAAAGTTTAAAATCACTTTTCAGAGAAAGAACCATTTTTATGACAGTGGTCACAGCTATACATTATTGTATTTTTGAGACTATGGTCTCATGATCTGCAAAGTATAGAAGACATCTTATTTATTCAATAGTTATTTTCTACAAAAAGGCAATAAAGCAAGAGATGTTGCATTAACTTTTCCCAGAATTCAAACACATCTTCGTAACAAGGATAATGTGTTTATGAAATGCACAGTATATTGTAAAGGTGAGCCCTACTTTCTACCCAAACACCTCGCATTCTAAAAGGGGGGCTAAGACACATAAACAAATAATAATAATTATATAAATGGAATGCGATAACTGCTAAACAGAGACCTATGGACAACTTGTTAAAGGAGCACAGACGAGGCAGTATAATGACGTCTGTTAAACCCAGGAAAAGGTGACGTCAAACCTAGTTGAAGAAGGAGAGTGTCAGGGAGTGTTCACTATAAACAAGTGCAATTCACGTCACATGAAGCTCTTCATTACACATTGTTGCTTGATGCATGTATTTAATACTTTTCTCACAAGTTTTTAATTCAAAAAATTTATGAAATCAGCATTATTATGCAGTTTTTAAATAATAATTATTTTAAAACTCTCAGACCACAATAATAATAATAAATTATTATTATTATTTTATTAAATGAAATATTAATAAATCATTTCTTTTCTGTTTCCCTAACACTATTCCAGTTATTTTAGAGACTGTAAAAGTACTGCGATGACTACTTTCAGAGCTCTGTGCATTGGATACACAAAGACAAAATGAAAGGGACTCACAAGAAAGACAATGCAAGGCAAAAGATAACTAATTGTTGGTGTTGATTTTCTCTACTACCCATACACCAGCCTAAGATCATAGTTCCTGCTGTAGGTCTCCATTTCAGAAGGCCCTGGGATGTCAATCAGGACCCTCCTTTTGTACTGGGGTCCTAGATCAAAAGCAAAAATATTGGAAGTGGGCCTACAGTGACCTGGGGTTCGTAACATAGTTGGCCAAGGATTTTTTACAAGCAAGAGCCCTAATATATCCTACTTTTTTGAAGGAGGCTAGGAACACAAGGATGAAATAGCAGGTTGGGTTTTCAGTTCATTAAGATGTCCTCTAATAATGAATTATAAGACCAAGAATTTAAAATAGCTATGATTAATATATTAAGGGCTCTAATTTAAAACAATAGAAAACATGTAAGAACAGATGAGTAATGTAAGCAGAGAAATGCAAACTCAAAGAAATAATTAAAGGGAAATACTAAAAATCAAAAGCACTGTAACAGAATGCCTTTGATAGACTCATCAATTGACTGGACATGGCCAAGGAAAGAATCAGTGAGGTTGAAGATATGTCAATAAAACATTCTTAAATAGCAAAGAGAAAAAAGAATGAAAAGCATGGAACAGAATATCCAACAACTGTTGGACAATTGCACAAGTTGTATTCATGCAATGAGAATATTAGAAGGAGATGAAAGAGAAAAAGGAACAGAAGAAATATTTAAAGTTGCAATGGCTGGAAATTTTCCAAAGTAAAGACAGATACCAGACCACAGATACAGTCAGCTCAGAGAACACCAAGGAGGACAAATACCAAAAAAAAAAAAAAAAAAAAAAAAAAAAAAAAAAAAAAAAAAAAAAAAAAAAAAAAAAAAAAAAAAAAAAAAAAAAAAAAAAAAAAAAAAAAAAAAAAGCCTGCACCTAGGCATATGATATTCAAACTATGCAAAGACAAAAAAAATTTAAAGAATCCAAAGGGGAAAAATCACTCTAAAGGATAAAAATTACATCACACTTCGCTTCAGAAACCATGCAAGATAGAGAATAGTGGAGTGAAATATTTAACATGATGAAAGGAAAACACATCAACCTAAGACCCATGTCTATCCAATGAAAATATTATTCACAGGTGAAGGAGAAATAAAGACCTTCTCAGATGAACAAAAATAAGGGGAATATGTAGCCAGTAGAACTGCTTTGTAAGAAATGTTTAAAAATGATCTTCAGAAAGGAAAATTATATATGTCAGAAATTTGGATCTACCTAAAGAAAGAAAAACACTCAAGAATCAATAAATGAAGGTAAAAATAAACTCTCTTTTTATTCATAATTGATTCAGCAACCAAGAATTTGTTTAAAATAAAATAGCAGCAATATATTAGCTCATTATAGCTAATGGATAAGTGACAACAATGTATAAGAAACAGAAAGGATGAATTGACACTACTCTGGTATGAGGTACCTAAACTACTCATGAAGTAATAAAATGTTATTTAAAGTGGACTTAGATTAGTTGTAAATGTATACTGCAAAATCTAGGGAAACCACTTGAAGAATTTGAGAAAAGAAATACAATTGATATGCAAAGATATGAGAGGAAATAGAATCATATAAAATGCTCAATTAAAATCAGAACAGGCAAAAAATGTAGAAGACAATTAAAAAAAAATAAGAACAAGAGATAGAAAACAGTCACAAACATAGTAGATAATTATCCAAGTATATCAATAATCATTATAAATGTAAATGGTCTAAATAAACTAATAAAAAGACAGAGACTATTAGAGTGGACAAAAAATAAGACCCAACTCTATGTTGTTTACAAGAAACTCACTTTAAATATAAAGAAACAGATTAAAAATAGAGGGATGAGTAAAACTATACTATGCTAACACTGATCAAAGAAAGCTGGAATAGATAATTCCTTCAGACAAAGCAATTTCAGAGCAAGGAAAAATATTCATGATAAAGAAGAGCATTACGTATTTCTAAAATGGTCAATTCCCTATGAGGACATAATAATCTTGAATGTTTCTATGCCTAAAAACAAAACCTCAAATATATGAGACAAAAACTGATAGAGCTAAAGGAATGAAAGACAAATCCACTATATCAATAATTGACAGAGTAATAAGGAAATAATTGATGTGAGCAGCATGATTAATCAACTAGAACTAACTGACATTTATAGAATATATAATTGAACAACAGCAGAATACACATTCTCCTCAAGCTTACATAGAACATTCACCAAGAAAAAGCATATGCTGTGCAAAAAAAAGAGTTGACCTAGACACATTTAGAATAAAATTCAGGCAAAATATGCTCTCAGACCACAATGAAATTAAACTAGAAATCAGTAACAGAAAATAGCTATATAATCTGAAAATATTGGGATGTTAAACAATATGCTTCTATACAACATTTGAGTCAAAGAAAAGAGTCACAAGAGAATAAAAAATACATTGAACCAGAGAGTCACAAGAGCCCATGCAACAAGACTACTGGACATGAGGAAGGAAAATGCTCCTGAGGAGCTTGATGAAACAAGAAGCCAGGAGAGAAAGCCATGTTCACCATGTGCCTTTCCAGTTGAGAGCCGTATCCTGAAGGACATTGGCTTTTTTGAACCAAGAAATAGAAACGTTTCAAAAAGGAGAAGGCAAGGATGAAAACAAGTACAGTGATGTGGTGATTAACAAGAACACGAAGCTCAGACTCAGCATTAATTCCTGTAAAGCAGTTCTCTAAGTTAAACTTTATGGGGAAATTTTTGGGTCCAAGAGACAACTCTCTGAAGCATTTACAGGAAGAAATTGACAAAAATGCCCATCTTTGGAAAAGGTTCCATGAGAAATAAGGCAAAGGAAGAAAAGTTGAGGAAAGGTGGAGAAGCAAAGTGCTTCCTTCTGAATGATGGTCTCCATGTCCACACTGAGGTCTTCATCCCTCTCACAGAAGCAAATCCCCAGATGGAACATGCCTTGGAAGAAATCAAAAGGTTCTTCATTCCTGACTATAATGATGAAACCCTGCAAGCCCAACTCTAGGAATTAACATATTTGAATGGTGGTTTAGAGAATGCAGATGTCCCAGTGGTTTGAGGGAAACTCCCTTTGTGTACCTGAGGTATAAGGACCACAGCAATAACCAGAGAAGGGGGTGGAGCCACAGGCCAGCCTGTTGGAGTTGGTGCCTTGAGGGACAGCAGCACCCTGGGGAGTCCTTTCCACCCAAGGGCAAGTGAGCTGGGGCCAAGGGCTGCTCCATCCCAGAGCCCAAGGTGTCCCCTCAGCCGGGTGCAGGCCTCCACTGCCACCTCCTACATGGAAGACCTACTATGATAATGGATTCTGCACTCCTTATGATGATCCGAGTTACAATTCCTACAATTCCTACAGCACCCAAGCCCAGAGTGGTACTGATTATTACAATTATGTACATAGACTCAGCGAGGAGACTTATGATTCCTATGGCCAGCAGGAGTGGACTAACTCAGAATGCAAGGACCCCTCCTCAAGGACCACGAAGGGCGTCTGCAGAGACCAACCTTATGGCAGATAGCGATTGTACTATCTGATGTTGTGAAATAGCCAAACTCCACCAGTCCTGTATACTTTCAAAGTAATTTTTTTTCTCTGAACACTCCCTTTTTAATAAATCAAATGCTTAAAATCAGAATGGATGAAACTTGAAATTATGTTGTGGTAACATCAACCTGTGGGCAGAAAGGAAAAACAAAAAAGACTTAAAATTTTGTTATTTCCAGTCTGTATATTAAAAATAGGTCCTTAAAAGGAAAAATATAATTTTGATTAACCAGTGTCAAGCAAACAAAAAATAGGTTTATTAAATATATCAATCCATTCTCTTAACATGTCTCAATTTTCATTTTAAAGATTTCCATAGAATTTATTTTATCTTTCAGCCATATGCTAGTTTTTTTCTCTTGCCAACATGTGTAAAAAGGGAAACAATTACAAATGCAAATAATGTGGTATCCTTTAAAAGTCAAGTCTTGAAATGTTCTGTAGTGTTAAGCAAAGTCACTTCTTGTTTGATACTAAATAAACTTTAAAGAAAAGATATGTTGAATTAAATGAAATGAAAATATTAATTATCAAAATAGTGGAATGCAGTAAAATTGTGGAAGTAGTGCTTGGAGTTAAATTTATAGCATAGAATGTCTATATTAGAGAGAAAAAAGATCTAAAATCAGTAATCCGTTTTTCCATATAAGGAAACTAGAAAAAGAAGAGCAAATTAAATCCAAATCAAGCATTAAATAGAAATAAAACAAATTAAAGAAGTCAGTCATCAACAAAGGAAATTAATAGAGAATGTCAATGAAACCACAAGCTAGTTATTTGAAAAGATTAATAAAATTGATAAATCTTTAGCTGCTTTAGCAGGTAGAAAAGAAACAAATTGTTAATATCAGAAATGAAATAGATCTTATCACTACTGATTCCATGGACATTAAAAGGATAATAAAGAAATATTAAGGCCAACTTGATGACCACATGTTTGTTACTTGGATGAAATGGGCCCATTCCTTGAATGAAAAAACCTACCAAGATTCAGACAAGGTGAAAGGAATAATTTGAATAGGTTTTTATTTAATAAAAAATCAACAATTAATAACCTTCCATAACAGACAACCCAGTTGGTTTCACTGCTGAATTCTACCAAGTGTTTAAAGAAAACATGATGCCATTTCTCTAAAATCTCTTCCAGAAAATACACTTAAAGGGAACACATCCTAACTCATTTTATGAGATCAGCAGTACCCTAACACCAAAATGAGTTAAAGATATTACAAGAAAGGAAAGTCACAACACAAAAATATATTTCATGAAAGTAATGAAAAAATCTTCAACAAAATATTAACAAATTAAATCTAACCATGTATAAAAATAAATATATTCTACAACTAGGTGGGATTTATTCTGGATATGTTAGGCTGGCTAAACATTAGAAAATCAATTAATGTAATCCATCACATCAAGAAGAAATAAATCATATGATCTTATCAATAGATGCAATAAAAGCATTTGAAAAAAAATCCAGTTCCCATTTATGATAAAAAAATTCTCAGTAAACTAGGAATGGAGAGGTAGTTCCTCAACTTGATAAAAAACATCTACAAAGACCTGTAGCTAACATCATACTTGGTGAAAAACTGGAAGCTTTCTCCCTAAGATCAGAAGCAAGATGATAATGTCCCCTCTCACTAATCCTAGTCAACATCGTACTGGAAGTCCTAGCTAATGCAGAAGACAAAAGGAAATCAAAGGCATTGGGAAGATTAGTAAGAAAAAAAATAAAACTGGCTTTGTTCACAGATTATATGATTATATAAAAAATCTCAAGAATTCAAATAAAAATTATAGTAAGTCATCATGATACAAGGTTAACATACAAAAGTCAATTGCTTTCTGATATATTAGCAATGAACAATTAGAACTTGCAATTAAAAACACAATGCCATGTACCTTAACATCAAATAAACAAAATTCTTAGGAGTAAATATAGCAAAATATGTACAAGATCTATATGGGGAAAACTACAAAACTCTGATGAAAGAAATCAAAGTGATCTAAGTAAATGGGGAGTTTTTCTACATTCAGGGAAGAAAGACTTAGTATTAGTAAGATCTCAGTTCTTCCAAATTTGATCTTTAGATTCAATACAATACCCATCAAAATACCATCAAGTTATTTTGTGGATATCAACAATATAATTCTAAAGTTTATTTGTAAAGGCAAAAGATCCAGAAAAGCCAACAAAATAGTGAAGAGGAACAATGTTGGAAGACCAACACTATCCAACTTCAAGACTTCCTAAAAAGCTACAGTGATGGAGATAGTATGGCTCTTGAAAAGAATAAACAGATGGATCACTTGAACAGAATAGAGAGCCCAGAAATAGATGCACACAAGTATAGTAAAACTGATGTTTGACAAAAGCAATTAAATGGAGAAAGGAGAGTCCTGTCAACAAATGGTACTGGAACAATTATATATGCATACAAAAACATAATCTACGGCAGACCTTACACCTTTCAAAACATTTGACTCAAAATAGATTATAGGCCTAAATGTAAAATGTAAAATCTATGAACTTATAGAAGATGAACAGAAGAAAAATCTAGATGAACTTGGACTTGGCAATGACTCTTTACATATATTGACAACATGATCCATAAAAGAAAAAAATGATAAGCTGGATTTCATTAAAATTAAAAACTTCTGATTTACAACTGAATGCTAAGAAAATGAAAAGATAAGCCAAGGAGTGGGGGGGGGTAGATGGTGGAATAGGATAGATTGAGTTCACCCCCACTCCAAGCAACAGTTAAAGAAGGGATGCAAGGCAACTGGGACAGCAATTCCAGGGTGTAAGTGCCCTGATAGGGTCTTCTACACCATTTGGGGAAGCTCTGGGTGCAAAAGCTGAAGAATTGAGATGCAAAGAACCAGAGTTTGTCCAGCTGATGAAAAATAGCCTAACAGGCCCCTTTTGAAACAGAAGCCCAAAGCTGTCAGGAGTGCATGGACAGAGAGTTGGGGAGAAGGAAGCACTAGCATAGCATCCCCAAACCATGCCTATACCTGTAATGCAACCCGTCACTGCATTCCTGTGTCCTGCCCCATGTCCCACATCCTGTTCCACATATATCCCACAAATAGAAAGTTTTAGACTACTGAAGGAAATAACCCAAAGCAACCCTATCAAGATAATTACATGTCTCAAAGGCAACAGAAGACCACTAAGCATATCAAGATGCAGAGAGATATAGCCCAGCCTAATGACCAAACTAAAATACTTGGGGAAGCACAAACTTTGGAACAACTAATCAAAGATACTCATATAACTCTACTAAATAAAACTAATGGGATGGCTAATGACATAAAGGAGATCAAGGAGACATGAGGAGAGCATAAAGAGGAATTTGAAAGAATAAATAGAAAAATAGCAGATATCACGGAGATTAAAGATGCTGTAGACCAAATGAAAAACATACTAGACACACAAAACAGCAGATTTGAAAAGGCAGAAGAAAGAATAAGTGAACTAGAGGACAGGACAACTGATTTCAAACACACAAAAGAGAAAATGTCAAAAAAGATGCAAAATTTTGAATTGGATCTCAGGGACATGGTGAACAAAACAAAACATACAAATATAAGACTCATCAGTGTCTGAGAAGGAGAACAGAATAGTAAAGGGATTAGAAAGATTATTTAAGAATATGATGGGGGAAAACTTCCTAACCTTTATAAAGGGCATAAATAGGCAAATCAAAGAACCCCAACAAACCCCAAATAGAATAAATCCAAATAGGCCTTCCTCAAGACACATAATAAGTCTGTCAGTTGTTGAATAGAAGCAGAAAATACTGAAAGCAGCAAGAGAAAAACAATCCACCACATACAAGGGAAACCACATGTTCTAGGTTGCTAGCTGCCAGAATGCAATATACGAAAAATGGAATGGCTTTTAAAAAGGGGAATTTATTCAGTTGCAAGTTGACAGCTCTAAACTTGGGAAAATGGCAAAATTAAAACAAGGCTATAGAAATGTCCAATCTAAGGCATCCAGGGAAGATACTTGATGTAAGAAGGCAATGACATTCAGGATTTCTTCCTCAATTGAAAAGGCACATGGCAAACATGTTGACATCTGTCAGCTTTCTCTCCAGGCTTCTTGTTTCATAAAGCTTCCCCCCAGGGGCATTTTCCTTTTTCATCTCCAAAGGACTCTGGCTGCATAGGTTCTTGTGGCTTTTGTGGATCTCAAGATTTCTCCAAAATGTTTCCTGTTTTAAAGGATTCCAGTAAACTAATCAAGACCCATCTGGAATGTGTGGAGTCACATCTCCCTCTAATTAAAGGTTAATACCCACAATTGGGTGAGTCACATCTCCGTGGAAATAATCTAATCAAGTTTCCAACCTATAGTACTGAATAGGGATTAAAAGAAAGGCTGCCCTTACAAGATGGATCAGGATTAGAACATGGCTTTTTTAGGGTACCTAATTCTTTCAAACTGGCACAACATATGAGACTGAGGTCAGACTACCAAACTGGCACCATAAAGATGAGAAAGCAGTGGTATGATATATTTAAGATCCTGAGAGAGAAAGACTTCCAGCCAAGAATTCTGTACCCAACAAAGTTGTCTTCAAAACTAAGGGAGAGATTAAAATTTTCACAGATAATCAAGTACTGAAAGAATTTGTGAACATGAGAATGGCCCTACAAGAAATACTAAAGGGAGTTCTCCCACCCCCAGAGGGAGATCTGGAGTAGAGAACAGATTTGAAGAATACCTGTAACGGTAACTTAAAGGATAAAAAGAGAAAGAGGGAAAATAATATATAGATCTGTCAAATAAAATCCAAAGGATAAGATGGTGGGTTCAAGCAATGCCAATACAGCAATAACTATGAATGCTGATGGAATAACTTTACAATTAAAAGACACAAATTGGCAGAATGGATTAAGAAATATAATCCAACTACATGCTGCTGATAAGAGACTGATCTTAGACAAGGATACAAATAGATTTAAAGTGAAAGGATGGTAAAAGATGTTCCACACAAGCAGTAACCAAAAGAAAGCAAGAGTAGCTACAGCAAACTAATCCCCAAGAAAATAGAAGAGAAGTAACAAAGATATGAAGCAGAGTTAAAGGAATGGGAGAACAAAAGAACAATGGAAAGAATCAATAAAACCAAAAGTTGTTTGAAAAAAAATCAATGGACCACAAGCAAGGGTATCAAAGAAAAAAGAGAGATGATGCAAGTAAACAAATTAGAAATGAGAACGATGTCATTACCACAGACCCTGAAGGAATTAAAAAAAAACATAAGAAGATACTATGAACAATTATATGCCAACAAACTAAACAATTCAGATGAAATGGACATACTACTGGAAACACATAGAAAAGCTAAAGTGACTCAAGAATAAATAGAAGATTGCAAAAACCAATCATAAGTAAAGAGATTCAATCAGTCATCAGAAATCTGCCCACAAAGAAAAGCACAGGGCCAGATGGCTTTAGAGGAGAATTTTATCAAACATTCCGAAAAGAACTGACACCAATCCTGCTCAATCATTTCAAAAAAAAAATTGAGTAAAAAGGAACACTATCTAATTCATTTTATAATCTGTTCTGGTTTGCTAGCTGCTGGAAAGCAACACACCAGAGATGGATTTGCTTTTGATGAAAGGGAATTTATTTATTAATTCTTCAGAGGAAAGGCAGCTAACTTTCAACTGAGGTTCTTTCCTACACAGGAAGGCACAGGGTGATCTCTGCTGGCCTTCTCTCCAGGCCTCTGGGTTCCAAAAACTTTCCCCTGGGTGATTCCTCTCTGCATCTCCAAAGGCCTGGGCTGAGATGCAAGTGCTGAAATGAGGTATGCTGAGCTGCTTGGGCTGTGCTACATTGAGCTCTCTCATTTAAGCACCAGCCAATTAAATCAAACATCATTCATTGCAGCAAGCACACCTCCTAACCAACTGCAGATATAATGAGCAACAGATGAGGTTCATGTACCATTGGTTCATGTCCACCATTGGATTTCAAAGTCTGAAAGTCATTTATCCTTCAGCTTTAGAAAGTGGAAGTCCACCCTTTCCAAGGGCCTATGCACTGGCATGCCTCTTTCCAAATTAACTTTGGGGAATATTGAGGAGACCACCCTTTTCTTGGCTCCACTGTCTCCAGGCATCAGGGCCATACTTGAGCTCTCTGCCATTTCTTGGGCACATGCTCAACCCCTCCATGTGGTGGCAGCCAGGCTCTCCCCAGTCTCCAAACAGCATGCTGTACCTTCTCAAAGGCCAGAGGTGGCACAAGTCTTCCACTGCAATGAGATGAGAGACTCTTACTCTGCCTTCAGGGCAAACTCACCCTCTCCATGTATATGGTTGGGTCCACTCTCCTGGCTGTGGTTTCTTGGCTTCAGACCTGAGCTTCTATGGTTCTCCCTCTGCAAACTCTCATTTGTCCCTTTTGTGTCCCTCTTTGTCCAGATTGGCAGTGGTTCCATTTACACCAACAGTCTCTTCAAGCACTCCAGGACTTCTCCATCATTCTCTTCACAGTTCCTCCAAAATCTTCCCCTTAGCCATCCAAAAAACTGTTCCAACATATCTGGTATTTGCAAACTGCAGCAGCACCCCACTATCCAGTACCAAATCTGTTCCAGTTTGCTAGTTGCTGAAATGCAACACAACAGAGATGGATTGGCTTTTAGTGAAAGGGGATTTATTTCATTAGTTCTTCAGAGGAAAGGCAGCTAACTTTCAAATGAGGTTCTTTTTTACATAGGAAGGCACAGCTAACATCACTTTAATACCCAAACCATGTAAAGATGTTATAAGAGAGGCAGGGCAAGATGGCAGCTTAGCAAGGTGTGGACTTTAGTTAGTCCTCCAGAGCAGCTAGTAAATAGCCATGAATGGTACAGAACAACTGCTGGGGGAATATCAGTGACCAGACACATGAAGTACACCAATCTGGACCAAGTGGAACAGCTGAAGCCCCATGCAGAACTGTAAGTTCCCCATACCGCAGAAGCTGGAGCCCCTCCCCAAAGGGGACAGCAGGCTGGTTCCCCAAGGGGAAAGGAAAAGGATTTTACTAGCAGCAAGGGCTTAACTTAGTGAACCTCCAATTGTGGAATTAATTAACAAATTCTGACAACTGAAAACAGGCTGCCTGCACAGATAAACCTGAAATAAGCACTAATGTTACTAAGAGCTGTTGCCCTGGCAGAGAGGGGGCAAGTCTGAGAGGAATAAACAAACAAACAGAGGCTTTTTGCATCAGACAGCACAAAATACTGGAAAAGGGCTGCACCCCAACAAAAGGGGGCACATAGAGCCTGGAGATACATAGATCCATGAACCAACTTAAGCTCTTGATTGACAAACCTGAGGAACCTGAGTCTGGCTCTGAAAAAACTTTTTTTCTGCTCCTTAACAGCTCATTAGATAGAACTTGGAAGCACTCTCCAGGCTCCAGCACTTCCCCAGACAAGGGTGGAATTGAGAGATAAAGCAATTAGTTGGGTGAAAGGAGTTAATTACCTAAAGGGTATTTCTCTTTCCAAAAGAAACATGAGGCCCAGCTCAAGTAAAATCCCTCCTTCAAGGAATTCAGGCCCCAGGGATTGGAAAAATGAAGCAATTAAAGCTATCCTACAACCTCACTTCTGTCTCAAGCACACCCTGGCAGGGAGAGTCTGCTAAAGTTAAAAGTACTGCATTACTTTATGCTGGTGGGAAGCCTTAGACAGACAAGTGCTACATGCTGTGTAAGATAGGAAAAGCACAGAGTCTATAGGCTTCATACGAAAGTCTGCCAATCTGCTAGATCTCACACTCAGGGAAAACATGCTGGCTACATTTTTCTCCTGTGACCTGGGCCTGTCTGATCTGTGAAAATCTGACTGGGGTCTATAATATCTGAGAAGACCCTCAAAAACAAAAAAAAAAGCAGGACAAGAAATAGAAAAACAAAAACTGAAGAATTCTGATCAGTTAAACAGAATCTGTGATAGAAGTCTAGAATAAGTTGAACTGAATATCAAAGAACAGATAGAAAATAAAGTCATCGAGCAAGAAAATCCTGGGTAAAAGAGTGACAACAACTTCCAGAATAAACTAATTAAGGAAATCAAATGCCTAGATGCCAGCAAAAAATAGTGAGACAAAAAAGGAAAAATCATAGATATGGCCCAAAGGAAAAAACCAACATTTTAAATGAGATTCAGGAGTTGAAACAACTAATTCAGGATGTTTAAACGACATGGAAAACTTCATGAAAAATCAAATCAACAAGTTGAGAGAGGATATGAAGAAGACATTGGGTGAACAAAAATAAGAATTCAAAAGTTTGAAAAAACAAATCACAGAACTTATGGGGATGAGAGACACAATAGAAGAAATGAAAACACAATAAAAACCTATGACAATAGATTTAAAGAAGCAGAAGAAAGGGTCAGTGAACTAGAAGACTGGACATCTGAAATCCAACATGCAAAAGAAAATATAGGGAAAACAATGGAAACATATGAGCAGGGTCTCAGGGAATTGAATGACAATATGAAGCACATGAATATACATGCTGTGGGTGTCCCAGAAGGAGAAGGAAAAGGAAAAGGAGGAGAAAGACTAATGAAAGAAAAAATCACTGAAAATTTCCCATCACTTTTGAAAGACATAAAATTACATATCCAAGTAATACAATGTACCACAAACAGAATAAACATCAAGAAACTTACAATTCAGTTTGTCAAATGTCCAAGAAAATTCTCTGAAAGCAGCAAGAGAAAATCAATTCATCACATACAAGGGAAATCCAGTAAGATTGTGTGTGGATTTCTTAGTAGAATTCATGGAGGCAAGAAAGGACTGGTGTGATATATTTAAGATTCTGAAAGAGAAACACTGCCAGCCAAGAATTTTATATCCAAAAACATTGTCCTTCAAAAATGAGGGGGAGATGAAAATGTTTTCAGACAATCACTGAACGATTTGTAACTAAGAGACTGGCTTTGCAAGAAATACTAAAGGGAGCACTATTGGCAGATAGGAAAATGCAGGAGAGAGAGGTCTGGAGAAAAGTATAGAAATGGAGACTATCAGTAAAGGTAAAAGGAGAAAAAAGTTATATATGACATGTAGAATTCAAAAGACAAAATGACAGAAGAAAGTACTGCTTTTACAATAATAACATTAAATACTAATAGATTAAACTGCCCAATCAAAAGACAGAGACTGGCAGAATGGATTAAATAACAGGACCCATCTTTAGTTGTCCACAGTAGACTCATTTTAGATCCAAGGACAAGAATAGGTTGAAAGTGAAAAGTTGGGAAAAAATATTTCCTGAAAATAACAATCAGAAAAGAGCAAGAGCACCTATACTAATATCTCACAAATTAGACTTCAAATTTAAAACAATTTAAAAAGTCAAAGAAGGACACTATGTATTAATAAAAGGAACAATTAAACAAGAAGACATAACAATTATAAATATTTATACACCAAGCCAGAGTGTTCCAAAGTACATGAAGCAAACACTAACAACACTGAAGGGAGAAAAAGACACCTCTACCATAATAGTTGGAGACTTCAATTCCCTGCTCCCATCAATGAATAGAACATTTATACAGAGGATCAATAAAGAAACAAGGAACTTGAATAATACGAAAAAAATGAACTAGGTTTAACAGAAGGTTATAGAATATTGCACCCCACAACAACAGGACACACATTTTTTTTAAGTGCTTATGGATCATTCTCAAGGATAGACCATATGCTGAGTCACAATGCAAGTCTCAATAAATTTAAAAATATTGAAATCATGCAAAACACTTTCTTGGATCATAATGGAGTGAAGTTGGAAATTAATAACAAGCAGAGCACCAGAAAATTCATAAGTATATGGAGACTAAACAACATACTCTTAAGCATTCAGTGGGTTAAGGAAGAAATTACAAGAGAAATCAGGAAATATCTTGAATCAAGTGAAAATGCAAACACAACATATCAAAATTTATGGGATACAGTAAATGCAGTGCTAAGAGGGAAATTCATTGCCTTAAATACCTATATTAAAAAAGAAGAATGAGCAAAAATCAAGGAATTAACTGTTCACTTGGAAGAACTAGAGAAAGAATGGCAAACTAACCCCAAAGCAAACAAAAAGAAAGAAAGAACTGAGATTAGAGCAGAGATAAATGAAATTGAGAGTATGAAAACAATCAAGAAAATAAAAAATATCAGAAGTTGGTTCTTTGAGACAATCAATAAGATCAATGGACCTTTTGCTATGTTGGCAAAAAGAAAAAAAAAAGAGAGATAGAGAGAGAGGATGCAAATAAGCAAAATCAGAAATGGAAGAGGAGACATAGCCACTGACCCTGTACAAGTAAAGAAGGTAATGAGAGGTTAATATGAGCAACCATATGCTAATAAACTAGAAAATGTCTATGAAATAGACAACTTCCTAGAAAGTCATGAACAACCAATATTGACTTGAGAAGAAATAAAGGACCTCAATAAACCAATCACAAGTAAAGAGATTGAATCAGTCATCAAGAAGCTCCCAATAAAGAAAAGTCCAGGACCAGCTGGCTTCACATGTGAATTCTACCAAGCATTCAAGAAAGAATTAGTACTAATCCTCCTCAAACTCTTCAAAAAAGTTGAAGAGGAGGGAAAGCTACTTGACTCATTCTATGAAGCCAGCATCACACTAATACCAAAGCCAAGCAAAGATACTACAAGAAAAGAAACTTACAGACCAATCTCTCTAGTGAATATAGACGCAAAAATCCTCAACAAAATACCTGTGAATCAAATACATCAGCACATTAAAAAAATTATACACCACAGCTGTGCCAGTTTGAAAGGATTATGCGCCCTAGAAAAGCCATGATTTAATTCTGATCCATTTTGTAGAGGAAGCTGCATTTTTTAATCCCCATTCAGCACTAAAGTTGAAAAGTTGATTATATTATCTTCATGGAGATGTGGCATACCCAATTGTGCGTAATAAACTTTGATTAGAGGTAGATGTTACTCCACCCATCAAGGTGAGTCTTGATTAGCTTACAGGAATACTTTGAAAGAGGAAACATTTTGGAAAGAGCCATGAGAACCATGAGAGCCCACAGAGTCAGAGACCTTTTGAGATGAAGAAGAAAAACATCCCTGGGGGAGCTCCACAAAACAAGAAGCCTGGAGAGAAGACTATCACATGTTGCCATATTTGCCATGTGCCTTTCCAGTTGAGAGAGAAATTTTAAAGCTCACTGGTCTCCATGAACCAAGGTATCCCCTAGATGCCTTCATTTGGACATTTTTATAGACTTGCTTTAATTGGGACATTTTCATGGCCATGGAACTGTTAACTTGCAAATTAATAAATTTGACCTTTTAAAAGCCTTTGTGTTTCTGCTATATCACATTCCAGCAGCCAATGAACTAGAACAATGACCAAGTGGGATTTATCCCAGTTATGCAAGGAAGGTTCAACATAAAAGAATCAATTAATGCACTACACCATTTCACAAATCAAAGCAGAAAAAACACATGCTCATCTTGATTTATGCAGGAAAGGATTTGAAAAAATTCAACATCCTTTCCAATGAAAACATTTCAAAGGATAGGAATAGAAAGAAATTTCCTCAACATGACAAGGGGAATATATGTAAAAAAAAAAACACAGCTAACATCATTCTCAAGGGGGAAAGACTAAAAGCCTTCCCTCTAAGGTGAGGGACAAGTCACGGATGCACACTGTCACCACTTTATTCAGCACTGTGCTGAAAGTTCTGGCTGGAACAATTACACAAGAAAAATAAATAAAAGGCATTCAAATTGGAAAGGAAGAAGTAAAACTCTCACTGTTTGCAGATCACGTGATATTAAATGTTGAGAATCCAAAAACACCTACAGCAAAGCTATTAGAGCTAATAAATGAGTTCAGCAAAGTGGAAGAGTACAAGATGAATACACCAAAATCAACAGTGTATCTGTGCACTAGTAATGAGCAGTTTGAGGGGGAAATCAAGAAAAAAATCCATTTACAATTGTAACCAAAGGAATAAAATAGTTAGGAATAAATTTAACGAAGGATACAAAAGACCTAGACAGAGAAAACTACAAGAAATTGCTAAAATAAATCATGGAAGACTTAAATAAATGGAAGGGCATTCCATGCTTTGGATTGGAACACTAAGTATAGTTAAAATGTCAATTCTACCCAAATTGATTTATAAATTCAATCCCAAAAGCTTATTTGCGAAAATAGAAAAAATAATAACCAAATTTATTTGGGAGGGGAGGAAACCTCAAATAGCTAAAAATATCTTGAAAAAGAAAAATGAGGTTAGAGGTCTCACACTACCTTACTTTAAAGCATATTACAAAGCTACAATGATCAAAAAACATGGTACTGGCCAGTGGAATGGAATAGAATGTTCAGAAATAGACCCATTCATCTATGGAAAATTGATCTTTGATAAGGCAATCACACTAATCCAACTGGGAGAGAGCAGCTTCTTCAATAAATGGTACTTGCAGAGCTGGATATCCATATGTAAAAGAATGAAAGAGGATCCTTATCTCACACCCTGTTCTAGTTTGCTAGCTGCTAGAATGCAAAATACCAGAAACAGAATGGATTTTAAAAAAGGGAATTTAATAAGTTGCTAGCTTACAGTTCTAAGGCCAAGAAAATGCCTCAATTAAAACAAGTCTATAGAAATGTCCAATCTAAGGCATCCATCC
Organism: Myrmecophaga tridactyla; assembly: GCA_004026745.1. Lineage (NCBI taxonomy): Eukaryota > Metazoa > Chordata > Mammalia > Pilosa > Myrmecophagidae > Myrmecophaga > Myrmecophaga tridactyla. The sequence continues at coordinate 38,142 of PVIY010000207.1, read as the reverse complement.
CTGGAAAGATACCTTGGTTCAAGAAGGCCAATGATGTTCAGGGTTTCTCTTTCAAGTGAGCACATGGTGAACACAGGCAGGGCTTCTCTCTCAGCTGGAAGGGCATATGGTGAACACGGCATCATCTACTAGCTCTCTCTCCTGGCTTCTGGTTTCATGGAGCTCCCTGGGAGGCATTTTCCTTCTTCATCTCCAAAGGTCGCTGGCTCGTGGACTCTCTGCTTTGTGGTACTGCAGCATTCTCTGCTCTCTCCGAATCTCTCTTTCTCCAAAATGTTTCCTCTTTTATAGGACTTCAGATACTAATCAAGACCCACCCAAATGAGTGGAGGCACATTTCCCCTAATCCAGTTTAACAACCACTCTTGATTAGGTTACATCTCCAGGGAGATGATCTAATTACATACACTATTGAATAGGGATTATTCTGTCTCTACAAAATGAGATTTTGATTAAAACATGGTTTCTCTAGGGTACATACATCCTTCAAACCAGCACAAGCATGATATTTTGTTTGTCTAGGTAAATGTGATGCCTCAATATATTCCAGAGTAAATTGGGCAGTGAATAAAGAAGTATTTGCAGGATCCCCTTGGGGAACTGGGGAGAAAGGAGGAAATATTCAACTTCACCATTAAAAGAATTTGTGATATTCTCACAAGCAGTGTGGACAACCAAATCAGTAGACTAAGCCCTCAATCTTGGGGTTCACAACTATGAAACTTATTCCTGCAAAGGATAGGCTAAACCTACTTAAAATTAGGCCTAAGAGTCACACCCAGATAATCTCTTTTGTTACTCAGAAGTGACGTCTCTCTCTAAGCCAAGTCAGCAAGTGAACTCACTGCCTTCCTCCCTAACTGGGATATGACTGCCAGTGATGTAAATCTCTCTCTGGCAAAGGGGGACCTGACTTCCAGGGATGAGCTGGGACCTGGCATCATAAAAATAAGAAAGCCTTTTTCGTAGAAAGAAGAAATAGAGAAATGAGACAAAATAAAGTTTCAGTGGCTGAGAGATTTCAAAACAGAGTTGAGAGTTTAAGCTGGAGGCTATTCTTTTGCATTATATAAATAACCTTTTTTCATTTATGGTGTATTATAGTAGCTGGAAGGAAGTGCCTGAAACTGTTGAGCTGCATTCCAATAGCCTTAATTCTTGAAGACGATTGCATAAAGATATAACTTTTATAATGTAACTGTGGAGTTGTGAAAATATGGATAGAAAATAAATAATATGGGGGATAAAGTGTAAAATATATTGGGTATATGGAATTACTAGTGGTCAATGAGAGGTAGGGGTAAGGAGTATGGTATGTATGAGTTTTTCTTCTTCCTTTTGATTTCTTTTTCTGGAGTGATGCAAATGTTCTAAAAATGATCATGGTGATGAATAATAACTCTGTGATGAAATTGTAAGCCATTGATTGTGCACTCTGTATGGAATTATACCCAAAATTGAATATGTTTTCAACAAATTTGAAGATTTAGCAATTCAAATATTTTAAAAAGGAGTAAAAATAGATGCTATAAGAAAGGGAAACTATAGGCCAATCTCCCTAATGAACATAGATGAAAAATTCTCAACAAAATATTAGCAAATCAAATCCAACAGCACATTGAAATAATTATACATCATGACTTAGTGGGGTTTATACCAGGAATGCAGGGATGATTCAACACAAGAAAATCAATTAATGCAATACAACACTTTAACCAATTGATGCTGAAAAAGCATTTGACAAAATTTAACAATGTTTTCTGTTAAAAACACTTCAAGAGGTAGGAATCAAAAGTAACTTGCTCAATATGAAAAAGAGCATATATTACAAACTGATACCAGCATCATACTGAATGGTGAGAGACTGAAAGCTTTCCCCCTAAGATCAGGAAGGAAATAAGATGCCCTTTGTCACCACTATTATTCAACATTGTACTAGAAATTCTAGCTAGGGAAATCATGCAAGAAAAAGAAATGAAAGGCATCCAAATTATAAAGGAAGAAGTAAAACTTTCATTATTTGCGGATGACATGATACTATACTTGGAAAATCATGAGAAATTTATAAGAAACATACTTGAGCTAATAAAGAAATTCAGCAAGATGGTGGGATATAAAATTATTGTGCATAAGCCATGACCTAACTGAGGAATTAATTAAGGAAAACATTCCATTCAAAATAGCAAAAAAAGAATCGAATATCTAGGAATAAACTTAACTAGGGCATAAAAGACTTGTACACAGAAAACTACATAACATTGTTAAAAGAAATCAAAGAAGATCTAAATAGGTGGAAAGACATTCACTGCTCAAGGATAGGAAGGCTACATATAGTTATGATGACAATTCTACCCAAATTGATCCAGGGTTTCAGCACAGTACCAATCAAAATTCCAATAACCTATACTGAAGACTTGGAAAAGCTAGTTATCAAATGCCTCTGAAGGGAAAGAGACCCCAAATAGCTAAAAGTATCCTAAAGAAAGAAAGAAATGGTAAGATTAACACTTCCTGATTTTAAAATTTATAAAACCATCCTGGTCATCGTGGCTCCGCAGGCAGAGTTCCCACCTGTCATGCCAGAGACCCAGGTTCGATTCCCAGTGCGTGCCCAAGCAAAAACAAAAAACAAAAAACACAGTGGTAAAAAATACATGGTACTGATACAAAGATAGAAGTATTGACCAGTGGAATCACACTAAGAGCGTAGAAATAGACCACCAAATCTATGGCCAACTGATCTTCAACAAGGCCCCCAAACCCACTGAACTGGAACCAGTAGTCTCTTTAATAAATGGGCAAGGGAGAACTGAATATCAATAGCCAAAATGATGAATGATGAACCTTACCTTAAACCCTATACAAAAAATTAACTCAACATGGATCAAGCACCTAAATATAAGAGCCAGTACCATAAAACCCCTAGAAGAAAATGTAGGGAGACATCTTCAAGACCTACTAATAGAAGGTAGCTTCCTAAACTTTATACCCAAAGTACAGGAAACAAAAGAAAAAGTAGATAAATGGGAACTCTTCAAAAGCAAATGCTTTTGTGGCTCAAAAACTTTGTCAAAAAGGTGAAGAGGCAGCCAACTCAATAGAAGAAAATATTTGGAAACCACATATCAAATAAAGGTTTGATATCCTGTATACATAAAGAAATCATACAAATTGACAACAAAAGAATAAACAACCCAATTATAAAATTGGCTAAAGATGTGAATAGGCATTTTACTGAAGAGCAAATACAAATAGCTAGAAAGGACATGAATAGACACTCATTTTCATTAGCTATAAGGGAAATGGAGAGTGAGACTACAATGAGATACCATCCCACACCTATAAGAATGGCTGCTATTAAACAAATTGGAAACTATAAATGTTGAAGAGGATGTGGAGAAATTGAGACACTTACACACTGCTGGTGGGAATGTATAATGGTATAGCCACTATTGAAGACAGTTTGGGAATTTCCTAGTAAACTAAATATCAAGTTGCCCTATGACCTGACAATACCACTGTTTGATATATACTCAGAAGAGCTGAAAGCATTGGCAAAAACAGACATTTGCACACCAATGTTCATAGCGGCATTATTCACAATCACCAAAAACAGAAACAATTCAAGTGCCTATCAGCAGATGAGTGGATTAAAAAATGTGGTATATACATATGATGGGATATTATGCAGCAGTAAGACAAAATGACATCCTGAAGCATATGACAAGATGAATAAGCCTTGAGGACATAATGCTGAGTGAAATAAGCCAGACACGAAAGGATAGATACTGTATGATTTCACTTTTATGTACATGGTAAAGGTAAAATTGGAGGCTTATAACTCAGAATATAGAGAACCTAGAGATACACAGAAGTTCGAGATGGGCGAATGATTAGATAATGAGGTTGAACTCAAATGTAAGGGAAAAGATAGAAATGAAGGAGTTCACTAGTGGGCCTATAAGTAATATTACCATATTGAAGTGAACATGATTGAAATGGGTTGTATAGACCCATGTGTCCCACTGAATAACACTATAAATATAAATAAGTTCTTGCAGGAACTACTTCAAAGGTATGAATCTTGTATAACGAATGAATGTATAGGTTCAGGATATAAGGGGGAAATTGCTATTGCATTCTATGGGCTATGTTTAACAGGAAAACATCAACAGTACCACAGCCACACCATGGGTAAGTAATTGGAAGAGAGACGAGAGTTTAGGGGAGGTTTTTTTTTCTATTTGGTGATCATGTGTTTATTGATTATCTTTCTCTTGGGAACAATGAAATTATCTAAAATTGAGAATGTTGATGGACTGTTGACTTTGAACATTATATATGATGCCCAGTGAATGAAGGTAGCTGAAGCATGCACTGCCTGAGAAATACATTAGTGAATGTTGGTGCATACATATAATTGAATATTGTGCTGCTGCAAAATGGAATGAAGTTGTGACACATGCAACATTTTGAATGAATGTGTCGGGACACTGGGTAAGGCAAAAAAGCCAGAAACAAGAGACCAAGTATTGTATGGCCTCACTTAGAAAATATTCATAAGAAAACAAGGGCCTAGACTGAAAGGTCTTATAGCAATTATGTTTAGTCTGGAGTGGTAATTGTCATTTCTGGATTTTGATAGGCTGTTTTATATATGTATAACCTGGTATTTAGAGATAAGAATGAACCTGGTCAGGTTGGGATTAATGTAATTCAGAATACAGGGGTAAGGAAGACATTGTCTATATTTTAGAACCTCATCTACTCTTTGAGACCAAAGGAAGAAAGGTTTATTTTGTACAGAACCCAAATCTTCAGTAGCACATGATCTAACTCATTCTGTCCAGATAGATCATTTGAACAATCCTATCACAGGAAGCTCAGAATAAAAATGAGGGCCTTTAATCCTGTAAAGCTTAATGTACTACCTGGATACATCCCATAGTATATTAAGCAGATAATCAAAAAGTATTGGCAAAGTCCCTTGAGAGAAGGGAGAAAAAAATATTGAATTATTAAACTTTACCACCAGGGAAACCCTGGATACTGTGCCAAACATTAGAGACACCCAAATCAATAGGCCAACCTTGATCTTGAGGCTTGCTCTTGTGAAGCTTATGTATGTAGTAGAGAAGCTTAGCTTACCTATAGGTATGCCTAAGAATTACTTCCAGAGGACCTCTTTTGTTACTCCCATTGACCTCTCTCTCTCTTTCTAAGCTCAACTCTGCAAGTGAAAACATTGTCCAACCCCCTATGTGGGACATGGCACCCAGGGATGAAAGTCTCCCTGGCAGCATGAGAGATGATTCTCAAGGATGAGTCTGGCCCTGGCACAGTGGGATCAACAATGCCATCATGACCAAAAGGGGAAAAGAAGTGTAACAAATAAGGTTTCAGTGGCTGAGAGAGTTCAAATAGTTGAGAGGCTACTCTGGAGGTCACTAATATGCAAGCTTCAGTTAGAAATTGCTAACATCATAACTTGCCAAACCCCAACCAAAACTGTTCCTGCCAATCCTAAAAAAAACACTTAGGGCATTATTTGAGATTCTACAAAGTTTCCATGCCCTAGGATAACTTTCAGGAACCTACAACCTCCATATGGGTTCCTGGAACCAGATAAGTGCTGAAATGCAGAGGGGTCAGTCTCTCTAGAACATCAACTAGTTCCATCCCTTTATCCCATATTATCAACAGCCCCTTCCAAAATAAAAAAGTTAGAATGGGCATAGGCTAAATACCCCTAAAAGATGGGAGATGGATCAAAAGTGACAGTGGAGTTATACAGAGTAATTAAGGTTTAACAAATGAGTATGATTGCTGAATCATTATATTGATATTTCTTTTAGTCATCAGTATCTTAGAGGAGATAGAAGCAAAAACCTAAAATTGTGGAATTATAACCTGTCCCAAACTCTGAAATCTGTTCTACAACTAATTGTTGTGATGGGCTTTGAAATTTATTGGGGTTTTTTGTATATATGTTATTTTTCACAAAAAAAAAGAAAAAAAATTCTCTAGCCTCCAGTGTTTTTGAGCAGTCAGAAGGAAAAATCTGAAACAGTGGAGTGATAACCCATAACAAACTCTGAAATCTGTTGTATAACTACTTATTGAAGTCTACTTTGAAAATCATTGCTTTCTTTTCTTTTCTTTGTTATATTTAACAACTAAAAAATATTTTTATAAAAGGTAATAAAAGACAAGCCAAGGATGGGAGAAAATATTTTCAAAACACATAACAGATAAATTACTTGTGTCTAACATATGCAAAGAACTCTGAAAAAGCAATAGTAAGAAAATAAGTTAATCTATTATAAAATGAGCAAAAGATCTAAAAAACACCTCACCCAAGAAGATACACAAGGGCAAACAAACATAATAAAGATCTCCAGTGATCATATGTCTTCAAGTAATTGCAAATTAAAATGAGATACCAGTAGACACCAATTAGAATTACTAAAATCCAAAACACTGAAAGCACGAATATGAAGCAGTAGGAACTCCCATTTGTTGCTGGTGAAATGCAAAATGATACAATCATTTTTAAAATGTAGATTGGCAGTTTCTTACAAAGCTAAACATAGGCTTATCATACTATCCAGCAACCAGACTCTTAGGTATTTACTCAAATTAGTTGAAAACTGATATTAACACAAAAATCTGCACACATATGTGTATAGCAACTTTATTTATAATTGTCAAAAATTGAAAGCAACAAAAATGTCCTTCAATAGGTAAATGGATCAACAAATTGTGGTATATCTATATAATAGAGTATGATTCAATGATAAAAATAAATGAACTATCAAATCACAAAAAGACATGAAGGGAACTTATATTGCTAAGTGAAGCAAGCCAGTCTAAAAAAGCTACACACTGTATTACGAATGACATTCTGGAAAGAGCAAAATTACACAGACAGTAAAAATATTAGTGGCCATCAGTGGTTGGGGGCTGAAGAATAGATGGAGCACAGGGCATTTTGGCAGTGAAACTCTTCTGTAGGACACTGCAATGGAGGTTGCATAATATGTATTATACATTTGCCAAAATCCATAGAACTCTGAAGTGCAAAAATGAACCCTAATGTATATTGCTCCATGAATGGTAACAAATGCACCACACAAAAGAATGGTGTTAATATTACAGAAACTGTGGTATGGGGGTAAGGGCTGTTGGTGTAGGGATGGGGAACTGTATAAGATATTGTTCTAGTTTGCTAGCTGCCAGAATGCAATACACCAGAAATGGAATGGCTTTTAAAAGGGGAGAATTTAACAGTTCTAAGGCCGAGAAAATACCCCAATTAAAACAAATCTATAGAAATGTCCAATCTAGGTCATCCAGGGAAAGATACTTTGGTTCAAGAAGGCCAATGAAGTTCAGGGTTTCTTTCTCAAGTGAGAAGGCACATGGCAAACACAGGGTTTCTCTCTCATCTGGAAAGGCACATGGTGAATAAGGTCAGGGTTCCTCTCTCATCTGGAAGGGCACATGGCAAGCACAGTGTCATCTAGCTTTCTCTCCTGGCTTCCTGTTTCATGAAGCTCCCCGGGAGGCATGTTCCTTCATCTCCAAAGGTTGCTGGCTGGTGGACTCTGCTTCTCGTGGCTATGTCATTCTACTCTGCTCTCTCTGAATCTCTTCCATTCTCCAAAATGTTTCCTCTTTTATAGGACTCCAGAAACTTATCAAGACCCACCCAAATGGGTGGAGACATGTCGTCACCTAATCCAGCTTAACAACCACTCTTGATTAAATCACATCTCCAGGGAGATGATCTGATTACAGTTTCAAATGTACAGTATTGAATAGGGATTATTCTACCTTTATGAAATGGGATCTTGATTAAAACATGACTTTTCTAGGGAACATACATCCTTTCAAACCAGCACAGATATACAGTGTAGCTTTGGTTTTCTGCACAATTTTTCTGTTAACCAAAAACTGTTCTAAAAAATAAAATCTGTTTTTTTCTTTCAAAAATAAGGTAAAAAATACTTGGAGGTGATAGGGTAACATAAATCCTCTTCAGCACTGTATAGGTATGTGAAAATTTACAAATGTGTGTTGGACACATATTTTGGACCAAGTTATTTAGTATTTCAGGCCTCATCCTAAAAGGACAATTACATGTCTCACCAAATATTGAGGTGGGGGCATTTTGAGGGTGGGGAGTACCAGGGTGTCTGGAGAAAATACATCCAACTCAGATGTCCTAGGGACTTCCAGAATGTGCTTCTCTTTTAGGTGCTGACATTCTTCACAGATCACGCTTCAGAAAAAATCCAATTCTACTCTGAGGTGATTTGCAGGTATTTATTTTAAAAATTCATGCACAGAGCCTACTTCCCGAGAGGAAGTTTAATACATAAGGGAATTACTTCAACTCTTAAGTGGCTAAGATCCCTTGCAGGATGTTGAAACAGGTAATTATTAATTTGTAGCTGAAAAACCAGAAAGAGTTAACTTGGCTTTCCGAAGTGCCAAACATTATCTAGAGAATATCTTCAATATTCAGAAAATTGGGCCTAATGTGCAAGAATAGATTCATAAAACAAACTTGGAAGAAAAGAGGGAAAGAAAGAAAATACCAAAAGATACTCTTGAGTAGAATAATGTTTAACTTAAAAATTAATATGCATCATAAAATATGTATTTATTTAATAAACCCCAAGTATACCATAACATCAGCACAAGAATCACCCTGGTTTTGCAACAGAAATAATAAGCATAGCACCTTGAAATATCTGACTGCCAAGATGGATAAAAGAGAGAAGAAGCCAGCACATATGACCTCAAACTCCGCAGCCTTCCCCTGCCTCTGGGGGAGAAGATACAGTGGATGCTGGGTGATTAGGCTATGGCAGTAGCAGCAGTGCATCTAGTCACTGAATAAATGGATGTCCTTGGGAGCCCTTGGTGGAGGCTGCCAAGCTGCCATGGGGGATGCGGGTAGAGGTGGAGTTGGAGAACGAACCTCAAGGATCTTGTAGAGACCAGGGGTGAACCAAAGAAGATGAGATTGACAAAAGAATCTTTCAATACCCAAGGAAACTGGCTACCAGATAAAGGATTTTATCCACTATCCAGTAATAGTCACTGATTTGGAATAACTGTAATAATGCTATTAGATCCAACGTTACCTATTTGAAGCCTTTAATCCTAGCTTGCAGATTAGTACAAATTAACAGACAGAGCAAACTTTGCTGGGAATTTTCAGAAAGCTTTCCAAATGGTTAAACTGAGACTCTTTATTGATCATGAGACTTTCCTAATGCAAACAAAGGACTGCTGAGGCAGCACTACTGTCTACAATAAGTTGTAGTTTGCAGCGATAAACTCACCGTCTCCTATCAAGCTTTCAGTCTGCTGTTCACTGCGCAGCCGTTATCTTCACATGCTGACACATGTAATCTAACATTCTCACTTTGCCACAGTAGGAGCAATTGCTTGACAATTTGATTACAGTTTCCTGTCAGCTCATGCAAGGAATATTTCTGTGAGCTTTCAGCAATTGCAAAATATTTTGATTTTGAAATGATAGTAATCCCTGATGAAAAATGTCTAAAATATTGATTTCTGTAACAAATCAAGATTTGCATAATGGAAACTGCTTTAACTGTCTATGAATAAGTGCATGTTGAAGCACAGAGAGAAAGGAGATAGAGCTTGTAACAAAAAGATGAAAAAGAGAAAGACCTGGGTTGTAGAAACTACTAAAGGAAGTGGTGCTTCTGGTAAAAGAGCCACTGACAGTGCTGAATGGCCTGGTGGAAATCTTTAAATTACAACTCTACTGGCCAATTATAAAGCCTATGTTTATTAAAGCATTTTAAAAAAACAACTAGAGATTGCTGGGCATGAATATTGGTAAAAAAAAAATTGCTAGGAAATAAAGAATGAAAGAATCATTTGCAAGGCAAAGTATACCTTAGTTTTATAAATAATTTGCATGTGTGCATGTGTTTAAATGAACTGGGCTCAAGTGTCGAAGTTCATATTTATAGGTAAGAATTTTTGTTCCCTACTGAAAAATAGAGAGAGGCTTTTTCAATATATGAGTAAGACTGGCTCTGTGTGACCCCCTAATAGAGATACGAAATGGGATTCATCTTGAATTACCGACCTTTCCTCCTGAAATAGAAATGTGCCAAGAAAGACCTCCACATTCTTTTTTGTTCTTTCAAAAAGCCATTATTCAAATATCACTACCAGCATTTTAGGCAATTCTGCATGATGGTCGTTTTCCAAGGAAGAAGACAAAACTGAAATTATTTCCATAAATGAACAGGATAGAAGTAGGCACAGGATCAGACCAAAAAATCATGGACTTTTAAATAGAAGAAAATGTTCTAAAATGAAAACCTATTACTGTAGCCCTGGAGCTAAAGGTAATTTATGGGTTGAACAGTAAAACATGTGTACCTCAATAATGCAATCAATCACTTTACCTGGAATCTAGCCACTCAACAATGTAATATTCTATCATGACTCTAGTTTTTTCATGCTATTAGTCCAATAGCTTTTAATGACTTCTACTTTTAGACCACAGTTAGAGCTATTTAAATCTATAATTTCTCCTACATTTCTTCTTAAACAGGCATGCAACCATTCACACTGACATTGCTTATATTCAGAACAAAGAAGACAAATGGTTGCAGCATGTTGGAATAAAAGAATAAGTGATTCAGAAAAAAGTTTCTGCCACTGACATTTCTTTTCATTTTGGTATTATGGCTTAATTTGTATACAGTAATATTCACTCTTTTCAGTGAACCATTTTGTGAGTTTTGACAAACATATTCATGTAACCACCACCATAATCAAAATATAGAATAGTTCAATGATTCCCCCAAAATGCCCTCTTTCCCTTTATAATGAATCCTCCCCAATACCATCAGCTCCTGGCAACCACTGATCTGTTTTCCATTCCTACAGCTTTGTCTTTTCCAGAATGTCATATAAATGGAATCACAAAATAAAATATCTTCTTGAGTCTAGTTTCTTTCACATACCAAAGTTCAATTGACTTCATTCATTGTGTTGTGTATATCAGAAGTTCATTCCTTTCATTGCTGAGTAGCATTTCATTGCCTGAATGTAATTCAGCTTTGACCAATTCCAATTTAGGATGATTATTAATAAATACTAGCATACAAGTTTTTTTGGTGAACATAAGATTTCTTTTAGCTTGGTTAAATACCTAAGAGTGGGGTTGTTGGCTCATATGGCAAATACGTGTTTATAAAAAAATTGGCAAAATGTTTTGGAAATAGTTAAACCATTTTGCATTTCTGCAAGCAATATACAGAAGTTTCGGTTTCTGTTCTATATCCTTGCCAGCACTTGGTTTTATTAGTTATTTATCGGTTTGTTTGTTTTAGCTATTATAATAAATGTTCAGTGTTACCACATTTGGCTTTAAATTGCATTTGCATAGCGACAAATGATGTTGAGAAATCTTCACATGCTTATTTGCCACTCCAGATACTCTTTGGTGGAGTATCCATGCAAATCTTTTGCTCATTCTTTCTTTTAATTGGGTTGGTGTTTTCTTGTTTTTGCCTTTTTTGAATTCTTACATGGTCTGTATGCAGGTCCTTTATCAGATATGTGATTTGCAAATATTTTCTCCCCATCTGTATTTTAATTCTTTTAACAGTGTCACTCTTTTCTTCATTTCAATGAAGTCCAAGTTATTTATTTTTCTCTTTTATTGACTGTGCTTTTGATTTTGTATCTTAGAATCTTTGCTAGCAGAAGGTCACAAAGATTTCCTTTTGTTTTCTTCTAGTGTATAGATTGTTTCCAACATGGTTTAAAATAGATCTAATATTTATGAAATGACAGTGATATCTGTGAGTAAAGACAATGGACAATTAAAATTTTAAAGATCCAAAAGAATACTATTTTAGAAGACTGCACTATTAGACATAATTTGATGTTCTGACATCATCGTATATTCCCAAAACAGAACAAAGCATACCAGTAAATAGTCATTCATTCATTCAGTTATTTATATATTTACCAAGCATGTATTAATGGACCTACTGTGTTCCAATTACTCTGTTAGATGGTATAGTAACAAAGTTTAAAATCTGGTTGGTGGAGAGCCCTATTGCGATCAAGATGGCATATTGAGACACTTTGGGGCTACACCCATCACATACACACACACACACACACACACACACACACACAGAAGCTTTGAACAACCAGCAAGAACTGGCAGAAACATCATTATCGAAACTCCAGAAACAAAGGACTGCAGTAACAGGTAGAGCAATGAATTAAGAAAAAGTGATAGAATGATGTGGTGCCCTGGATGGCTCAGTGAGGAGAAGTTCAAAAACAGATTGGGGTTGGAAGAAGAAATAATCAGTGAACTTGAAGATAAGGCAAATGAAGCCATCCAGTCTGAGCAGCAGAAGGAAAAAAGAATGAAAAAAAATTTCCCAAATTTAATGAAAGACATGAATATACACATCCAAGAGACTTAATGAACTCCAAACAGGATAAACTCAAAGCCTCACTGCAACATATTGTAATCAGACCATTAACTGTCAAAGATAAAGAGAGAATACTGAACACTGTAAAAGAAAAGCAGCATGTCACATACAAGGGAGCCTCATTAAGATTAAATGTCAATTTCTCACTGAAAATCATGGTGGCAGGAAGGCAATGGGATGGCATAAAACTGCCAGCCAAATATTCTGTATCTAGCAAAACTGTCTTTCAAGAACAAAGAGAGATTAAGACATTTTGAGATGAATAAAAGCTAAGAAAGTTTGTTACCACCAGACCAGCCCTGCAAGTGATAATAAAGAGGGTTCTGCAAATTGAAAGGAAAGAATGATAGGTAATAGAATTAAGCTACGTGAAGAAACAACAGATCTCAGGTAAGGCTAAAGAGTGCCACTGCTATTGTAATTTTGGTTTGTAACTTCATTTTTCACTTCTTACAGGATCTAGAAGACAAATACATAAAATAAGAAATCAAGGGTTTGGACTTATAATGCTTGAATATGTGATTTGTGACAAGAACTATATAAAAGTGGGGTATATAGAGTATTATAGGAATATAGGAACATATTATTGAAGATAAGTTGATATCAAAGCAAATGAGATTTTGACAGATTTAGTATGCAAAAATTAAGCCCTATGGTTACTACAAAGAAAATATCAGGTAATATGCAAACTCACAGGGGCAGAAATTAGAGTACAGGTTGGCAGGGGTAGAGGGCAGGGTAATTGGGGATTTAATGCATAATGGGCATATGATTTCTGTTGGGGAGATGGGAAAGTTTTGATAATGGAAGATGGGGAGGTACTACAAAATAGTGAATATGATTGATCCCACTGGATGTTACGTTTGGGAGTGGATGAAATGGGAAACATTATGTTGTATATATGTTCCCACAAATAAAAAGAAAGAAAAGAAAGCTAAAAAGACAATTCACGCTTAAAGGCAATGCATGATCGGATGAAATCTAACAAGAGAAGTCTCAAAAGGATTATTGGGACATATGAAAAATATAGAATATAGGCTCTAAGCTTTTTATCATTGCTAAATTTCTTACACTTGATAACTGCCCTTGAGGTGGACATGTGGCTGAATGTCCTGGTCCTTATAAAATGTGCATTGCGGTGTTAAATGTTGAAGGAGCATGATGTATGGAAACTATGCTCAAGTGTGCAGAAAATGGATTAATAGTCAGATATTTGGGTAGATAGACAGAATGATATAGCAAATGTGGCAAAATGTTAAAAATTTGTGGATTTGGAGGAATGGGGGATGGAGGTATGCTGGAGTTCTCTGAAAGGAGTTTTTATTATTCTCATAACTGCCATATAAGTTTTAAAGTATTTCAAAATAAAAACTTTGAATTATATATAGATTATATAATTTAGTTTGTTATAATTACAATTCTAGGACAGAGACAAAGAGAAAATTTTAGAACAGTGGGAAAGTACGAGGATTAAGATGTCCACCAGCAGTAATAAGGAGTATAGAATGGAACAGTGACCACAGAATGGTAAAGCATAGTAACCCCATGTCACAAATGACAAAAAATGTGTAATCCTGGAGGAGATGAAAATGTAAGTACATAAATAACTATTTACCTGCTAAATTTCTAAGTACTATGAAAGAAAGTTATAGGAATGTAAAAGAAATTATTACAAAATAAAGATCTAATTTAGCCTGAGAGCCTAAGGGAAAGCATCCCTGATAAAATAACTTAAATTGAAAGCTGAAGGATAATTAGAAATTAATCTAAGAATGAGAGGGAAAATTCAACATTTCATATGAGGAAATTGCACATTTAAAGAACCTGAAATAGGAAAAACTAAATTGACGTATTTGAGGAACTGAGAAAGGGGCAACTCAATAGGAAATTGTGTAGTGGTTTTCCAATTTTTATTTATATAAGAATCACCCAGGATGCTTGCTTAAAATTAGGATTACCGAGTTCTGCATCTAGAGATGCGTATTTAGTAGGTCTGGAATAACAAAGTGATTATGATGTGGTATATCAATTATTGCATTATAAATTCTGAAATATAAAGAGAGATAGAAAGATAGATGAGGAGATGGAAAGGAAGTAGGAATGAGATCATGCAGAGTTAGGACAATCAGCCTGAGCTTTTATCCTATGAAGGGCCATGGAAGGGAACTAAGCAGGGATGAAAGATGATTTCATTTGCATTGAAAACAAAAAAAAGTTACTTTGGCTGTTAGACCGAGAAGGGTCTGGAGAGGTTAAAAATATAGTGCCTTTGCAGGTAGCATGGAAAACTGCAACTTAAGTCAGGTCTCAGAAGGAGATATGGTGAGAAAGATAAACTTAGTTATTAAGTCTAATACCTTTGCTTGTCTGGGCACTAACGATACCAGTAGTCAAATGAGGAATGGTAACTAACATAAGAGAATCTTCGTCTCTTAGTAAATTCCCAAATCTCAGGGCTTTGTCAATTCTGTCAGATATGGGTATGGTTAACCAAACATTTTCAAAGGGCTTCTTACTGCTCTTCACTACACTTAAAATGAATTAATTGGGGATGCTTAAAAACATTAATTTTCTTAAGAAATTTTAATTTTAGAGAAAGGTCTCTCAAAATCTCAGCTGTTATGTAAAATAATAATACTAACATTCATTTTGAAGTTGCTCGATATAGATATATAAGTACTAACACCTGTAATCTGGTCTCTGGATTATTTTTTCCCACTACTGTGACCTTCACCCTCATCCGCATATCCTTGGCTCAAGGCATAGCTGCGGATCACCAAGCAATCTAAGAACTCAAGTTAGTATCATTTTCTTTTTCCCATTTTCACAGTCACCTATGTGAACATGGCTATGAAGCAAAGCCATAATTGTGAAACAGTTTAGACAGTACATTTGTCTTTGTTTCTTTGTTTTACTGCATATTATTTTATCTGAATATTCAGTGCCTCCCTAAGTATAACAGATCATTGCTTATTGTTAACTTCACTTTATTCATTAGATCTCTGCCATCTCTTGACCAAAGAAAGAGTTGGAGAGAAGGTGCTATGCTGGCACCTTCCCTTCTTTCTAATACTTTGAGCAGATCTTATCTTTGCTTTGCCTGAAACTGAATTTCCTCCCTGCTCAGGTCAACCTGTCCAAGTAATCAATTCATTCCTCAAAGCCAACTCTAATCTTCCAACTTCTCTGAAGCCTTCCCACGTTAGGTCATCACAATCCATTCATGCGTTTATTCAGTCATTCAGAGGATGCTTAAGGGGCACCTACTAGATTGATTAGATTAGCACACTTAAATCCTTTCTTCAATCTCTGGTACTCACTCATTCTCCTTTTGGCTCCTAAAATCCCCAACTATACTAATTTTTGCTCTCAACTTTCACTTCACATTTTGTGTCAAGTTGATCAACTTTTTCAATGCATGTGCCATTTCTTCACATTTAAGTCGGTGTTTCTTTAATGATGTTTTCCCAGTTGAAAGATGTGAGGCAGGAATGGTATTCATAAGAGAACTTATTCCATTTAAAATGACTAATTTTATTATAAGGTTATCCCCTTCCTGGATTTTTGTTTTGATGTGAAAATATACGTTTCCTTTTAAATGCACTCATTTGCCAAAATAAAACAATTAGCAACCCTTTGTCAGATTTCCATAAAAAATAGAACAAACACATAAACTTTAAGATGTATGAGCCTTTAAATTAGGTATAGTCAAAGTTATACCCCTTTTCATCCCAAACAACACCTATCAGAGTGTCTCACACACAAAGGAGGCTCACCAAATATTTTAACTGGTTGAATGACTTTGTATCTGTGAATTGCTGTAATTGAATTTCCGCACTTCACTTCCTTCTTCCTGCATTCTAACAACTTTGTAAGCGATCAAGGTGCATGCTGGAAGATGCTGTAGTGTGAATCAATGTATTTCTACCATATGCATAAACATATTTACTTTACTCAAATTCAAGTACATGCACTCAGAAAAGGAGTGAGAGAAGACAGAGAAAGTGAATTCACTTGTTATTCCACTCACTGAGCGAATGCCTCAGAGTGAACACGCGATGGGAAAAGGGATTCTTTTTCCCTCAGTTGAGTTCACTTCGCAACTGCCTCTCTTAGTGATAAACTTGCTGCAGCTCTGGGTATTCTAGTTTTTAAAGATACGAATTGCATATAACACAATTTCTAAATCCAATGCGATTATTTCATTGGGTGCATAGCCAAAAAAAGAGAAGAAAAAACGATCTGTGTGCTCCAAAGCTGATGGGAAATACTAGCTGTACTAGACTTAATGAGGAATTGTATATCAGTTTCCAACTTGGCATTTTCCTAATGGATTTTCAAGGGCAAGTTTGCCTATACTTAACTTTTACTCTAAAGGCTAACTCTAGAGCATCATTACCACTTCATATGCTACTCTCTGCATAGCATCCCATGGAAAGACTCTTTCTGATGTTGACATTTAATGTGCTTTATTCATGGTGTTCTCTATTCCTAAATGATGATAAAGCATCTAAATAACCTGTCACGTCATTTTAAGGTTCTTAGAAGTACTATCATAGATAACAAACAAATGTACAAGGAAAATCACACAAATGGAAAAGTTTTAATACAAGGGTCACATATGTAGGTGCCCATAGGGTTTGGCAGGTAAGGAAACAAGCAAGAGTCTGAATGTAAAGCAATGTAAGGCAGGGGGGCCATGGAGAGGCCTGAATGGGTGGAGCAGCAGCTGGCTGCTCAGCTACCGACTGATGTCTCAAGGCAGGAATCTAGGTCCTGTGTTGCTAAATATTCTGATTTTTTTTTTAAAAAGAGGCATAAAATTTTATTTTAATGTTTTGCTTAAAAAACTGACAAGGAGTTGTTTTTAATGTTACAGAATTCTCTGGGTCATGACCACTTAGGGCCAATCAAACAGATCCATAGGTCTGACATAACCCGATGACCATCCATTTGCAATTTCTGCATTACCAAACCATTATCACAAATCATCGTGTTGCTTTTTTTTATAAAAAATGCTGGACATGTTAACCCATTTGGTGATTTAATTCAAGTGTTGTAAGTTTCTTGATATGTGTTATCAATTTTCTTTCTGTTGAGCAATATGAGCATTTTTTGTTGAATCAGGAGAAAATGCAATTTTCAGTTTGCTTGGGGAAAAAGTATTTAATACCTCACAACATATAAAAGCTTCCTGTACAACACTGAGTCTATACCTGTTGTTCTTTCTTTCTTTCAATTAATGAGAAGTGCTTCAATCACCTATTTACCTAGAAGCTGAGAAATAAAATCAGTGAACTAGTTCCCTACATCTGAATGACAAGTTGGATTTATTCTGTGTGGGATCACATTACCAAATTATCACCATACACGCCTCTACACAGAGTTTAACTTCTTCTCTATCTTTAAAAAAATCATTCTACTGCCCAAAAACCCAGTCTTCCGTATGAATCAGGATATTCTCATTCTAGGATGCACTTCTGAGTGAGAAAATCAGTACTCCAGCAATGTATTTGCTGGCAGAAAATTGTCTGACTTTGATATGTACAGCATCCAAAGCCATACCTCTGAGTTTGAACCCCTTACATCATTATTCCATACATACCAAACCTACTTGCTTATTTTATAATGGTTCACAAAGCACAGAAAACAGCAGGGGGGAAAGTCCAAGAAGGCAAATTGTGCTTCTTGAGACTATAAGATATGTAATGCTCAGTAATGTGGAATTACTTCTCCCACAAAATAAATCAGAGGCATCCCCAAGTTAGGAGTGATATTTACATTTCTTTTTGGCTTTTAGTTGTACATTGAATATATGGTATGCAAAAACTATCCAACCCATTCCAGAAATGTAAAAGAAACTCTGTCTCACAATATGATGTGACCCAAGGTTGCTGGTACCAGAGATTGTGACTCTACTTTTTGTACTCTCCATCTTTCATATGAGCATATTTTAAAACAGCATACAAAACAGTTCAATTAAAATCATATCTTGTATAACTGAGATGTAGTTACACAAGTTAAACAGCCTACTGTAGAAGAACTGTGAAAGTGAATATGAGTTTGAAGATAGGAAATTTCTCCTCTTGTAGATCTGGAATGATCTTCCATCTTATGATAAAGGGTTATGGGGTGTAGCAGTAATCAAGCTAGGACAACCCAGTGAGTAGCAGTAAATATCTACCACTGTGGCTCTGCCAAATAACGCAGCAGAAATTACCAATTTTGCTTATAAGAAGTGCAGCAGGATTAATTGTTTTTGACTGATAATTTTTTTTTTTTGCATCATAGGCAGGCACCGGGAATTGAAGACTGAGCATGGGTTTTGACTTGTTTGTCACTCTTTGTTATTGTCAAGGTCACAGAAGGAGTAATGTACAAACACAACAAGCCTCCCAGAAAACATTCCCCATACCCAACCTTCAGCAGCAACCATCACTGGAAAGAAATGCTTAATTACGGTTCTGTAGTTTGTCTATTTTGTTTGCTTGTTTGCTGTATGGCAGGGGTCACATTTCATTCTTTTTCCATGTTAATCCATGTTACAGCACCAGTGGTTGAATTTTTGTTTGTTGGTTTTTTCTTTCTTTTGTTTGCTTGTTTGTTTTTGGGAAATGCGTGGGCAGGGAATCAAACCCGGGTCACCCACATGGCAAGCGAGAATTCTACCACTGAACTACCCTCGCACCCCTATATTATACTTATTTATATAAAAATATTGGTAAATGTTCATTTGTACTCTGAACTTAACGTAATTAAAATATAGGTGGCTTGTTTCAACAGTTATTTAAACAAGCCACTTATATTTTAATCACTTAAGTTCAGAGTTCCATGTTATTGTTATTGCTGTTGTTTAATCTTCAGAGACTCGAAGCTGTTGGGTTTCAAGTTACAAACAAATTTGCACAGCGGGGGTGCTATGTGCCCTCAAAAGATCGAACAAAACAAAACAAAAAGATCATGAAATTAATAAAGTCAACTTTAAAGGGACCGCATTTTCTTGAACTGGTTTGATTTGAGTTAAACAGATTCGTTTTCATGTAGTCTTCAAACATTTTTATTAAAGCTATTTAACTTTATTGCAATGGTCCAGAGTCTCCTAAAAGTCAGGATGAAAATGACTTATCCTTATGCTTTGTATCTCTCTCTCTCTTTCTCAATCTCTCTCTCAATCTCTCTCTCAACCTCTCTTTCTCAATCTCTCTCTTTTTCTCTCTCTCAGTCTCTCTCTCTTAGTTGCTTCTGTTCTCTCTATATTGAAGTTTAGGGTCTGATTTTTACAGTTTGCCTCCAATCTCTTTTCTAGTAGCATACTAAGATTTGAAAGGGCATTTGGAGATACAGAGTGAGTTTTGACTCTTGAAATCATATAACCACTAATAGAAGCTTTTGTACATCTGCTGCATGTCCATTAATTTCCAAAGTTATTTTAGAAGATCCTACTAAGTACAATCAAACTTATTATGAATCAGAAAGAATACACACACATTCAAAACTATTACTTCTCAATGAGGTATCAAAAAACATGGATTTTAATTTTATTTGAACAAATTTGAATTTGAGTAGATCATTTAATGTCTGCATTTCAGTTCTCTGATTATCAATGTTGAACTAGCCCTACATACAGCTCTAAAGAAATTATAAATGAGAAAGCCATTTGGAAGAGTATAAATAAATATAGATTGGTAAGAATATTTTTATTACTGCTACTAATAATGATTACAAAAGTGCAACCATAATTATGGCACATCACTGGCCATGACTTGTTCCTCGCCTAGTATCTCCTAAACAAAACAAAAAGTGTTTTGACAACTACTCTAATTCAGAGTACTGCCAAATAAAGTTGCAGAAATTGTTCTTGCCCTTAGGTGACTTAAAATCTAATTGACAAGCTGCATGAGATTTTGAAAAATTATTATATACATACATATATTTGATTAAAAATAAAAATTAATATAATGTCCTGTACTATGTGGAACAGACACTGAGTGCCACATCAGGGAGATAGTTTTAGTTGAGGTATTGAGAAAACTTTTACAGGAGGTAGCTTTATGGCTAACCTTGAAGTTTGGATAGGATTTCCTTAGGTATGAATTATTGTGTGCATGTGTACCATGGTGTGGTGGTGGGAGGATGTCCTATATTTCAGGAAGAGAAACTGTGACCAAAGGTACTGGACTGTACAAACCATTTTAAGAGGGCAGCAAGGAGATTGTCTGGCAGTTCCAAGAAATACTAAGCTATACCTAGGAAAAGAAATGTGGATCTTATTTTATAACTAAATAAAAGTGTTCAAAGATTTTTTTTTGCATGGGAAAATAGTAGGAGTAGGTGCAAATTATACATTTTGGATATATAATATGACAGCATTGTATCAGATTCATTAAAGAGGCAGTGACCAAGCTTTGAGTTTTGCAATAAATTAAATATAAAATTATTAGGACCTTGACCAGAATGGTAGAAATAGAAATAGAAAGAAAAAGGTCAACTAGAAGAGATGTTTTATTTCAAAAGTATATGATAATCTCCAGATACACAGCATGAGGCTTTAAGGGAAAACATGGTTTATAGACTGGATGCCAGAGAGAATGCTCTACCATTTATTCATATATTCAAAAATATATTATTTTAATAAATATCTGTTGAGGATAAATTACTTACCATGCACCGTTCAAGGCTCTTGGGGTTCAACAGAATTTACAATATTCAGGGAACAATAGACATCACTCAAATAATCCACATATTACTATGTGTTTTATAGAGTGCATACTTTAAATGCATGCGTATTTACGCATATGTATAGGTACATACATATAATCTTGAATATACGTATACCCACTCTCCTGAAAGAAAGATTGACATTAATCAGATAACCAATATATTGATTGTGAATCAAATAACAAATGTATAATTATGAACTCTGGTAGGGGAAATAGAGGAAGCTGTGAGCACATGTACAGAAGGACCTGAATTAGTTGGACTGATCTAAAAAGGATTCTCTGAAGAAGTGATGTTAATTAGTTAAAGGATGAAAATAATATTTCAGGGAAAGGGAAGAGTTAGGGCCCAGGTTTGGACGTGGAAATCATGAGTACACTCCTGGACAAGTTGACATAAATTTGTGTTTGAGACGTCCAATTGAAAATATTAAGTAGAAAGATAGATAGATGGATCTGAACTCAGAGGAATTTTCTAGGCTGGAGACTGAAATGTGGAAGTCTCTATTATGTAATGAGTCATAGGTATGGAAGACATCTGCTAGAAAAAATTCAGCATAAGAGACTTAGAGGGCTTGGAGCAACTGTTAGAAATCTTCAATATTTTAAAGCTAAGTAGAGGAGGATGGTATGCACGTGCTAAGGAGAAGGAATGTTATTAAAACGATGAGAAGAATGTGGATGAGAGAGTAAAGAGATTGTCTCTGGCTGGGAGTGGTTAATAGTATTAAATGCCCTTCATGGACAAGCAGATTGAAGCCTAAAATATACCACCTATTAAATTTAGCTACTTGAACGTCATTGGTGGTTTTGAAAAGAGTAGTTTGGAAGAGGGGAAAGAATAAAAGCCAAATTATCACGAGATGAGTTTTGGGTGGGAGGTGAGGAACTAGAGAATGCTAATATAAATAGCTCCATTTGAAACATTTGATGGTTAACAGTTTTATGAAAACAACTTTTTACAGAAATAATAAGGTTTTTGTAGTTGTCTTTTTTTATGTGTATGTATATGTATGTGCATGTTTGCTTTCTAAGGAAAAATAATGAATCAATTTTACCCATCTTGAGTTTAAGGAGATGGCAGAAACTTCACATGGAAAGGACAAGCATTTAGAGAGGAAGAACTGGAGCTTAGGAGAGAGAAGTCTGAAATAGATTGGTTATGTACTTATCTTCTCAGAAGTGAGATCCTATACGCTATACAGTTTTTCTTCGAAAGGTAGCATAGAGAAAAGCTGAAGACCCTAGGCTAAAACTTGCTGAAATGCTAAGTTTAGGAAAATGGATCTAGACCGAAGGTGGAGTCAAAAATGAAAACAGAGAAAATCAGGGTGGTTCATCAGTGAGGTTGAAATGAAAGATGGCTGTTTCATAACAGAAGGGACTTCAGAAGCAACATGGGGAAACTAAATTGTGCTATTTACAATCACTATGACTCAAGGACTATTTATTCAAGCTAAATAACAAATTTTCTTATTTACATATTTTTTGCTTTTTGATTTTTTTTTGGGGGGGTGGGCAGCATGTGTACCAGGGCGTGAGCTACATGGGCCGAGATCGAACCCAGGTCTTCTGCATGGCAAGTGAGAATTCTACCACTGAACTACCCTTGCACTCCCCATACATTTATGTTTTTTAAAATGTGGATAATACACTTTCCTGCTTTCTTATCCAGTGTGGATTTTGAAAAAAAGATATGTTAGGGTACAAATAAAAGGTCAATCAATGATGAAAAGATAAATAGGAAGTAAAATATTACTCCAAATCTCCATAGCCAGAAATAATCAGTTTTAAATTTAGGTAAAATTAATTTTAGCCATCTTTCTATGACTTTATATAGATGGGTGATTAAAAAGATGAATGAAATCAGAGGTGGATGTTAGAAAACTTTTTATCTAAAAGAGACCTGGATGGCTAGATACTTAGGCAGCTAGAAATAGATATACAAATGCTTAAATTAATAATTTGTGGAAAACTGGAATTATATCATACAAGATATTTCAATAGAAATATGAAATTTAAATATCATTTGAATTTAAGAGAGGAAAAAAGAAACAAGTGGAAATAAAATGCTAGAACTTGCATCAATGTTTCTTCAACAGGACAGATGTTAGTTTCTAAATCATTCACTTATTTTAATAAAAATATTTAAAAGCTTGTAATCACACATTTTAAACTATAACTTCCAAATTTAAACCAGTCCATTGACTGCCATCATGATAGATGAATAAATTAGTCTTGAATGTTCTCCCATCCCATATACTTTTCATTATTTTTATCCAGTTATATATTTTTTCATTGTCCAGTTTATACTATTTATATTCTTTTCTTCAGAATTCCAACTCTCCAGTCATAGTATTACATCATAACAGATACTTTTTTTGACATTGCATTGTTTTTCTATTCTTCAGATTTATTTTAGTTCATCTTCTGGTTGGCAAAATCATCCAGTAGTTTTACAAAAATTTTCATTTTTGTTGTATGGTCTAAGGTCTTCCAGGAGAGAGAACACCTATCTACTTACTAAGGGACAACTGGGCTGGGTATAAAACCTTGGGCCACAATATCTTTCCCCTGGCTTTGAAGGTTACTAACCAAAGTTTGAGACCTGCCTGATTTTTGCTCTTATTTTCTCCATTTTCTTTTATATGATTCTTTCTTTGACCTTGAAATTCAACAATTTCGCTCAGTTTAGCACTGATGTATCTGCATTATTCTTCTCCTAGGCCAAAAAAAAAAAGCTTTTGAGCTGTAAACTAAAGTTTTTCTTTTGTTCAGTTTCCTTTCCACATATATTTTATATTTTTCCTTTCTGTTCCATATTTTCTTTTCTTCAGGAACACTAAATATACATAAGTTAGATCTCCTTTATGTGCTCTATTATCTTGTCATTTATGCTTTTTATATTTTCTTCTTTTCCATTTCATTTTATGTGCTTTCCTCCACTAAACTAGTCATATCTTTGTGCTTTTTAGTCACTGAGATTTCAGTCACCTGTATTACATTTTTAATTTATTTTAAATAATGCTTCATTTCCAATATGTTTTATTTGTCCCCTTCATTTATTTTCTTAGCATTAAAAGCTTGTTTTCCATTTTCTTCTATTACATATATATTCTCTTGTAGGCATCCTTGTATTTATTCTTGGAGATTAATAAATGTTATCTATCTAAATTCTTCCTGTATTTCTTCAGGTAATTATTCTTTGGATATATGTTTTCTCAGCTACTATTTGTTTATGTTATTTCCTCTTTTTTTCTCACAGTTCATTTGTTGGTTTACTTCTAAGTTTTACTCACATTTGAAGGGACATAGTTACCCATTCAGAAATAATGTACTGGGAAGGGGATTTGGGGCAAATGAGCTATAAGATAGGGAAATTCAGGATCTAGGCTGAAATTTTGGGTCTAAATCCCCTCAAACCAAATGCGTTATTTTCTTTATCTTAAGCACATTACTTTTCTCATTGTTTAAGCAGTCAGTGTGGTTCACAGCAATTACTTTCATGTCAAATGTTCTCTGTGCTACTGCCTCTTCACCCTGCTTCACCTCTGTCACTTGCCCTTGCATAGGAGGCTAGATTTAGTCGAAAGCATGGTAAGTGTCATTTTGGTTTCTACTTCCGTGCCATCTCCTCTGCCATTGTGTGCTATTAAACTTGTATTCTACAGGGATGGTCTGCGCTTTTCTACAGTCACTACACCCCTGGATCTTGCAATCTTTAATCTAAGAATCATTGGATATGTTGTTCTTGACTGTAACATTTACTTTTGGAAAAATCCATATCCATCAATGTTCAAGGAGGCATATGTTGGTTCTCAGCATCCTGAGATGCTTGGTCCAGCTTTCACAGTACTCGGGGGTCTGCAACACGGTTTGAGATTATAACCATTACTTTTTTTCTTTTTAGCTGGAGGGGTCTTTCTTTTTAATTTCTAGCTATTTTTTTTGATGGATTTGTGAAGGGAAAAGGAATAAAGCCTTCTCAACTCTGCCATCTTAAATTTGAAACTCATACATATTAATTAAACAGTACCTGGATGGGAGTGCAACGGATTCTCCGTGGCTGAGCTCTCGCCTGCCATGCCGGAGACCTGGGTTTGTTTCTGTGCCTGTCCACGCAATTTTAAAAACAATAAGTATTGAGGCAATATAGCACTGTGTTAATTATGCAAAGAGATTGTATGTGATTGTGATTCCTCAAAGAGTTTAAAAGTTTGGGAAATATACAATTCCAGAAAAGGAAATTCTCTTTTCTGAAATTGGAGGATTTAAGGTTTATATAAAGAATTGAAGAGAAAGTGTGGCCTAAATGCAGAAAGAAAAGGTTATCCTGGCATCATTAAATAGTAAGGGAATTTCAGACGGATTATTTCTAAAGTAATACCTGTGAACATTTAAAGCCATGCACCCTTTCATCTATTTGATTTTAAGTGCCCAGCCTAACACTATCAATTTCTTGTTACAGGGAAGAAAAAAAAAGTTTCTGCTTGAAATATTTTATCCCTTATAACCCATTTTCTCCCTGAGTCTGACCCCTAAGTGAAGTCAAAATGACAAATTTGTGACATCATAATAATTTTTTTTTCTCCAGGAACAAACTGTGAAGCCATTAACACAGGATGGTGACTTCACTGCAGGATCAAAGAGAGCAGCTGGCTAGAGAGGAAAGAGGGAGCATTCTTATTCAAACACACATATATCTTCAATAATAACCATGGAAATTTAGAAAATTATTATCAAAGTAAATTGCATTTTGTATAAATGCCACCTTCTTTCAGGCTTGCCCCAACATGATCACCCTTCTTTATTTAGTGGTGTTGCCCTTTTCTCCTTAGAGACTTTTGGCAAATTCTCCTTTCATATTTTATGTGTCATTAAAATGACTTAAATGAGCAGGAATAGGGCATGCCTGATATTTATTTTTAATTATTTACGTAAATAAACAGATGCTCCCATGTTAGACCTACTGCAATTCTGAAAATATTTTTGCCAAGTGGTTTTAATGCTCATGTAAGTATAAAGAAAGGTCTGAATGGGTAATATCCCATTCAGTTATTAGTGTACCAGTCCAAAAATGGCATGTTTTCATCCAGAAGAAATCTCTCAGGGTGGGAATCATTCTTCACTAGTCATTGTTCATATCTGTGAGTGATCAAGTGTAATATATGTTCTCTGCGCTCAAGAGACAGGATAATACATATGATAAATTAAACAATAATCACAGAAGTATGAATAATGTCAGATGAGTAATACAGACCACAGATACTAAGAAGAGAATGCCATGACAGTGAAGACAATGGGAATGAAGAATCCAGGCTCTGGGAGTTGCACAGTCCAAAGCTCAACTCTCAGCTCTGCAATTTAACTGCTAAGTGACTTAACTTCCCTAAGCTTAGATGTCCTCAGATATGAATTACTTCATGAATCCTTAAAAGGGTGTGCTTATAGAGATGTACACAATATGTTTGGAGAGTTAGGAGTAGAATAACCTCCCCAGAATTTAGTATTCAAAATTAGGAGTAAAGAAATATAGGTTTGCAGAACTTGATTTGGGTCAAATTGTGGAAGACGCTGAATTCAAGCTTCATTTTTTATTATTATTCATTCAACAAATATTTATTGAAAGTTTACTACTTGTCAGACAGTTATCTAATAATTGAAGATATAATAATGAACGAGATGGATAAATTCCAACCATCTGGAAGCTTACACTCAGCCAAAGAAAGATATCAATGGCTCTGAACAAGGACATGATACAACTAATGTTTTAGAATTATTAATTTGATAGTCAGAATCAGAAGAAACGAAAACATGTGGAGATGAGTTCCTTTGTAGAATGTTCTTACAACAGCTCAAAGAAGGCAGAGGTTCAGGGTTAAACTAAAGGCAGTGGACTAGGAAGAAAAGGTGTTGATTTGAGAAAGATATGAAGGAAAAAAAGTAATATGAATTAGAGACTGACTGAATATGAAAATGCTGAAATTCGGAGGAGGATCTATTCTTATGTTAAGTGTTATAGAAATTCAAGTGAAAATTCTAGCAGATAAATTCCATTGGAAGTTTGAGATTTTCCATCTATTTTTGGAAACTGTCTTCTTAGGGAAGATGTGCACAGAAAGTATCTTTAAAGGAGATATTAAGATAGAAGAGAAAAGGCAGAGAAAATGATCTTGTCCTTACAACCTCTAGAGAAGGAAGAAATAAAGCAGACTAGGAAACTGAAAAATAAAAAATACATACTTCAAAACATAGTATTGTCTTAGATGTTGTGGGAGAATTGTGTGGTAGAGGAAATGGTCAAATATGATAAATGTACCAAGACATCAGGAAAAATGAGAAGCAAGAAAAGGCCTTTGAATTTGACAAATGAAGAGGTCAGTTGAAGCCATTTCAGTGGGCAATCTCACAAGAATGGTGAAAGAAATCATTAAATTACAGGAAATAAAGGCAAAAACATAGACCTCAGTCATTCAATAATTTTGGCATTAAAAGATAGAGAGAAGTTTAACAAGTATTTTGAGTGTCAAGCAGGTAAGTTAATCACTCCCTTTCCCCATTCCAGAGGTTAACTCTAATCCAATAGCCATTTCAGAAGTGCCTCACTTTGGTTGCCAGAAATATTGAGTTAAACAGTGTACAATGGTGGTAAGCATGCATCAAGACATTTACACATTTCATTCATTTTAATAATATCAAGTAATTGTTGTGTTAACTTTGACACAAAGGACATTATTATTTGTTTATTTAATACTACCTCAGAATTCTGAAGCTCAAGGGGACAGGAGCTATGTTTGAGAGAAAAAATTCTGAGGGAGAACCTCTTCCTGCTATGTGCTGAAATGTTCTCAGCTGTTCAGAATTCTAACAGAATATCTCCCCCATCATACATGGATTTATAAATGAGCTCTTTTATTATTAGACATCTTTCCTTCTTGAAGATGACAGAAACCTACAGCCGTCAATCGCTAATATGTATAGTTTTCTTGCATTACAATCCACTCTACAATGTGCTTTCTGTGTAAAATCCCAAGAGCAAAATATATAGATATGTGTGTGTATATATATGTATATATATACACACACATATATACACATACATTCATACATATATATATATTTTTTCGGCTGACTGCAGTGAAGCTGTCAAACATCTAAGCTGATTTGTCTTTCTATCTCATGTCTGAATTAATACATACTGTTCTGCTAAGTGAGGCTAAGAAAACACACCATCCTTATCATCCTTTTAAACCCATATTATCGTAAGACACATTCACTCTGGCTTCTTTGGATTTGCATTTCTTGATGAGATGTATATGACCTATAGCATCATCTCTTCTGAAAATCACTTCACTCCTAATGACAGAGGACTAGAGGTCCTGAGAGATGATCCATCCATCAAGCTGCTGAAAACTCAAAGTCCTGGAATTTTTCTAAAGCATCAAGGTTTATGCATATCATAAGTCTCATAGA
Organism: Myrmecophaga tridactyla; assembly: GCA_004026745.1. Lineage (NCBI taxonomy): Eukaryota > Metazoa > Chordata > Mammalia > Pilosa > Myrmecophagidae > Myrmecophaga > Myrmecophaga tridactyla. The sequence goes on along the minus strand of PVIY010000207.1, from coordinate 9,431 downwards.
AAGGGAAAAGATGACTTTTGCTATTTCTTTTCAAAATATTTATTCCAACAATAAAATTCCTTAGAATCTTGTCATTGATTGCTTAATTTTCTCCCATGTTTGGTGGCTATAATAGAAGATCCCTTCTGTAGGGAACAAATTTCCTTCAAATCTTTTATCTCTTGGCCACAGGTTCAAACTGACTATACCAGTACTAAGAGGGAGTCATTGCTCACACTACTTGGTGGCCTTTTAAGAATAAAAAGTTGTCACAAGTGTTCATATTGCCATACATTTGTTAAAAGAAATGTTGGAAGGGGTCAAATGACATTGTTCAAATAAAATATTTTCCCACATTTCAGGTTCAAACATGGAAAACAATACCTCATAGACTATATCCTAAAGAATAGCATCATCCTTATGAAATATGTGGGCCTCAATCCAGTTCTGATTTAATGTTTTGGTAGCATCAGTGTGGTGCCATGAAAAGGACAGATCAAGTTGACAACACAACAGCCTCTCAGTTTAAGCTCAAGCTACACTAAGATGTTTAAAAGGCCACAAAGAATATTTGTCAAAGTCTTTTTCAAATACTACACCCTGTATACCCAAGCAATACAAAACATGTCTATGTCATGGTGACTCGTTCAAGGAACCTACAGTTGCAAGAAGAGGAAAAAATCGCACACATGAAGCAACTAGATGACAAAACAATGGATAATAGTAATTTGATGCTTTAAATCTGCCATTTTGGGTTTAGGAAAAGGGAACATCTGAACGCACATGAAGCAGGAAGAAGGAAGTTTGGGTTCCATCTGTGAAGGTAATAGCTGAATTGGTAAAGAACAGGAAGGGGGCAGAGATAAGAGTGATGCAGTAGCACAAGTAAAATATAATCTATCAAGAGATGAGGTGAAGCATATCAATCAGATTTCATATTTCAATTCTGTCAGGCATCAGGCTAGGCACTGGTAAAGATACAAAGTTATGTACTGAGAAATCTTGGGAAAGTTCCATACATGGTAAGAGACAGATTCCTAAAATGGATTACAAAGAATTGTGATGATCTGATAAATGCTATAGCAGAATTTGGCCCATTATGACTGGAGGTACATAAAGAACAGGTTGTCAGGTAGAAACTCTAACTAGTGAATATGCTGGGCAAAGTGTCTGGAAGGCAGCAGTTGAGAATTGATAAAAATGCTTGACATTTTGTTGGAGAATTTACCAGTTCAGATGACTTTTTTCTGATTCCCTGCAACTGCATCAGTAGTCCTCAATCCTGATTGCACATGAGAATCACTTTGTGGGGACTGAATAATATCAATGTCTTAGGCACAGCCACAACGCTCTTTAAGAGTTTCCCACCTGCTGATTACACGCAGTCAAAGCTGAGGGCATTGTGTCTATACTGATGGACAAATAAAATCAGTTAGAACATTACTATGTTCTTACTATACCCATTTGCTTGTAAGAAACATAAGTCAGTAGGTTAAAATGATTTACATGGGGTTTGCCAGCTTGCATCATGGCAGATCCTTAGATGGAAGCTGTGCTCTTAGAAGGGATTTATATTGTTTCTTAACAACATTAGGGAAAAAATGTGAGGTAGATGAATCTACTCCGTGTGAGCAGTTGCAGAGCAGAGAGTGGCTAGGAGCAGAACCATCAGCAGGAAATCTTGTCATATTTCGGTATGAGGAGATGCTATAGATCTGGACAATCACGGCGGACTCATGAGAGGTCGTGAAGCGAACAGATGACCGACTTCATGCCGGTCTCTATGAATCTATGGCATTTAAGAAAATGAAAAAAATCACAAAGCCTACTATTAAAGGCTAACTCTACATTTTAAGATTCATAATTCTTCTAATTAATGGTCAGCTTCAACTTGGCATCGACAACTATGCAAATCAAACCTGAAAGCACTACTGTAGGTCAAGAAATTGTATTTAAACTTAAAACGTCTCTGTCTCATGTTGAAAATGCAAAATTTTCTGGTTGATTAGATACCTGGAAATGTCTATTGAATAAAAATTCCATCTCACAAATCATTGAGGAAAGAATGAGTCACACTTACATGCATCAATGTTTCTTAATCGCAACACTTAACTGTACATGCATTATTAATTAGCATGCTATTTATAAACTACTTCTAATTCTTGTTATCAAGTATAATAGTTGACCTTGAATAGAACCCTCTTTTATGAAGTTCTAAACAACGACAAATTTCTAAAAGTAAATGAATCCGACAGATAAGTGGGATATTTTGTGTGTATGTGCATACTCTTAAATTTCTGAAAAGCCTAGAGATTTTATTAAAGTTCTATCAAGAAATTATTTATTCTGGTAGGAGCTGAATTTTTTAATATAAAAATACTGTACTAGGTCAGAGATTTAATCCATTCAGCTTCAGATTAGTCCCTGATAGAAATAACAAAAAAATGTATTATGAAAAAGGACCATTTGGCCTCCTTGTTATTAACTGAAATTATCCATAGCCTCTTTTAGAAAATTGTTATATGGATCTATGAGCTATGATTTCAAATTTAACTTTTGAAAGATACAATAATATTTGTCAGTGTGCGGTTAGTTTATTATTATTATTTTGAATGTGTACAGTTTTCCAAGGTAATGCATTTCATTATTTCAACATAAGCTTGCAATCTGCTATATAATGCAGTGCTTCCATTTATTGAAAATATTTGAAGTTTACAAGCACTAATAGTTAATGACTTGATGTATAAGTATAGGGAGTCAACTGAAACACCCAAAATAAAGCAAATTAAAAAATGATGTTGAGCAAAACACGCAAGAAGGAAAAAGCTAAAAATCGTAGCTCTCTAGAACCTCCAAAGAATTAGATGTTATGAACAGCTGGGTTTTCCAGATAACTAAAATGTTTTTCTTTAAGCAACAAAACCTTCATAAGAGTTGTAAGCTAGAAATCTGCAGGGACCATACAAGTAGAGCATAGTTAGAGGAGATGGTAGCTTTTGAGCCCCAGTTGTTTGTTTGTTTTGTCTATTTTCATTTCAATAGTATTTTATTGAAGCATAAGATACATATAGCAAAATGCACAAATCTTAAGTATATAGCCTGATTAACGTTGACAAATGTATATAAAAACCACCTAAATCAAGATAAATATTATTTCTATGAGCCCTTTCCAGTCAATTCTTTTGCCATCCTGCAAGAGACATTCTGGGTTCTAATTTTTCAGTCTTGTATTTCATTGTAAATGGACTCATACATGATGTATTTTTTTGCCTGACTTCTTCTGCTCCATGTTTTTGTGATTCATACATGCTGTTGTGCATCAGTAATTTGTTTCGTTTTTGTTTTAATTGCTGGGTAATATTCTATTGTATGGTTATACCACAATTTGCTAATACATTCTGCTGGATTAAAGGACAGTTAGATTGTTTAAAATTTGGAGTTATTATTATTTAAGGTGCTAGAAAATTCTTATTTAACTCTTTTTGTGGACACATACATTTATTTATCTTGGCTAAATAAGTAGTAGAATTTCTAACTTGCACTTTAGATGTATGTTTTATTTTATGAGAAACTGTCAGTTTTCCAAAGTGATGATATTTTTATTTCTACTAGCAATGTAGGAGATTTTCCATACAGCCGATTGTTGAAGAGTAAAACAGTGGGTCCAATATCACCATATCTTCTCCTTTTTCCAAGAAATCCAGACATTCACATTTTTAGGTGAAATTTTCTTATTTTTAAATGTTGGCAACTAATTCAATGTTTTAAATATACTAACCCAACAAAACATATCTATCATGTTCTGCCTGCAGTTTTCACTAACTTCTTATAAAGAGTATACAGACACAATTATTCTTGATGACAGATTATTGTAAATATCAATTATTTTTCTGCATTTTTATAATCTTGAAAATCTATTGAGGTACTAAAAACGTTCTTTCTCAATAGAAAGTAGCCTCAGGGCAGGCCATGGTGGCTCAGTGGCAGAGTTCTCCCCTGCTGTGCTGGAGACCCAGGTTCAAGTCCCAGTGCCTGCCCATGTAATTAAAAAAAAAACAGTAGCCTCAAAAGCCTAAGATTTATTCTTTTATATCACCTTTGCCTCTTTTATTTTTCCTATCTCCTTCTATGCCATCAAGCTTTCAGATGTAACTTCTTGATGATAGAAATACGGATATTGTTCCATCTAATCTCTTTTGCAGGAATCCAATAAATGATTTTTTTTTCTTTTTGAAGAACAATGAATAAAATAAGAACACATTAACTTTGAGTGAAGCCCTAAAAGACAACTCTATCAGGAAAGTGTGAGAACTGGGAACATGGACTTTGTGACGTGTATTTATCTGCTTAGAGAAGACTGTTTATTTCCTGGTGTTAGGCCAAGTTGCAGAGAGGGGAAGTTGTTACAGATTGAAGCTGAAATATCAGTCATATCAATAAAGGATTTCACCTAAGGATAAATATCCAAATAAGGCATAGTTTTCAAAGAAATATGAAATAAGCCCATAATATAAATTTCTTCAGTATAGAGGAACATTTCCACTCGTTAGTCTTTAACTAAAAGCCAAGGAATTGTATTTCTATGGTCCTTATCTCAAACATTTATAAATGGAGGCTAATTTGAGCTATTAGTTGTCAGATGACAGTTAAAAATTTTTTGAAAATGCTTCCGATTTCTGGTTTAATCATGAAATAATCATAGCCAACAAGAAAAGTGTGTTTACTGTGTGCTTGGCACCATCGGAGTCTTTTATGTGCCCTCTTTCATCTGACCTCACAGCAGGCCTGTGGTATAGACATGACTATTGTCCTCATACCCCAGATGAGGAAACTGCATCCTGCAGAAGTTAGTAAATGACCTAAATTCATATCGTTAACAGGCAGGAAGTGGAAGTTGATCTTAGGAACTTTTTATCCAGAACCTCTGAGATTTTCCACAAGTTTATACACGTCTGCACCTACATCTTTTTCTTTTCTATTGCAATTTTAATTTTTTTTAACTATTCAATTTATTATTTACTTTAATAAATTGCAATAAATCATTGTCATAGATTCCTATAATCTACATAAAGTATATCAGAAATCACTACTGAACGAGTAATATATTCTGAATAGGCTTTTTTTTTTTAACCTCTATTAAAGGACAAAATTGTTAGGCCAAAGTACTCTCTATATAATAGATGCCTTTAAAGTACAATAAACTGGTAAATGGTTCATTCCATTTATTTTTCACAGCCATATTTGTAGTATATTCACAAGAATGTAGTAACTATGTAAGTCAGTTTGACATACCACTTAAAATATCAAGTGATTTGCATCCCGGGTACTTATAAAGAACAATTAGCTTTCTATTAGAAAGAAAATAATCTGTGTAATTGTACATAGACACAGTACAAGATGCATAGGGTTTTCTTGTGTTAAATAATTAATCACATATCTCTAAAAATGCTCCACTTTGATTTATAAGAAGGCATTTCCATGTTTGCTAGCTAGTTCACTAAGGCCTGCCGCTCTGGCAGCTATATTTAGGAATGAGTAAGATTTCTAAATTTGAAATAATATTTGCTTGGCAATTAACATAACTTTTAATATAAATGGTGTGAGTGGGTTTGAATATGTTCTTGACAAATACTCCTACAAGAATAAAAAATATGGAATCCTTGAATGTAGATACTCCCCACACTTCATTTCACTGAACCTCATCCCTCTCCAATCTTTAGTAGAATTCCAAAGGATGGCGGGAATGAAAGACGTCCTTTGTTTGGAAAGGCAGCCTCTGTGGAGGGTCTTTCCACGCCTGTCTCAGGTATAACTAGGCCTTGAACGTAACCTTGAACATAATGTAGCTGAGCTCCCATTACTCATTCGGCTCTTCACTGGATCACTGCACATAAAGAATATATTCTTTTTCCCTAATGACTTAGCAACCTCACCTCCCAACAGGCATCAATGTTCTCTCCCAGGTTTACTAAAAGTACTAAAAGCTTCATTTCATTCTTTGAAAAAATTAAAATAATAGAAATAATAATGCAAGTAGGGGACTTGGGTTCAGGTACAAATTTAAGGCACTCTCATTGAGCATAGTGAGTATTAAAATTTCCCCTGGTACATTAAAGGAATGATGATTTTTTATTTGGTTGTCAGTAAAACCTTGAAATTACTCCCAATTATAAGGTTCAGCTATCACAGGAGAAGACCAGGTAGGAATGAAAGCTTCAGGTAAATAATGAAATCGTCATTTAAGAGGGAAGCAGGTTTTCCATACAGACAAAACACTTGACACTTAACAACAGGTTAAGACTCCCATTAACACCCTAAAATAAAAATTCATTTTCCAAATACATCTAACCAATTGTGGACAAATACAGAAATGCAAAAATTCAAAAATACAAAAGACATGAAGGTTTCAGCCGATCCGTTATTAAAAGCAATTGCCATTGTTAAGAACAGTCTTTAAGGTTTTCACTATATAACATTATGTTTTGACTAACCATTCTGTATTAGGGTTCATTAAGAAAATGTAAGCATATCAAAAGCTTTCAGCTTTCAAAAACATCCCACTGAGAGGATATGGCCCTCTCCTCCTGTCTTAAGCAGGATTCCAACAAATCCCTTCAGCAAAAATCCTGAGAAAATTGAATGTGAGAGATCTTATTAAAATATTTTGGTGCCATTTCACTGGGAAATTAATAAGTTCTCAGCGGGGTTACTCAAGTTTTTAAATGCATTGCATTTTTATGCTAAAAGGAATGGATGGCAGTCATTGTTCTCTTTAAAGACAGAACAAAAAGTAGGATAAGCTTTAGTACATGCTAATTTTATAATAGCTAAAGGAATAAGTTCCTTAGACGCAACTGATAATTATTGAAATGTAGTATGGACACCTGTTTCTCCAGAGGTGGCAAAACTGGTGGCCTGTGGACTGAATTTGACCATCGTTCATTTTTCTTCTTGCACAGTATTTTAAAACATTGCAAAATGCCATGTGAAAATTCAGATGTCAGGCTTCTATCAAATGATCCTGCAACCCTCCACTCAGCTAACTGAGTGCAATCAGATTAAGCTGAGCGGCGGCTGTCAACTTTAGATTGAACATGCTTTGTCCATTTTACCCTGGCCCCTCCACTTTCTATTGCCCAGTTATCTGCCTGCTTCCCACATTTATTCTGTTTTCCTGGTCTTCATAGGCAACAGTGTTTTAAACTCCTGTTTTATTTGTCCTGTTTATAGTAAGTTTGTACTATATTTCTATTCCAATGGTTTAAAAGTATAAACACAAAGAATTAGCACTGCATTCGAAGGTTTCAGTCTCCAAAAAAAAAAAAGAAAGGAAAAAAAGGCAATTAAAAGCAAACAGCTCAAATAACTTCATAAGGGGCTATTTGGCTTAAGCATTCGGTTTTGCAAATGTTTTCTGAGAACAACAACAGGGTTAAAAAAATATTTGATTCATTCCCACACTCACGCAAATGTTGGATGCAAACCAGCAGATGGTGAAATCTAGGAATCATTCAAAGTCAGATCTCTCTTTTTTTTTTTTTTAAATCCTATGTCACTGCTCACCTTCCATAAGGGACACCTGGGTTTGATTCCCAGACCAGGCACCCCCCCAAAGAAAGAAAAATCCCATGTCACTCTTCAGATGTAATTAGATAATCTCTTGTTTTGAACAAGCAAAGAAATTAAAGATTTCTGATAAACCATCCTTTTCATGGGTAATTACTGCACTGCAGTAGGTGCAACTTTGATTATCCCAGTAAAAAGCAAGTTCAGAAATCAAAAGGAATAGAAACCCTGGCACTGAACCTCAGCCCCTCCTGGCATATATATCCAGGGGTAGTGAAAAGGAAAAACATGCTAACATATTAATCCATCATAATAATGATAATAATATAGTTATCTATTAAGTACATTTCAATAAGTTAAAAAAATCTGCAAAAGGTACAATTTTATTTTCTTCACTTACTTTCTAGTTTTAAAACAAAAGTTGAGGGGATGCAAAAGGTAGTTCAGTGGTAGAATTCTCGCTTGCCATGAGGGAGGCCTGGGTCCGATTTCCTGCCCATGCATTTCCCCAAAAACAAACAAACAAAAAAACTAAAGAAACAAAAATTCAATAAATGGTGCTGCAATAATGCGATACATGGGAAAAGAATGAAATGTGACCCTTGCCATACAGCATACAAAAAAAAGTTTAATACGTTAAAAAATAAATTTAGTTTTTAAAGACATCATTTGAAGTTCATCAAATATTTCATGTATGGGCTAAAATTTGCACTTTCCGAACAAATTCACACCTTGCAATTTGTCATGTTTCATGGTTTTAAATTTTAGACATGAATAAAAATTTCAAGTGATCACATAGAATAACAGAACTGAAATAACTCAGGTCATTGTTCTTTGTCTTTACAGACAATACACTATTGCCCCCATGCCAGCCCCAGCATTCTACTTCTAGGTAGACTAGATAGACATTTCAAATGACTGGGAGTGCACTAGTCAAACTACAATAGGAACCCGGGCAGCATTCTTGGTTAAAACATTCAGATAACGATTCATTCAATGTTGTCTGCGTCTTGCCTGTGATTTTGCCTGCTAGGGTAAGGGGTAAAATTGCATCCCCTAGCCCTTCATTCTGGATGCTTTGAGACTGAATAGGCAGGTTTGAAAGTAGAAGGACATTCTCCTGTGTGATAAGAGACCCCATCCCAATGCAATTCTAATGCAAAATGATCAATAGGCTTGATCAGAATTGAAAGGTATTTGATACCAACATAGCTTCCCATAAATTCATGCCATCTCATAGGACAGTGCTTCTCAAGCTGTATTCTGCACATAAATTATCTGTGAAGTTTGATATAATAGGTCCTGATTGGTGCCTATGATTTGTGTTTCTAACAAGTTTCCAGGAAATGTGAATACTTCTGGTCCCAGGACAATACTTTGAATATTGGTGGTTCTAGAACAACTACATTTAACATTCTATCTCTTCCATGATTCTTTCAAAAAATCCCAAGAGCCTAAGGTAAAGCAATGGACCTGTTAAAAGAAACAGAGAGAGAGAGAAAGAGAGAATGGATGATGGGTTAGGCATAAATCTGAGTAATTATCTGTGTAATAGACATAATACCTTTAAATTGAACTTTCATATATCACAATAGCTAGCCAGTAAGTTTGGTTACCAATATTTGATAAAATATTACAGTTTAAAATTCATTTATCTTTTGATTAAAGATCACTTGGTTTAATTAAGTGATTTTCATCAATAATCAAATGATGTTGATGGTTTCACTATTCTGTATACTCTGATTTTGTTAAATTTTTAACTTCCTATTTTGAAATAATTTCAAACTTACAGTACAGTTGCAAAAATAATACAAAGTTGATACCTAATCACCCCCAGATATTCAGATGCACCAATTTTAACATTTTGCTCTTTCACTCTCTATTTC
>PVIY010000206.1:103652-242370 GCA_004026745.1 Myrmecophaga tridactyla | reverse complement strand
TCCAGCCTCGCTGCTACCTCTTGAGCAACAAGGTGATATCTACTTAATGCGTAAGAATAACCTCCAGGATAACCTCTCGACTCTGTTTGGAATCTCTCCGCCATTGACACTTAGTCTCATTTCACTCTTCCCCCTTTGGTCAAGAAGGTTCTCTCCATCCCTTGATGTTAATTCGCAGCTCATTCTAGGGTTTTTTTTCGTCCCTTGATGCTGAATCTCAGCTCATTCCAGGTTCTCTGTCCCATGTTGCCAGGAAGGTACACATCCCTGGGTGTCATGTCCCACGCAGAGAGGGGAAGGGTGGTGAGACTGCTCATCATGTTGGCTGGAGAGAGAGTTGGCTTTGCTTTTTAATGACTATGTGGCCTAAGGCAAGTTGCTTAACCTCTCTGAGCCTATTTACTTTTTCACAAACTGGGATGATGGTAACAATATTTAGGTCATAGCATTTTGTGAGAAGTAAAGGAAATAGCTATATAAGGTATTTAGGACACTGTCAAGTACTTGCTAAGCAACTATCAGCAGATATTATTCTTGGACTATGAAATATGTCCAGCAGTGTTCATGGCTTTGTTCAGATAAACTGTAAAAATTCTTGGGACAATCAACTGAAAACAGTTGAACTCAGGGATAGTCAATTATTTTCCCAAGACCCCTTAGCTAATGAGTAGCAGAGCTAGGATTCTAATACAGCCCTTTCTGGTTCCTAAATCCCTGGTTCCACTCCCTCACAGATGAGTCGCCAAGTGTAAATTGCATTCATTCCACTGCATAGCACATTACTTAACACCCAAAAATAGAACTTTTGCTTATATTAAAGACCACAGCTTTCTGCCTAAGCACAAAGCTTAGGCAAATTTTAAAGCATTAAAATAAAGCTTAGGCATTATTTTAAAGCCAAATTTGAACAGCTAATAAAAATTACAGCAACTATGGCTTATTAAATGCTAGTTACTTTGTATAGATCACATCATCATATTTTACCAATCACCTGTATTCGTCTGGTGCTGTACTTAATGTTTGATATACAAATTTCTTAAACCTTAAATGGAATAAGAGTTACTTGGAGATCTTGTTAAAATGCAGATTCTGATTCAATATTTCTGGGGAAAGCCTGAGATGCTACATTTCTAACTAGCTGCCAGGGGAAGCTTATGTTAGCAGTTTGTAAACATCATTTAAAGCAGTAAGATTTTAGAGGATTTTAAAATTCAATCTTGACATTAATGTTATAAGATTTTGACAGGAACTATTATGCCCATTTTACTGAAATAAAAATTAAGGCTCAAAGAGGTTGTATGCTCTGCCTCCAGGCATAATTAGTAGGAGACACAGCAAGGATTCCTGCTGCCATCTAGCCAGCTCCAATATCTCTCAGATACCTTCCTTCATATACATTATAGATTATATGTAATCTGCATCAGGATTTAGTGCTTGAAAATATTCACACATTTTACATTAGCCAAATGTTCCTACGCATTAAAGAAAAAAAAACTAATGACAAATCAAATGATGATAAATCTATATTCTTGATCTCTATAAGATCAGTCTAGTAGGAAGCCAGAGAAATGAACAAACACTTACGATACAATATGAAGATAATCAGCGCTGGCATGGCATAGGGAATCAAGGACTAACAACAGTCTCATGGGAGTATCAACTAGTTTAGCCTTTCTGGTAGGCAATGTATTTATATATATCAAGATTCAAAATATATATACCAATTGACACAGTAATTGCATTTCTAGACATTTGCCCTAGAAAAAATATACAAGTGAAAAAAAGATGTGTATATAAGGATGTTCATTGTGGCATTGTTTAAAAAGAGTGAGTCACTGAATACATTTTAGATATCCCACAAAATGGAATACTACAAATCTATTTAGAAGCAGGTAAATCTACATGTATTGGCTTGGATGACTTTCCATAGTATATTTTCATATGGGGGGAAAAAAGCATGTTACTGAACAGTATGCTTGGTAAGACTTTTTGTGTCATGAATGTTTATATAACCAGTAAAACTAGAATATATAAAGTGTACAAACATACAGTGCTTGTGGGGGGGTGGGTAAAAGAAACAGTTTTCACTTTCTCCTTTATACAATTCTATTCAACATCTAACCAAGCGTATATGCTGTTTTTATAAATGGCATTAGAAGGATATTGCCATCGTAGAATGAAACATTCACTGTCAGAAATATGATAACAGAAGGTGTTCAGAGTGTTACTGCAAAAGAAAGGCATCAACCTGTTTCTCTGCCTGACCAGGTTTAGGAAGCTCTGTAGAGGTACTCTCCAATAGGGCCTAGAAGGTTGATTAGGATTTTCTTTGAAGATGAAGAGAGGAAAAAGCCCTCTTACACATTGTGGGACAACTTAGGCAAGTCATTGTGACTTGGTGACACCAGAATGAATAGATCTGAGCCCATTCTGACTTAAAGTAGTTCCCAAACTGTGTGATAAGGCAATGCACACTCAAGACAAACTGAGACTCTATAAAGTTTCATGCACTAAGTTTGCTTTCCTGGAAACTGTAATTTCCAGAGAGTTCCTGGAAAAATCCTGACATGCAGAGGGACCAGCCTCTCCCAGATTATCAACAAATTCTATCCCCCTATCCTTTAGTGTTGACACCCCTTCTCATCACCAATTTTTATAACAACTTTACTGGCACAAATTTTCCCCTGTATATACATAGTACATAATTGAAATTTTAATGACTACGTTATAGTCTATTGAATTGGTAACCTATAATTTATTTACCCAGTTGTCAGACAGACTGAAATAAGCAACATGATTCAAATCATTTCACTCATCTTTTTTTTAAGAATTATGTATTTAAAATAAATTCCCCAGAGACAGATTATTAGGACAAAGGTTATGACTCATTTTTTCTATGTGTCTTCAAAAGGCCACTCCTCACTGATGAGCATGAAGTTTATCACAATGTCACCAGTACTTGGTACTGTTTTTAAACAAAATATTAATAATTTTAAAGGATGTAAAACTGAGATTTGCTATGATATTTTAAATTTTCAATTGCAAGTGTTAATGGATTTTTTTGTGTTAGGGTAGAGGTTAAGAAAATTTATTGGGTTCCAGGCTTCAGTATGATTGCTTAATCTCTCTATATGCCTGTTTCCTATCCACAGAATGAAAATAATATCATGCAGCTAGTCAGATTTTTGTAAGGATTAAATGAGTTAATACACACAAAGTGCCTGGAATGGTATAGTACTTGGTACACAATGTCACTCCATTTATTCCAAGTATTGTTACTATTATTATTATCAGTCATACAATTAATGGCATTATACTGATAGAAATAGTAGGGATAGGGTTTCCAAACCCTATTATGAGAATTGTCAGTTCAATTCATTCGAGACATTTCTCTAATAGATTTACATGTGCACTGTTTACATTTACACTGCTTTAATTATTCCCCAAACCACACAGCTACATATTTATGTGTTACTTTGGGAAGGTACTTTCTCTCTCTTCGTTTCCATTTCTTTATCCACAGAATGGCTATATCTTGCAGGACTTTCGTGAGGATTTGGAATAATATACATAATGAAAAAGAGAAGAATTAATCTTCTTAGAGGCTAAGAATTACCTTAGAAAGATGGTCTCATTTGTTCAGAAATTACCATAAGTCCACTTGAACTTGGGCATCAAGGATTTTGAGAAAGAAGGAAAACCAGTCTTAATGTGTTAAGAATTTTTTTTGAGGAGAGGAAAGGAGAGGGATGGGAGTGGGGCAGAGGCTTTCCTGTGTCATCCTGTGTCGCCCTGTGACACATCACATTCTGCATAAAGTGTCTGTATTCACAACATAAGTGGAGTGAATTCACTTATGTGAGATTTGAGCTTGGCGTGGAACAGTGCAAAGTGATCCCCAGAGAAACTCAGGTGCCCAGAGCTTAGGTAAGGGGCAGTGTGCAGAGGGACAACATGAAATTAATTGAATTTCTCCCATTAAGGCTCTGAACATCCCAACACCATGGAATAGGGGCAATCTTAAGGTCCAGGGAGATCCCAGGTAACATGTAGATTGTATCGATCCAGGACAGTGCCTAGTGCATTAGAATTAATTGCTCAATAAACTGTAGCATAAGTTTTAACATATAGCATTTATATTTTGCTTTATAGTTGACTATGCATTTTCACATACATCATCTCATTTGAACTCATTTAATTTTCACAAACATTCCTTTGTTTGACGTACTGAGGCAAATATTTTTCTGAATCTGTTTTCTTTTTCATTTTAGTTATGACATTTTTCATCATGCATACATTTTTAAATTGTATGTAATTGAATATGTCAATCTCTTCCTTTGTGATATCTTTTCCTGCTCTAAATCTTAGACAGCTATCATTCCTCCAAGAAGCTGGTAAGTACTCAATTGTATTTTCTGCTAAGTCATCTGATGATTTTTCTTTTTTTAATTTAACTCTTCACATGGTGCATTCATGAAAGCAAACATATGTGGAAGGGGGAGAGTTTATATTAGTGAATTCCTATGTACCGTAACAACAGCTAGGTGATTTGTACATTATGTAAGCTCCACAAAGACCTGGTGAGGGGTTTTATTGTACCCATTTTACAGAAAAGAGTATCACCATTTACTGAGCCTTTACTTCCAGCAAATATCTCTTCTAAATGCTTTGCAGTTCATCTTCACAACAGCACTATCACAAATATATGGTTATTATCCTCATTGTACATATGAGGAAACTAAAGCAAAGAGCCAAAAAGCCGCTAAGTCATTTAGCTGAGATCACAGCACTAGCAGGGGGCACAGGAAAGATTTATATCCTGCCCGTCTGATTCTGGAGTTACTCCCTTAATTACCACTTGATAGAGAAAACCCTGCAGCTCTGAGAAGTTGAGCCAGTCACACAGCTATTAGGTGGGTCTGTCTGATCATGCAGTCTTGATTCTTTTCACAACTATACTCTCTACATCAGTTCCCCCTTACCCAGATCACACAGTCAAGATGGCAATGTCATCAGCACACAGATATCCTGCTAATTGCACTCAATTTTTTGACATACATATATAAGTTGATCTAGAAGGCAAGAATGAGCAATGCACTCAAAACACTAGGAGCTTCAGCGAGTGCAAATGTGCTTGACACTGCTATTTCCACCAAGGGGTTTATGTGCCTGGTAAAAATTAAATGGCTATGTGATAAATTGACCATGAGATAAAGCAATCTTCAAGGGAATAGTGAGAGGAGGAACAAAAATGATTAAGAAAATGGGACTAACTGGGTGAGAAAAGATTAAAGGAGTTAACTGTGTACAGCTGAGCATAGTGAAGTCAGAAGGAGAACTGCAACACAGGCAAATACCCAGGCACGAGAAGGTCAAAGGTAACTCCAAGGGCTGGGAGGGCAATAAATGTTGTGCATGTTTCAAACGAAAGAAAATTAATCAGGTAAGAAAAATGATGAAGCAGATGCTGTTTACAAAGTACCCACATTACAACCAAGTCATATAATCATAAGCAAGAGCAGCCAAGGGTGGGCTGGGAGAAATGAGAACCTCTGATTACGAGGTGGTCATTTCACCAAGGTCCCTCTGTAATAGTATGCTCGATGGCATCACAAGGCCGATGCAGCATCCACATGCCCATGCTCTCCTACACGGACCAAATGGCCTCTCTCCCCATTCTCTCACGTTGTGTTCCTTCACTCTCTGTGCTCCAGCCATCCTCATCTTCACTTCAACTTCTTGGCCATGCTTAGCACCCCCTCCCTCAGGACCTTCACACCTGTTGTTCCTTCGTCCAAGAATAATCATCAACATCGCCATCAGCAGCAGCTCCATCTTTGTTATTGTGCCAGATCCCGTTCTAACTCCTTTAGTGCACTTATTTCCCAGAATTTGAAGAAATGGGGTTAATAATTATTCCCATTTTACAGATGTGACAACTGAGGCACAAAGTTTAACAGCTTGCTCCATCCTACCCAACCAGATTTATCTTTCCCCCATTTTCTCTTCATCTTTTCAAATCCTTTCTATTCTTTATAATTCAGCTATAAAGCCATTTCCTTAAGGAAGACTTTCTTGACCACACCATCCCAATGATTACATCCTCTCAAAGTATTTTTTTTAACATAATTGTCACTGCATCAGCACTTCTATTTGCTTAGTATCTTCCTTTCCTGAAGGCTGTAAGCTCCATGGGAGGAGGGATGGTGTCTGTTCTGTGAAGTGCCTGGCGCATCGTAGGAGCTTAACAAATATTTTCTGCTCAGTCCATGTCTGAATTTTTTTTTTTTTAGATGCATGGTCCAGGAATCGAACCCAGGTCTCCCTCATGGAAGGCAAGCATTCTACCACTGAACCACCCATGCAGCCCATATCCGAAATTTTTAATTCAATTCTGGCCTATAGACTATACCTTAAAAAGAACAAATACCAACATGTATGTTCAAATGAGAGCCATGGTGCCTGAGAACAGGTGTCAGGGTCATGGCTCAAAGCTTTGTCTAACAAGGAATAGTTGATGAGCAAAGGCTGTTTACTTTGGGGAAAACAGGTTATGAGATACGCATAATTATTTAAAATACCTGAATGACTCCATGTGTTGAATAAACAAAATGATCAATTGCCCTTGTTTACTAAACCTACCTTCCAATACCTAACACCCCCAAATAAATCTCTTCCCCCTCAAAAAAGAAAAACACTTTTTTAAAATTCCATAAACAAACAAACAATGAACCTTTCTGGACCAAGTTTGTGGAACATTACAAAGAGCAAAGGCTCCAGACAACTGTGAATGTGAATTTTATGGTGCCTTTGAGTGATACCAACCTGGCATAGCACAACTCCACATCCTGTAGAAATGGAAATACTTTTGAACAGTCAATATTCAACTAAATTGGATCTCATCAAAAGACACAAAACTGTTTCCCAGAGTTTAGCTGTAGAAGTCTTCTACACACTAATCATATTTGATTACTTGGGCTTTCAGTTATTTGGGAAGCCCCAAGGAACAGCCTGGGGGTCTTTAAGTATCAGCAATTCATTCAGTAGGTAAGTTCTACATCTAGAGAGCCATCAGTTAGGGGGAGCTGCCTGATTCAGCCTGCATTTTACACAGCACTAAGAGGTTTATAAAACAAGGAATTCCTGAGCCTTGCATTCAAGCCTTCAGATTCTGACTGCCGATGCTCATGTACACAATAACCATTTTGCTAAAAACAGGTTTAATATACACTCTGGCACTTTTACCTAGATATCAAATAGGTTCTCACCTCTGTTGGCTCTGACCTTTTCTTTGGCCCATTGCTTACCTAAATCCTCCGCAGCCCCTAGACTATCTTTAACTCATATGATATCTTCCCAGTTCTTTCCAGCTCACTGATCTCTCTGAATCTTTTGTGATCTCCTCAAACTCACCTTAGCACTAAACTAGATAGATAACATTATGCATAGTAATTCAACATTATATGGTCTATTTTATCTCTCTGACAACATTAGTATCTAATCAAAGGCTGTTTATTTGTTCTGTTTTCAATACCCAGTAGGGTACTGTGCAAAAAGTAAATAATTGTCAAATCAATCTTTAGTGATTTAGCTGGATCAACAAATGAAAGTGGTTTTTAAAAATAATTTTAAAATATCTTATATTTTATTTATCAATATTCTAACTCATTTCAAAAGGGATTTAAGACAGAAAAAAGTCAAGCACACATTACGATTTCTAGAAAAGAAATAAAAAACTCAGGCTGTAAAAAAGAGTAAGGATTGGAATTTGCTTGCCATAAGAATTAATGTTGGAATGAACACTGAAATTGTTTCTGCGTCTCTCAGTGGCCAAATCGATACATGATACATTACATAAACACTTACTACTGGATAAAAATGTCGTAGACCAGTTCTTTCTCATTTGCCTTATGCAAAATTCTAATGAAAACTTATCTTTTGAGGTATTACATAAGAGGTCATTAGGTAAAATAAATAACGTTTTCAATATATTTTATGGCAAATTCATAAATGATTGTCACATCAATTTTTCTTCTATTAAGTTTTGCTAAATACCAAAGGTGCAACTAGAATTGAAACTACTTAGATATAGATGGATAATGTGCTACTTAGATAGGCTTCCTTAAATGTCATTTCTTTTCTCAATTGGGCTTTTGAGATGGACAATTTAGGGAGTTTTCAATATCTCCATCCTTTGTCACTGGGCTCTTCATTTTATTACTAGCTTATGAAGCTTAGCTATCGGTATCATAGTCAACCATATACTGTCTCAATTCTTACTGCTTTATACACATTTTATTTACATTTATTAGTAATAATAAGGCAAATTAATATCTATGCAACACTTTAGAGTCTACAGAATACCTTATTGTCCATTATGGAGAATGATCCTCAAAAGCACACTAAGTGTTATTACCACCTTCATTTTGTATATGAAAAAACTGGCAGGATAAGAGATAAAGAACAGTCCACGCTACCTGTATAATGTGTGTATTAACAAGATGGGGGAGAGGAAAGAGGGTAGTGATGGCACTTCCAAACTTTGCCAAGATAATCCATTTTGAAATAGCAGTGCCATCTAGTGGCTGTTTTGGACACAAAAGGAAAGAGGATATTTCAAGATGGCCCCTGGACAGTGCAATCAACATTTAATGCTGTCCTGACATATATTATTTGAGCTTAGAGCATTTCCTGCTAGCTGACAGATTCTGACCTTTCAATATGGAAAGTACATCACATCTGCCCAGAGTCAGTCAAAGCTATTGATCCTGATAAATGATTTAACCTCAACCAGTGGTTTTCCTCCAGTTATTTAATCCTTAAGCAAACCAGCAATGTAATCTGGAGAGGTCGAGTGTATTTACAAAGGACCACTGACACAATTTCAGAAAGAGACTTGCAGGTATGTGTGTGTGTCACCAAAAATAAGACTTTTTTTCTATGTTTCCCCTAGAAAAGGGACATTGAAATATTGTCCTACAAATATGACAGAATCTCTGGATAACTCTTAATAACAACTAACGAGGTATCTAACATTTTGAAAGCTATAAGAACACTTGGGCACTACATGTTTTTCTTCATTGGTTCAAGTCGTTAGCTTTGCTTGCAATTCCTTCTCCTCTCCCTGTTACACGTAAAAGCCAACCCAAGTGCCACTTTCTCCTTTAAGTCTTTATTGACCACTCCCCTGCCCCCCCCCGCTTATCACCTTAAAGTGCTATTTGCTTTTTATTCAGATCTCACCATACCTTATTTCTACCTCTCTTAAAACACTTCTCTCTTTTTCGTCTTGTTTATATCAATTTTGTTTGTGTATGTTTTGTATCCTCCATTAGATTTTAAGTCTTGCTGGTTACTCTCTTCAAGACATTCCATATAACTCTTCTAGGGTCTGTTATCATGAACTTCAGAGGCTGTGGGTAGCTGATCTTACCGTAGTTCTGTAGCTCAAAGTTACAGAATGTACTCAGACCAGGGTTGTCAGCCTGCGAAGGCTGAGGCTGATAAATGAGAACTATTTCCAAGGCTCATGGTATAGGGCTATACTATACTCCATAGTCATTTAGTTTATCACATAACCCCCAAAAAGGATAAAGTGCACCTGGCTGATAAGAGGTGACCCCAGAACAGAACTGCTCTACTCTTACGTACATAAGGCTGACCAGGGGTGGAGTGGAGGGCAAAAAAGAGCTTCCTGTAGATTTGATCTGACCTTCGCTCACTCAGATATTATCTTTTGCAACTGTGAATCTTCTGAATAAGAATTTTGAAACCCTGAAAACTGTACCTCCACCTGCTCTGGGTTATGCTGCTGACACTTCTCCTTTACTGTACTTTCTTCTTTATTCTTTTGATAATTCAAGCTCAATTGATCTCCCCAAGTGATGGATGCAGCTATCAGTCTGAAAATACTATCAATAATATTTGCTCTAGGGTAGCAATTTCATAACTGTGATTGTTGAATGCCTAAATAACTGAATGAATGAATAAACACATGAATTGTCAAATGACTAGAGGAAGGAACATATTCCTGCAGTGCATGAGATATTGTATTTTTAATTTCATTCTCTCATTTATTCAATAAGCATTTATGAGCTACCTCCGAGGAACTAAACTCTTCAAAGTTGCAGGGGGCCATGCTTGGATATTTGTATCAAGTATAACAAAATGGTATAATGGAAACTGAGTAGGGTGGTAGGTTCTCATTTTACCTTATAGACATAACTCAACTGCTCAGGAAAACTAACATGTGCCCATATCTATACCTGTGAGGCGGAAAGTGGCCGAGGGATTAGAGAGCTATGAAATTGAAAGCACAGAAAAACAAAAATAGCAAGCAACCATGGTCCACCACCAAGCTACCCACTGCTGACATTTTAGTGTATCTAATTCCAAGATTATTAATAAGCCAGAAACACTTACATGCTAATGTTTATGGAGCTCATGATCTGTGGCAAACACGAGGCATTATTTTTCATTGCATATGTCAGTCACAGTATTTAACTAGAGTCATAGTTGTACTGTGCCTTCTAGAGCCTTGTAACAGAGCTAAAGGATGTATTTTCTAGTTGCTGTGAAGGTCGTATTGCTAATAGTGCTTGATTGTTTACACCCTTCAAGGATGGCTATGGCTAAAAAGAACTGTCCCCCAATCTCACTCTTTATCCCAACTTTGGGGACCACACTAAAGGGTTGTCCCATTTTCAGGGCTCCCCATGGTGTGTGGGGAGTCAGGTAAGGTTTTACTGTAACTGAATCACAGCCCAACTTCTCCCTCTGCATAATGCAGCTTCTTCCTCCAATCCCACTCACAAGTATTGATTTTGAAAGGACTCCCCAATAACCCTTCTGCTTGTTAATCTCTGTCTCAGTCTGCTTCCTGTGGGAACTCCCAATCTATGACAGATACTTGAAAGGAAGATAATATTAGATCATATCTTAAATTCCCATTTTACAGTGGACAAAACTGAAGCAGAGGGCCATGGTGGCTCAGCAGGCACAGTTCTTGCCTGCCATGCTGGAGACCCAGGTTCATTTCCCAGTGACTGCCCATATTAAATAAAACAAAACAAACAAACAAACAAAAACTGAAGCAGAGAGATATAAGGCAGTTGCTCCTTTCTCCAAAAAGGAAAGAGTTGAGTAGAAATGCAAGGTCATCTTATCACTGAGACCCAATGCTGTAATAAGTAAAAAAAAAAAAAAGAGTGGTATATTGGAAACAAATTGCTTTTAGCATCTCTTCTCCCTATCCAAGAAAGAAAAGAGAGAATTGTGACCCATCAGGTAAGAACTTCTCCTTCCCACTTACTCCCATCTTCTCCTACATTCTCCTACCTTCTTCCCTCACATAATAGGAGATTTCAGACTCAGAGAGGAAGATTAATTTGGGTAGTCTTAGACTCGAAGGGAGTAGAGGCTATGCTTGCAGCTCAGAGTGTGCAAAAGGTTCTAATCTGGGAAGAATGAGATTCCCTCAGGCTGAGAAGGAAGCATCAAGCACATAATGTTGAAAATTGCATCCTGATTCCAAAAGCCTCCATCAAGCTGTTAGGGCCTTTGAGAGGATAGTGTATAGATAGAGGAAAGAGTTCACACTA
Source organism: Myrmecophaga tridactyla (assembly GCA_004026745.1). NCBI lineage: Eukaryota > Metazoa > Chordata > Mammalia > Pilosa > Myrmecophagidae > Myrmecophaga > Myrmecophaga tridactyla. The sequence continues at coordinate 230,770 of PVIY010000206.1, read as the reverse complement.
AGAGCCCTGGTCTTAGGAACTAAAGTAAATATTCTCATGCTTGGTGTATGGAACCATCAGCTTTGGAAATAAGAAATGGACTTGGATAGTGAACATCTCAAACATTGTCCAAGGAACAGACACCTTCTCCAGTCTATGGCACCACATAAGCCCAGGTCTCCTGTAAGATACTTTAGATGCTATGAAGACACACCTACCCATCTCTAGGAATCAAGTTAGCATCAGCCATGCAGGTGGATGTTGGAGCAGGATTCATTTTATTTAAAGAAATAAAGGACTATAGCTAGTCCTGGTCTTAAATGCTATGGAATAAAATATATTTGCTTTGAAAATAGATATAAGAGAGGATGAATAGATATGTACAGCTAAAGTAAATGATACATTACCCTTGAAAGTAATGAATATGCTTCTTCGAGACCATTTTCAATATCTGTAGAAATTCATTATATGGGTTTTATTAATTAGTCTAACAAACCATATACTCTTAAGCATTTCAATTTATTTCAAGTTCTTTTTAAAAACATTTTTATAAATATCTGTGTATAATTTTTTTTTTTTTTTTTGGCATGGGCAGGCTCTGGGATTTGAACCTGGGGCTCCAGTTTGACAGGTGAGAATTTTTGCCACTGAGCCACCATTGCACTGCCCCTTGCATGAAATTTTTGCTCACATCCAATACTCTTGCTGTAGGATCAACTCTTAAAAATTTTTGAGTCGTATAGAATATGTACATTATTAGGGCTTTTGATACCTGTCTCCAATATGCTTTACAGAAAATTTGATCCAAATTGAATACTCACTAGTCTGTGTTCCCATACCCTCACTAACAATGGGTATTCTTCTTCAATCTTTGACAATTTTATGTGTAAAATGTGGTATTTTGTTGCCTTTAGGTATCTACAGTCATTGCTTTCTTCAAACACTTAGATTTTCACAAGGCAATTAGTACAGATTCTGAAGGCTGGCACACTTAAATGGGACAAATTTGCAAAGATCCAGCGCTTTTCAAAAATGCTTTCTTTCTCCTGCCAACTGTGAATATCTTCTCTAGGATTCCTCAAGTGGAACACACATGCTAGATAGAAGTGGTAAATATAACCAGGTTCGATAATAGAACCCAGCCTCTCTCACTTCCCAAATCAAAGCTGCCTTTCCTTGAATGATATCATTAAAATACAAAGGCAACACAAGACAACTTCACAGCCACTGATGTTGGAATGTGGACAGTTCCTAACAACACAGAAAATGTACATCAAACCCTTTTAACGGTGGCCTTCACAATAATAGCCATGTTTCTCCTCAAGGTCATCATCTCTGTTTTACCAATAATTGTTCAGATGTAAGGAAAATATCTTTTTGTTCATTTATTTATTTATTCTGGGTGTTTACACTGAGATCTTACTTTATATCAATCTCTAGATCAATTGCTTTATTTTCATAATTATTTCATTCAAACTTTATCTCCCTCTCCCAAATAAAACCTATGAACTTGATATTCATATCACATTTACAGATATGCAAGGTAAGACTCAGAAAACACACATTTTCTGTGAAAGGCACAACTTTGTATTAACTGCCTGGAGGCCACTGCTTGTATAGATGAGAGAGCCAAGGTATAATCTGTTACTCTTTCCTTATACCAGGAGATCCTGTGACTTCAAAACCATAGATATTGTGGGAGCACTACATGAGGCTGAAAAGGTAGGTAGGAGCTAAAATGGCAGAGGCTTTGGAGGACAAATTGAGGTGTTTGGTATTAATTCGGAGAGGGCCATGAAAGGCTGTGATCAAGTGAGTAAAATGATCAAAGTTATATAGTTCTGGGAGTTAGGGATGGAATAAAGTCTATGTTTCCTACCCCAAAACAAACAAACAAACAAAAAACCACTTTTAACCATATTATCATCATTTTGTTTTAGCTTAAATCTAGGGAAAGACTCTCAGGGACACTTGTCACAATTAAGATTAGAGGCAAAGCTGGGGGTAGAACCTAAGACTTCTGATTCCTAGGAAATTTATTTTTCTCCTGTACTTTCACACAGTCTAGGGTGATAGAGTTTATATTTTAAAATCATAAGCATTTTCAGTTCATAGTTACTCTTGATTCATTTCAAGTGTATACATGTCTCCAAATTAAGAAAAAGGACATGGTGTCCTTTAAAAAATGTAATAGACATTTGATTTACTAAGTAGCTACTATTGGCTAGAAACTGCACAAAGTTTGGGGAATAATAACTGTTCTGAGAATTACAATTTACTCTAATACTTTTGGTTTTTCAAAAAAAAGTTTTCCTTTGTCTATAGTCTTATAACAAAAGTATCTTAGATTTGTGCAGAATTCTAACATTTACATGTGTTGTAGTTTTCTAGGCTGCTCAAAGAAGATACCATGAAATGGGTTGGCAAAAACGGTGTGTATTTATTAGCTTAGAGTTTGAGACCAGGGAAATGTCCAAATCAAGCCAGCATCAAGGCGATGCTTTCTTCCCAAAGACTGGCTGCAGGTAATCCTTGGCTTCTTTGCCACATGGCAAAGCAAGTGGCAGCAACTGCTGGTCTCTCTCTTCTATTCTAGGTTCTGTTGATCCCAGCTTCTTGCGTCTGTGGATTTTTCTCTTTACCAAATTCATTCCATTTATAAAGGACTCCAATAATAGGATGAAGACCTATCCTGAATGAAGTGGGTCACACCTTAACTGAAGCAGCCTCATCAAAAGGTCCTACTTACAATGGTTTTGCACCACCAGGAATGGGTTAGATTTAAGAACATGTTTTCTGGAGTACATAAAGCTTCAAACCACCACCTCCTGTTTTGTTTTACGTACAGTACACAAGCTGACTGCCCTCTGGAGTCTGGATCTTATCATCTTCTGTCTAAAAGACTTATGTGCCTCAGTTGACTTAGTGGAGCTCCCAGGCTTGAATCCTTAGTAGACTCAATATTAAAAACAAAAACTAAGGCAAAAACAAAGAAACCCCTTTCTATTTTTCCAAGATGAGGCTGACCCCTATGAACCTCTTTCTTCCTAGTCCACCTGATTTAATGAATCCTAGTAGTCATTCTTCCTCTAATCCTTCCCCTAATATCTAGTACCATTCCCAGCATTGTGTTGTTCTGGCCAGATATGATAGCAAAGTATAACAGAAGTAATCATTAGAAGGTGAGCAGACTCCTACATCAGCTCTTATTACAACTAGAAACAATAAAACTATTCTCATCATCTGACCTACAGCCTATAGCTAAAGACAGTCAAAATGAGAAATCTACAACAGCTTCATGGGACAAATAAATGCTATAGATGATTTAACCACAAGGTCCCTTCTGATGGGTTATTACCTGGCTTCTTAGTGAGAAAGGTAACAATAATGAGATATTAGAATACAATGTAGCAGTGGGAAGTCTGGCAAGAGGGAATGCCTTCAGAGAAGGGTGATTAGGACTTTAAGGAAACCACTACCAGGTAACATAAGAAATGCTTAGCCTAAAGAAAAGACATGGGGAGGGCTGATCGCTCTCTTCACTTAACAGAGAAGCCAAGATTGCAGTGGGCAGAAGTGAAAGAGAAAGAAAGATTTTGGCTGGACATACAGAACAACTTTACTTTTCATTGATCAGGACACCAGGGATGATACAGAGTTCATTGCAGGGTGGTGAATTCCCTGTCCTAGATACATGCAGGCAGAGACTGGGAGAGCTTTGCAAAGGAATGCCCTTGAAGACATACAACATGGGATGGATTTTGACCTTGATAGCCTTACATTTCCCTTTGAATCCTGAGGGTCTGCATTTCTACTGTTTCATATACCTGCCTCCAGTCCCAGCTATACTTGCTCAGAAACTGCCCTAAGAAATAAGCAGCCACCCCATAAATGGTATGTCTTTGAATTCCTCGCGACATAGGCAGGCTTACCCTCTTGACCCTACTGTTTCTTGCACGCTTTGTCTCACTAAGCTTTGTGGTTCCAGGACAGTAGTCCCCAAAATATACTCAGACCGGTTTGCTTGGAGCATGCTCAGCGTCGGGCAGCTCTGATTCATCTGCTGTGCAGGACTTCTGCCTGCTTGTCCCATCAATCATCAGCCTCTCCATTATGGGAAGAAGTGTACTAGAGAAGCGAAAGTGGAAACACAAAGCGAAAACAGAGAGGAACACAAATTGTCCAACCATATGTGACTAATGGCTTGTGTAACATTTCTGCCTTTCTGGAAGGCCAGATAAAAGCTGGCTAGTAGGAGTCTTTCCTGGGAAGGGCAGTGGTAGCTTCACTGAGCTGAATTCAGGAGAGGAAATACACATTTTTTTTGAGAGTGAAAGAGGGAGAATATTATAATCACCCAAACCACTCTTTTGTGAAAAATAAACTGGCAATGTGAAATTCTCCAAAGTTAGTGATAGTCCACCTAAGATAATTCTGGGTTGCCTCTGACATGGTGAAAATTCTTTATTTAAAGAGATAACAAAAAACCAACACTCCCGAGTTGTTAATGACCTGAAATAGGCTGGCTGTTCTTACAATTCCTGGTCCCACTAAGCGTTACAGTTGGAGACAACAAAGTGCTGACCTCTTTAGTCTCTTCTGCTTTAAGTCCAGCTCTATCTGCCTTTGGAATGTAGGAGATAGACTAGGATTTCATACTCTCTTTATGTCTGGTCTCAGTTTTCATAGAGGTTTTTTTTTTTTTTGTATGTGTAGGCATTGGGAATCAAACCTGGGTCTCCAGCATGGCAGGCAAGAATTCTGCCTGCTGAGCCACCGTTGTACCTCCCTTCATAGAGCTCTTTGATGAACTTACATTTCATGTAATGGGCAAAGTGTTAATGTACTGATTCCAGGATCCTTGCATGACTTTAAAACTAATGACTCAGCAATTGTATCAAACCACTCTGCTCCTCACTTTCTTTATTGGTGAAATGGGATTACCAATGTGACCTCAATTTTCACTAGTGCCCACTTCATGTTCCTTTTTCCTTTTCCGTTGGGAAGAGTTAGCCTTGGTACTTCCCCTATCAGCCCTTATCATGTTTTTTTTCTATTTATAGAAAAATCAACCATCACCATATTAACCATTCACATTGTATCCCTGGTACATAACCTGCTTGTGTGTGTGTGTGTGTGGGGGGGGGTTCCTACATTGAGCAAAACAAAGTTAAACATTTTAAGGTAAAGTTGAAGCAGTGATGTAACTTGTACATTTCTAATCCTTTCCATCTCAGCACCGTCTCACTGAGCAAGTCCTTCACACTTCAAGATGAAAAATATTCTTGCTTTTTGACTGCTAACTCACATGGCTGTTCCCACTGGCCCCTACCCTGGCTTGTCTTTTCCATCACTTCTACTTTTATTCCTTGAGCACTCTTTCCTATTTCTTCTGATGCTGAAGTGTGCCATTTCTTTTAAATTCTGCCAGCTGCAAATAGTTTTTTTTAGCACTTGCAGAATATAACAGGTATTTTGGATAGAGATGTCAAATGCACGCAGATAACAAAAAACAGTCCTCTGTTCTCTCCCAAACCAGACCTCTGAATGATGTACTTGCATAAAAGGATAACTCAGGAAAGGTACTTGAGACTTTTCTTGCCATTTAAACTGTTCAAATGTACCAGACCAGCTTCATGAAACCTTGCCTTGAAGATAAGAGCTTGGGCTTCACAACCAAGTGTGTGTAAGATCTAATACTGTCTCTACCAGGGTCTAGGCATATGAGCTTTTAAATCTCTCTGACATTTAATTGCTCCATAATAATGCCAACCTTACTAAGATTGTTATGGGTTAAAAATAAGAAAAAAACATAAATGTATGCTTCTAAGCGTGATATTTGATGCACGTAAAGTGTTCTAACAATGATTGTCCTTGATTTCTTTTTCAACCTCTTTCACACACATACATAGAGATGCTGGCTTACTCACTTACACATTTGTTTGGTGCAGAAAATTCTTGCAACAAATGAAAATTGTATATATAGGAAAACTCCACTCTTCCAGAGGTAGCAACATAAGTTATTATAATTCTCGGACTTCCTACCTTTTTTTCCCTAATTAATTATAAATAACTTCATAGAGGATATGCAGTTCAGGGCAAATATCCTTATCTTTTGGCACTTCCCTTTTCCCTCTCCATCTGCCCCCACGATTTGGCCCAATAGCAGCACACATTTGCCGAGTACCTACACTGTGCCAGGAGCTGTGCTGTGGGTTACATGATGAACAGGAAGACACTATCTTGGTCCTCAAGTGACCCAAAATCTAGTGGGGGAGACAGTATATACATACAAAACACTGTAGCATGCTGTATTAGCAGAAGTATGTTGGAATGGGGACAGCTTTGGGTCAGAGAGACTAGTCAGCAAGCTGACTAGTTGGAGTTAAAGGTGAGATGGTCTGAACAAAGACAGTGTACCTGAAAAAGAAGGGCTGGTTCCTAGAGTGATTCCTGGTGTGGGGGAGTGAGGATGAATACACATGCTTGCTGGGTGTTGAGTAGAAATGTGAAGAGTGATGTGTCAGATGAAGGCTGGACACATGAGAGAAAGAGCCAATGGGGGATGACTGTGAGGAAGCTACTTTTGAATGTATGAGCTCGACCAGTTTATGAAATCCAAGCAAAGTTGATGAGTAGGCTGTTGGAAAATCACATTCTGGGATGCTTAGTGCCTAGCGTAGAATGAACATTCGTTAAAAATGTCATGAATAAATAATTGAAGTCATGAAGAAATGAAAAACCATGTTTCCATTTTTGGAAATTTAGCCTTTATCGTCTCTAACAAAGTATGCTCACACTTGAAAGAGTTATCTAAACTCACTGTTTTCTGGGTATTTTTACGGCCAACCTTTTCATTTGGAGTACAACCCAGGGCTCAGGCAATTAACAGAATTCAATGTTGCATATCTTCTATCTTCAAGGAAATGGATCCAAAGAAGCATTTTAAAGCATCATAGAATAGAATAAGATAAAATTACAAAGGTGAGAGAGTCCTTTCATTGTTCAATTCTGTATTTTCTGGCAAACCCTTGAAAACCTGGCCCAGCCATCACCTCTATTTTGAGGTCTTCTCTTACCTGACTTTCCCTCCCTCTATTCATCTCCTACTCCTTCCATGCTCTAAATAAGTTACCCATTTCTTCTTCTATTTGACTTACATAGTTGGCATGAACTTGAAGCCAGAGATCCCAGATCTGCCACCTTTAGTAGTATAAACTTAGGAAGGTATTGAAGATCTCTGGGAAATAATATTTAATAATTATTACATGTACATGATATCTTCTAGTCATTCAATAAATGTACACTGAAAGGATAAATTTAACAGAAATATTATAAAAAATAGAAGCAGCACTCAGAAAAGACAAAAAACAGGGACTCATTGACAGCTAGTTAGTTCTATAGTAGACATGCTTATTATTGTATTTTTCACACTCTTTTTATTCTTATTTTGCTTTCTACTTTTGGGTCACTCTGAAGTATGAACCCTTCTTGATCAACCCTATGCTTATTTACCTCTGCGTTTGCCGTGATTGGCACTTAGCTGGTACTCAGTAAATATGAACTGGACTGGACCAGTAAGGAAAAATTGGAAGTTCTTGGTCTGGCTGTCCTAACCCATATTATCCACAGTGCCGAGTGAGAGAGGGTGAGCCCAAACAAGACAATCAGAAGAAATGAAGTGGGGAAGGGGCTCTCAGCACCAACAATGGGACTCATTAAAAAAAAAGAGAATATTCCAAGAGCATCCTCATCCAGGAACTCTGTGGCCCATGCACCCTCAGTCTATCATCAGGCATCAGGCAAAGCTTCTTATTCCACATCACTGTGTGTGTCCTAATTCCACAGTTTAATGATCCATCTCAGTTCCCCAGCCTTTCTTCCTCCAAAGCGCCCCTGCCTCCTCCTTTGAACTCATGGTCATACTTTATATAACATAATTACAGTTCAGGTTGACTCCTCAGTACCCAGAATACAGAGGTTACTCTTTTAATTGCAGTTGAGTTCTTTTAAATTCCTGCTTATTTTTAATTATGACTGCCTGAAGCTGGCCAGCCACGGTATAACTCACAGCTTTGAAGAAAGAAACAAGCCCAAGAAGCAGAGAAGTAATAGAAAACACATTTTCATGTAAATTGCTTCAATGACAAAAATGTGGGGAGAAGAGGCTCATTCCTGCATCCCTGAGAGGTGACACTGGCCTCTGAAAATGTCTGGCTCTACATTCAGAAGAGATTAGATAAAACTGGCTCATTATACCATAGTTTCAGGCCTTATAAACATATTAGTAACTCAACTTCTCTGCCTGTGTTTATGGCTCATTTCTGATATTTTGATTGGCAGGATGAGCCTTCAGCAACCCTTTTATTTTATTTTTTAAAATTGTTCTGCCTTCCGGAAACCGAACTTCTCAGCCTATCACCTAAGACAATATCCTTTCAATATGAAATTCCTTTCAATATAAAGTTCCAGTAGCTACTACCCATGTGTGAGAAACTTCTTCCCAAATGATCTCTATGGTTGCCATAGGCAGACATCCCTTCTTTGCTTCGTCTGTATCTGTCACAGAGATGGGCACCACTCTGTGACTTCATTATTAAACCAACTTTTAATCACAAAAATCTGTCAGATAGACTTAGGTAAGTCTACCCCTGCCAACTTGCCTACTACTGAAATCCAGAGTAGTTCAGACCTCCTACAAGACTAATGAAAAATCTTTGCATTTCCTGCTGATAGGATGAAGACTCCTGCCTCAGTTGCTGCCTTTCTCTGCTGCAAGCTTTTCTGAGGGTTGGCAGGGTGAGGAACGGGGAAAGGACATCTCATACTCACCTAGTAGCCAGCTGTGCCAGGGAGTATACTAAGTACCTTGTTCATAGTCTTTCATTGAAAACTGTACTGACGTGAAAAAGTATCCATAGTCCTAAATTTCGATTGGAAAAACAGGCTCAGTGAGTTCAGACAACTTGCAATGTCATTGTATTGCTTTGGGTCCCCCAGAGGCAGACACTAAAGTGAGGATTTGAGTGTGAATAAATTATTTTGGAGAAAACACCTGGAGAAGTGGGCAAGTGAGACAAGAGTGTCGCATTAAGCCAGCTATTGCTGGAGTCCACTGGAGCTTACTTCAGTCTGAGAGTTATCCCCCCTGAGATAAGGGACCCCTGGTATTACTCAGAAACTTCTGTCAGACGTTGCTTTAGAACTGCTCCCAGGGTATTAATTTCTTGGCTATTCCAGTCATCCAACTGGCTGAGCAGATTCAGAGAAAGCCCTAATCCAAAGAAATGCAGATGTTGGCATTTGACTCAGTAGGAGCCAAGTGAAGTGGTAGGTCCTCAGAGAAATCAGAGAAAGCAACCAACAACTTCTGCTGCAGCCACCCAGCTTCTAAAGACAGAAGAGGGCTGTATGGCTCCAAAATCTATGGTGATTCTACTCTATCAGTTGTCTAAAATTTTTTGAAAAGATAATTGTCAGTCTAAATCCTGTCTATATTCAGGATTTATATCTAGTAAAAATAAAATGGTCACCTGCATTGGATATTGCCAGGAAAAAACCCTTTCCTGAGAAGGGGTTGTCCAGAAGACAAAAACAGGTACCCTGTAGGAGTTTTCTGAGAAAATGGAATAAGCAACATCTGGTGCTAAAAATAGTTTAATTCTGGTAGAGACAACTTGTCGGAAGGGACAAGCATGCCATACAAATTGGTGCAAAGTTGCTCCCCACTTTGTAACGGCTCTCCTCATGTAAAATGGAAATGTCATGTCAGCCAATCAGAATGTTTCCTCACTTGCTTCTGCCTTGTCCTGCATGAACTTCCCCTTTCCACCTCCTTAGTGGAGCTACCTCCTACTTCCTAAATGGAAGAGTGCCCAATTCATGAATCACTCAATAAAGCTGTGAGATCCTAAACTGCATGAAAGATTTTCTTTTATTAATGCATACAAAACGGGGTGTTAAGATTGTCAAATAACTCAATATGCAATCAGAGGTCATAGCCTGGTAGAGACGGGTGTGCTTTATCTCCTCATATCAATTCTCAGTGAACGAAAGAACATGTCATCTTGTTCAAAGCCCCACTTCTACCTCACTCTTGGGTCCAGCCAAAGTCTCTGCAGAGCTAGCACAGCATTGTGTTGACTGAAACAGAGGAGAGGCCAATTTGCCAATTTGAGGCAAATTAGCCAATTTGAGGGCTTCCTAAGAAACTACTACTGCCAGAAGAGGCCTTCTTCCATCCTCTGAACCATCATACCTCTAAGAGATAATGGAAGGAAGATTTGCCCTATAACTTCCACATTAAACACTCTTCCATATCTTTCCAGGAGACTTTCAGGACCAATGATACCATCTATCTTCTCTTCATCATATTTTGTATCTGCAATTGCCAGAAAACAGTCTCCCTGTTCCTCCTTCCCCACCCCACCCCAAGGTCTTCAACCATCACCCAGGCTTTCACTGTGCATTTTGGAACTTGCAGTCTTTATTATTTCACAGGCCACTCTCAAAAATACCTCTTCCATTCTCACTTGGTCCTATCTGTCCAGCCCCAAGTACTGCTTTCCATGCAACTCTCTTTGGTGTGGTTATTTTTGCTTTTATTTCCTATGTCAGGGTGTGGGTGTTGGGTAGCTATCCTTCTTTCTCCCAATTCTGCAAAACATTTTCTTCTCCCTATTCCTTCAAAAACTAAGTGTTTTGAATGTGATACCGTTAGATTGTTCCTCCCAATCTTCTTCCTTGTTTTCAACTACCTGCCTCCTCATCAATCTTCACTGGTGATTTCAGCACTTAGTTTACTGTTTCTTCTCCGGTCCTATCCCTGTCACCATTCTAAGTGATTTCAAGATTCATTTATATGATTCATTCAATACTTTGTCCTCTCTGTTCTTGAAAGTAGGCCTCAGTGATCATTCCTCTACCCCACCTCCAAGATGCACTCATTTCAGTTACCTCATCCCCACCAATAACTGGGCCCCTTTCTGCAATTCTTTTACCATTTGTTCCATGTTCAGTTTTTTTTGCTTGTTTGTTTTTTTCTTTTCCCTGGGCAGGTACCGGGAATAGAGCCCAGATCTCCGTCATGGCAGGTGAGAACTCTGCCTGCTGAGCCACTGTGGCCCACCCCAGCTTACTTACTTTTATATACCCACTCTAGCTTCCTTCATCATCATTACAACCTCCTATTTTCATCCCCTTTTTTCTTTCCATTTTGTCTTTTCTTTTTCTTACTTTCCTCTTTATTCAACTTAGGTTTCATAGCTCAGCACTATAACCACAGCTTTACAAACAGAGTTAAATCTTTTCACTCCAGCCTATGTTCCTGGAAGAACCCAAATCCTAGTTCAATCTAATTACCCATCAATTTGTGCACCTGAGCAACTAAACAGTCTCAGAAATAAACACACTTTGTTGAATGGTATCACTTTAATGTATGTCCTCAAATTCCAATGGCTATTCAGAATTCCTGGAAATCCTACTCCTCTTCCTTAATATACCCATGTGCCCACTCTCCAGATTAGTATTTTCTATTTTTTCTCTCATCAAGCCCACTTTACCCTTTCACTTTCATCACTTACCCCATGATATAAAAAAGAGAAAATTTGACTTTCATGCATTAATTCATCGCTAATATATTAATTCCACAAATATTTTGGCCTGCTATGTGTCAAGCTTTGTTCTACATAACGGGAATACAGTGGTGAAAAAAATAGATGAAGACCTTTCCATCCTGAAGCTTACATTCTTCCACTATAACTACTGTCCCCCATCCCACATCAGTACAAAACTCTCTGCCCTCCTGTTGGAATGGATGATCCCTTCTCTCATCTAAAGCCAACCCTTCACTTGAAGTCTATAACCACATCCTCTCTCACCTTCTCAGGGACTGGCTCTTACAATTATCTACTGTGTCAACCAGCATTAGTTTCTTTTTCTCTATTGTATCGTGTTTAACAAGTTACAAACATGTTCTCAGATCTTCTACCTTAAAAGAAAACAAACCAGCAAAAGCCCACTCTAGACCCCCATACTCCTCTCAAGTTATTGCCTTATTTTTCTGTTCCTCTTCACAATAAAATTTCTCAGTTATCTATAGATACTGTATTTGCCTCCTAGCTCCACATCTTTTTCTCTCATTCCAGTATGGCCTTTCTCCTCAAGACTTTTATCATATTCACCAATGACATCTAACCTGCCAAATCTATGGTCACTTCTCTATCTTATAACATATGTGAAGATAAAGGCTAAGAGGATGGGCACTGGAGACAGTCCTTCTGGGTATAAGTTCCATTTCTGCTAACTTATTGTCTGACTTTGGGCAGGTTACTTTATCTTTCACTGACTTGATTTCTTCCTCTGAAAAGTGTATATAAAATTTACATATACTTCTTAGATTTATTATGAGAATTAAATTAATATACATAAAGAATTTGAATCTGTGTGACAGGCACAGCATAAGTGCCCAATTAATATCAGTTATGTTAACTAATGCTGCTACTACTATTAGTATTATTTAGATCCTTATCTTATTGATCACTAAGTACCATGTCCTAGAATTGAGCATCCCCTCCTTGAGGTTTCTAAGTCAGCTTCCAAGATCTTTCTCTGTGTGACCTGTAAAAGAGAGCTCCTTAGCTCAGTCCAGACTCTCCTATTTTTCTCTATCCACAGGGGATCTCATAATAGAGTGTGCCTCTAAATAATCTCTATATGATGGTGGCTTCTAAAGGTATATCTCAATCCTTGGGTTACTTTTTGAGGTTCAGATTCCTATTCAATGCCTACTCGACATCTCCACTTGGATGTCTAAGGTGCATCTCAGACTTGAAAGAGTCAGTATCAACTCTTACAATGATTTTCACAAAATCCTTAATAAGTAGCACAATAATCTGATTGGTGTTGATTCTGACTTTTTCTACCCACCCCTGCCCCCTGCCCAAATCCACTCAATTCATTCTTCAGCTGATACTTACTGAGAACCCAGTATGTGCAAGCCATTCTTTTAGGCATTAAGAATATAGATCTTCATAAACCAGATTAACACCCTTACCCTCATACTTGTCTTTTGACTGTACCTTGAAAATATATTCCAAATCTGTTCACTGTTTTCCATCCCTATCCCAACTCTAAGCCACCAACCTCTCTCATTGCGACAACTGTACTGGCCTCCTCACATTTCCCTCACCTCTCTATTTGCCCTTTTATAGTCCATTCTCTCCACAGTGGTGGAATGACTGTGTAAAACCTTGATGGTATTATTTTAATAATGAAATCTAATTTCCTTACACAGATGCCTCTTTCTGAATTTATCTTCTCCATATCTCTCCGTGCTCACTGGGCTCCAGACATACTTGCTTTCTTTCCCTTCTGGATTATGATCAGCCTCTTTCTGCTTTAGGACTTTTGTACCAGCTGTCCTATCATTCAGTTTTCAATTTAAAATGTCATCTCCTTCCTCACCTCCAGGAGGAGGAGTCTTTCCTGATCATCACATACAAAGTAGTCCCTACTTTCTCTTACGTGTCACCTTGCTATATTTTCATTAGTGTCTCTCCTAAAATTCCTTTGTACCTTTCATAACACACTAGTACTTCAAACTTATTTTCATCATTTATATGATTATGTGCATGTATTTTCCTCCCAAAGAGATTTTATGTCAGGGAAAGAATGTCTATTAGTTTTCATTTTGTATCTTCCACTGCACCTTAAACAGAATCTTGCCCATAGTAGAAACAAATTAGTGTCTGTAAAAATAAGGAAACATGAAAGAAGGAAGGTAGATATGGAAATAAACAGCTGTGGACTATTGGTCAGGAATTCAGTGTTTAAATGTTAGCTTTGTCACTAGCTATTGAATATGGCCTTGGGCACATCGGTTTGCTGGGGCTCAGTGTCTTCATTTATAAAATTAGATAATTTAGAGGTAGGTCTCAAAGTGGCTAGTGCATGAATGTTGGAACGACAGAGGACTGGCTTTGAGTTCTGACTGCTTCCTACTGAATATATATATGATTTCCGAGACGCTAATAAACACACTCTACCAATTCAAAGAGTTGTAAAGATAAATAAAATGAACCCTGGAAAAACCAAGCAGAGAGCCTGGCACATGTGGACATTCTGGAAATTCAAGTTCTCTTCCTACTCCTGTTTTCTGCTATAAATAAAATAAGCAGTGTTCCTCGAACTCAGCATACCCAGCTAAAAGGGTATAGAATGAGTGAAGCACATGTAAACTTGGAGTGTAGAAATTCATTTTCTTTTGTCCTCATTGGAAAGTATAGCAAGGTACAAAGTCATTCCCAGCTTTTGTTCAGGCCCACTCTTGAATCTATTACGTTAATTAAAATCAAGAATGAAAAGAACCTCTGTCAGTATGTACAAACAGGCATATAATATTTGCATTCGGAAGAAAGGGCTAATTTTTGTAAGGTTTGTTGGGAAGCTTAGGTACTGCCTAGGAGACTGGCTAACATTGGGACTCTGTAAACGTAGGCTCCCTTTTGTCTCTGGGTTAGACAATGTCAAAGAGGTAGGTAGGGGCTCTTGAAGCACCTGTGAAATGTATGAAGCTCCCTTAGGCATCAGATGCCTCCAAAAGGTGCCCAGGTGTTGGCCCAGCTGTCCTGCCTGGGGCCTGCGAGGGCAGAAGGGTCACTGGTAGACACAATCTATGTAAAGTGCCTGCATATTGTAACCTTCAAAGATATCAGTTGTTTTTAGGTATGTATATATGTATATGTTATTTACTTATATATCACTTTCCCCTGGAAATAGTATTTCATCTTTCTGAGTAAAAGTAAGCCCTCCTACCTTTGACATTCTAAAGAAATGTAGTTGGGCATTTCCTCTGAAGCTTGGCATTTTTGCTTCATTTAAAACATATTTCTTCTGTTATCTTACTTTCATATAAATTGTATTTTCCTTGAGTTAGGACTCTATATGTGGTTCATCTATTTTATTGCTCTTTATATGTAGAACAGGGCTATACAGATAAGATAAGATCAATGCGTATTTATGGAAGGAAGAAAGGGAAGAAGGAAGGAAAGAAGAAGACAGTAAGAGAGGGGTAAAAAATATAAGAGAAGGAGGACAGAAAGTAGGAGAGCAGAAAGGCTGACTATATTAGATAGCTGTGTCTAAATCTAGTGCACTTTAGCAAATAATAATACCAACGACAACAATGTAAATCAATACACCACAATAATAACATCAAACATTTGTGAATACCTATCTTATGCTAGCCACTATTCTAAGTACTTTCCCTATATTATCTTATTAATTCTCATAATCCTTTGAGGTAACTGCTATTATTTTCTGTATTTTGTAGATGAAGAAGCTGAGGTATAGGAGATTAAGTATCATATTGAGGATCATAGCACAGCAGTCTGTTGCCAGCTGGCTTTACCAGATAAATCCCAAAAACTGCTGGCACCTAAACCCAGACTATCTGACTGCAATACAGGCATATCTCATTTCATTGTGTCTCATTTTATTGTACTTTGCAGATATTGCATTTTCTACAAATTGAGCGTTTGTGTCAACCCTGTGTCAAGAAAGTCTATCAGCACCATCATTCCAAAAACATGTGCTCATTTTGTGTCTCTGCGTCCCATTTTAATTAATGTATATACATTGCCTTTTTTTTAGAGATAATTTCATGTGATTCTCTTTATTGTAGTGGCCTACAAGCAAACTACAGTACCTGTGAGGTTCGCCAGTCTGGTCTGATTGTGTCTCTCTCACTGACGAGTTTGTTTGCACACCATCCCTGTAAGAAGGGATAGCCACAGGGGGCATGTCCTGATCCTAGAATACAAATTCCTTCACCTCCAGTGTAGAATGCCCTGACTCCAGCATACCTTAATGTCAGGATAAGGACAGGCCCAATCTACTATGGTAGACAAGATAACAGCCCCCAGAGATGTCTACACCTAATTCCTGGAACTTGCAAATGTATTACTTTACATGACAAAAAAGAGACTTTGTAGATGCAATTAAGATTTATGGACCTTGAAATGGGGGTGATTATCATAGAATATCTCTGTGGGTCTAACCTAATCATGAGTCCTTAAAATCTTAGATCTGGCTGCAGTCAGGGAGAGATTTGACAATGGAGGAAGAGTCAGAGGTTTCAGACCACCATTGCAGGCTTTGTAGATGGAAGGGGACCAGGAGCCAAGGAGTGTGGGCAGACTCTAGAAGCTGGAAAAGGCAAAGAAATGGATCTTCCCCTAAAGCTTCCAAGAAGGTCTACAACCCTACCACCTTGATTTTAGTCTATTGAAACCCATACCAGACCTCTGACCTACAGGCCTGTGTGCTGTTTAAGTCACCAAGTCTATGGTAATTTCTTATGACAGCTGTAGAAAACTAACCCGGGTGGTCTCTTCCTACTGACCCCTGCCTTTAAAATTTTCCTATACCCCACACCCTGTGATGTGGTATTTATCTAGATCCCTGATGAACAAGAGATGTTAACTATGTAAGCCCCCTCCTTGCATGACAGTTGGTTTATCTAAAAGATACTAGTGAATATTAAAAAAAGAAAACAGTTATCTGTAGATTTGTATGTCAGTAAAACTTAGTTGGGCAATGAATATATATTCCCATCACATTTCTCCCCTGTATACATCCACACTAAACAAGTCATGCTCCACTGCATGGGGTTAGTATTGGATTGAACCAGATAAAATACATTTGTCATTAGGCAGTAGAAGCATGGCCTGGAATCAGAACACCTTATTCAAATTATATAATAGACATTCTAGATATGTGTACTTATTCAAATTATTTAAGCTTTAAAATAGCCTTAATTTCCTCATCTATACAATGGGGATTATTATATAATAAGCTGGCTATTAAGAGAATTATTATGAGGATTAAGTGAAACAGTAAAAAGTATCTAATATGTTGGGCTCACATTAAGGACTCAATAAATATGAATTGGTATTATATTCACTATTATCTTCAAGTATCACCAAGACAGAGATTGAAATAGGAAGCTTCAATATTTTGCTTTAAACTGGGCTTGAATATTCCTTTTATTTTGTTTTTTGCTTCTTTCCTTTCCATCTTTCTTTCTGTTTCCCTCTCTCCTCCACTTTCTTCTCCTCACTTCTCAACTCCCCTTCTCTGTTCTCCTTTCCACTCCACCTCCTACTCCTAAGGTGAAGTTTTAAAATAAATGGCGGGGGGCAACAGTGGCTCACTGGCAGAGTTCTCGCCTGCCATGCTGGAGAGACAGGTTCATTTCCCGGTGCCTGCCCATCTAAAACAAACAAACAAACAAACAAACAAACAAATAAATAAATAAAGTAAATGGTGGACTTTCAACAATTTTAGCTTCATAAAGAATATATCTCGAGTTAGACATCATAAAGAATGAACTGAAGCTGAAAAAGGCTGAACGCAGTAACTCATTAAGATCCTGTGATTACCACCATCATCACTGGAGTTTCTTTACATGGATGATAGTCTTTCGTCTAACTCCTATTCACAGTTAGATGCCTTAGAGTCATGAGTCATCCTCAACATAATCTCTTCCTCTGCCTACTCATCTAAGCATTGAGAACTCTGACCAATCAATTTCCTAAATGTCTCTTGAAACTGTTCTCTTTTCTTTATCCCATTGCTACTGAATCTGTGCACCTCTTGCAGGGACTTCTATAAGAACTTCCTAATTGTCTCCTGCTGCCAGTCTCATCTTCTCCCAACCAGTTTACACATGGTTGCCAATGTGATCTCTAGGAAAGGAAAACATATTAAAGACCCTCTTCTGCTATAAACCCTTTGATGACTTCCTATTACTCTCAGAATAAAGGCCAAATTCTGTAACTTGGCATATAAGAATTTTGTGGTATACCTTTTATATCTCCACAGTTTTATTTCACATT
This sequence comes from Myrmecophaga tridactyla, assembly GCA_004026745.1. Classification (NCBI taxonomy): domain Eukaryota; kingdom Metazoa; phylum Chordata; class Mammalia; order Pilosa; family Myrmecophagidae; genus Myrmecophaga; species Myrmecophaga tridactyla. The sequence continues at coordinate 212,894 of PVIY010000206.1, read as the reverse complement.
TTGTCATGACAAGTTATCCTCATACTAGTTCTGAAATTCCCACTATTCACCTCACATCCCAGCACTTGCACATGCTGATCCCTTTGTCTATCCTTTCCCTTCCCTACTTCCTCTTCTTCCTCCTTTGCAGTACATTGAATCATGTCTCCCACAAAGACACATTCAAGTCCTCACCCCCATCCTATGTGTATGCGCTCATTTGTACATAGGATCTTCCAAGATACTATTTGGATGAGGCCAAACTGAGTCAGCTGTGCTTTAATCTAATATTACTGAAGCCCTTAAAAGCAAAGGAAATTAAGATACAATTAGTAGAAGCCACAGGAGAAAAATCAAAATTATTACATGATAGAGGCAGAGCTATGATTGCCAGCAAACCATCACCAGAATGCCACAGACTTTGAAGAAGGCAAGGCCTGCTGATACCTTGACTTTGGATTTCTGGTCTCCAAACCATAAGCCAATAAATTCTTATAGTTTAAGTCAACCAGTTTATAATATTTGTCTTAGTGGCCTTGATAAACTAAGTCATCATTCTTTTTCTGATTAAAATTTTCCTATTTTTTTTGAGACTTTTCTCCCATTTTCAGGGGGAGGAGCTCCTCTGTGTTTCCATACCATCTCCATCCCCTCACTATGACATTAACTTTGCTTCTTCTCAGTGCATGAGTATATGCATTCAAAGAGCAGAAATAGAATTTCTTCAACCCCCAAAGAGCTGTGCAATCTTAATCTGGGCCTCAGTTTTTTCATCTCTTAAATTGAGATAATAAAGTGTCTACACCAGAGAGCTGTTGTGACAATTACAGCAAACATACACTGAGTGCTTAGCATTGTAATTGACATTAGTCAGATATATATATATAGATATAGATATAGATATATATATCTATATCTATATATATATCTATATATATATATATATAGATATTATTTTGGTCTCTGACTCCCTAAATTCTACCACAGGTTTGACCTAGAGTTAGCATCTATCTGATACATCTTTCCTCATCTGCACTCACATGAGTCTAAATTTTCCCCACCCATCAATGCTGTTTCAATGACCCCCACTTTCCATAAGGCTTCCCTAAACTCAGTAGAAGATCCCTCTCCCTCTTCTGTGCTTTAAAAACACCTTGTATCTGTCTCTCTTTCCCCACACTTTTGAGCACCAAATTTAAGTCATATCCTATAAGTCACATTTCCCTGCTTAAAGATTATGCTCTCAAGGGCAGATTTTGACCTGGTCCTTGGCATCTACCCTCTTCCCCCAGCACACAGTATAGAGCTGTGTACACGGTCAGAGCACTGGGAATGGGCACAGATGAAGGACTGTAATTGTAGGCTTCCCTCTTTTATCTTTTTCTTTTAATGCTGGCAATATGGGTTTGAAGCAGAAAACCCAAGGAGGCACATTGGCTTCAGTGAATAGATCTGCCTTACAATGAATATCTAGGGTTACATCCCCCCACTTTGTGACTAGAGATAATGGGAGCCACTGGGTCCAAAACCATCCACTGTTGTGCTCTGGGAGATGAGGGTCTCTAGGACCCCTCATAAATGTAGTGTTTCTGAAAGCAGGAAAGGAAAACTGAAGCCAGTGACACCTCAAGTATTCTTTCTGGGAATGGTGATGACTCAGAATTTTAGGGATACTATCTCTAATTCCATTATGTCTTCTTTCTCATCACTACCACCACCGCCATATTGTATTATCATTTTACTCTTGAATAAAATATACTTTCATGGTTCATATCTAATTTGTATTTCATTTAAAACCCTGTAGAATAAACATAAAGATTGCCATTTTACAGATGAGTCAGTGGGGCCCAGAACTGTTAGGAGGCTGGCGGTTGGTAGAGTTGGCCTCTTGTCTTGTCTTGAAGAACAGATGGCGATGCCCCCTTGCAACTCTCTTTTGATATGGTGCCTATTTATTTTCCCTGCTTCTTTTTCTGACTTTCTCTCCTCTGGGGCAGTCATGTACTCCATTCTCATTGCAGAGTTCTTTGGAGAGAGAGGGTGGGAGGTAATAGGCCATTAAAGGCAGGGTATGGATGACACTTCGTGCTTATTCAACCTTAATCATTGTGGCAACTTCACATTTCCTGATTTGCCCCCAAATGCTCAGCAAATGAGCAAGCACTGTGCTAAAGCTTTAATGCTTTTTAAATCTCTTTTTTAATTCACCAAGTGGAAACTTTTTTTTTAACCACTAATATCATTACAATTCTAATTTTTTTTCCCTCAGAAAGTAGAGCAAAGAAGGATGAGAAGGTAAATGGGGAAATTGTTAAATCATCCAGGTTTTATTAAGCAGTCAGAATACTAATCCTAGGGATTATTCACATATCTAGTAACATTCTCTGTGCGTGAGACTGTATATAAAGATTTGGATAAATGCAAGGATCAACAAGGTGTATCAACGAGGTAGGCTCCGACTTCTTACAAATTCTACGACACTAAATAATCCTTTATGCAAGAAGACTGGAATGCAAGAATGAAAAATTGCTTTAATTTAAACCTCCAAAACATAGTACATGCTTGGAAAAAAATGTACTTTTTTCCTCTAAAATTGTCACTCGGCTGTGACCATATTCTGCAGCATTGGTTTATAAAATGATATAAGACAGTCAGGAATAAATCGTAGTGTTTGCTACCTTCAAAAAGTAAAGGTGTACCAGATTTATTTTCCCTGCCCATTCTTCCCCATCACTTGCTCCTTCTCTGACTCTTCCCTCTTTATCAAACAATTTTTTATTAAGCACCTAGAAAGAGTTCTCAGTTTGAACCCTTACCTGCCTTTCTTCCATATTGTTTCTTTTACTCTCTTCCTTCTCTCCCCTGCTTCCCAAGAGTCAAAAGCTACATAGTCTTTTGTCTCTATCTTATTTATGCACATATTGTAGCTCTCATTACACTCATTTTTGTTACTCAATGCCTGGGGTACCTAGTGAAAATAGGTTTGAATGAATGATCTCTAATAGTCATAATACCAACTTAATCAATTACCACCACCACTATGATCTTTTTACTACTACTATAACTATTATGAATTTTCTTCCTCCTCTTTCTCCTATGATTATATCTCATAGGTATATTTTTAGAGTAATATTATAAAGCATATAATATTGCCTGGATATTGTAGTAAAAAACGTTAGATCTTCCCTGTCAAATGGGTGAAAGAAGCAAGAAGCACAAAACAGTTGATCCCTTCCCTTCTCTCATTCTTGCTCTGATTTGGACTTTCTCCATTTAAGAAAAAGTTATTTGCTTTGTCTTCTAGAACCCATGGGAGGGTTTGGCTGCTCAGAGTTGCTAAGCTCTTTTCAAGAATTCTGCCCCCTTTCCTTCTCTTGAGCTTCATATGGGTCCAGGGCAATCTGGACCTCTCTGGGACAATTACTAGCTTCACTCAGAAGCACAGTGGCACATTCCACAGGCTGGCAAGCTCTGGCAGCTTGGACACTTGTGACCCCAGCTGGCTGGCGTGATTGACTTGGCAAGGCCTCTGCCACCCCACCAGCAGCCCCCACGATAAATCTCAGAGCTACAGACTTTTCGTCTTCCCGCTCCTTACCTGCCTCCTCATTGGTGTAGCCCTGGCTGAGTCAGAGCTCTGGTGCCTACGTGGACTTGTCTGAATGTTAAAGAGACGCTCCTTTACAAGGAATCAAAACTGGTGGTTCCTGGAGGACCATACTCCTTAGAGTATTTTTAAGCCAAAAAGGAACAAAGGAAAGGTTGAATGCAGTCTTTCCTTTTCTTCTTTCCTCCCATCTTCCTTCCTCCCTCTCTCCATTCTTTTTTTCTAACTTCTTCCTCTTTCTCACACTCTCACTTTTTCTTTCTCTATGTCTCTAGCTTTGTTTTCCTCCCTCCCCACTTCCTTTTCCTCTTCCTGCTATAACTCTTCAACCCCATTTCTCTGATCTTCCTGTTGCTGTTATTTTTAATTATTATTTTTATTTCTCTTTCTCTTTTCCGCTCATTATAATAATGGTCTACATCTTAGGTTAATGAAAATATTCTAATATGTGGATTATATGGCTCCAAACTAAACAAAGGAAAGCTTACAAATTTATTCATGTTTATCTTTGTATAAATATGAGTAGCTGAATTAGTAGTAATTAGCAACTTACATCCTTCTGATTAACAAAGACCTCAAAAATAGAGTTGTAAATTCTTCCCAGTTCCCCAACTGTGTAGTATATTTTTCCATTCCTCTTTTAATTATACCGTATGTCTTGATTGTCACATGAGGCTAGAGCTCATATTTTCTCAACTGACCTATCGATATTATACATTAACCACCTTTACTTGCCAGGAATGAACATCATTTGGTTGTGATGTATTCGTCTATAATAAGTGATGGACTTCTATTTTTATTTTACTTGGTTTTTTTTTTGTCAGCTTTACTATACAGAAGAAAGATTGGTCTGCAGCTTTCTGTATTTTTAGTCACTTCACATTGCTTTGGCATCTGTATAACGCTTATTACTTAAAGTCCTGAAAGTTCTCTTTTTTTTTTTTTTCCTCAAGGCTCTGGAATATTTTCATATTACTGACATGACCTATCCCTTAAAAGGCAATTCACCTGAGGAACCATCTGGCCTGACATTTTTCAGAATTAACAACTAGTGATATGTTGTTAAATGTTTAATAACTGATTCTTCAGAAAATAAAATGACTTGAATTTATGGCATTTGCAATTTCCACAGTCTAATATCCCACTCTGACTGATTTCAAGTATTAACGCGATGTCACTGGACTTAGAGGCGGGGTGGGATGTGTACAATCAGCTCTTACAAGCCGCTGCCAGCCAGCTCCAGCACACCACTGCCTATAGGATTTTCATAGGCTTTTCTCAGTTTTGTTAATTGCTTAAGTTTTTCATCTCTTATGGAGTCAATTTTGACAACATATTTTCTTTAAAAATCATCCATTTTATCCAGCTTTTAAAACGTATTATTTAGCTTTGCAAAATATTTCTTAGGATTCTTTTTATCTCTTCAATGTCTATGATACCCACCTCCACCCCTCTGCTATATATTTATATTTCCTCTTTTCATACTTATCAGGTTAACTGGGGCTTCGGTAATTTTGGATTGTTTATTTTTAAAAGAAGCCAATTCTCAGATTCACCTGTCAATTTTATTATTTTTCTGTTTTCTAATTTATCATTTTTTTCTTTTTGTATTTGTTATCAAGTACTAGACAATGAGAGCTACACAATAAGAATACACAATGAAGAAGTGACATTATTATGCAAGCAAACATTTAACCAATAAAATATCTTTGAGTGTGTACTGTTTTCATATACTATAATAGATTTTTTTTATTTGAACTAGATTCATTGATTAAAGAAAGTACCCTATGCTTTTTTTTTTTTTGCAATAAAAATCAGATCTTGCTTCATGTCTGCACTTCTGCAACCCCACCAGGGTTGCTGGGTGATGACATTTAGAGGCTTCCCTTGTTTCATTCATACCAATGGCCATTCTTTCCACCCACAGCTGCCTTGTATCCCCCCTTAGTTTCTTATGGTTTCCAACTCCAATATCCCTAAACAATACCCTCATGAAAACATTCCTTCTCACCAACATTTTGTCTCTGATTACAGGTTGGCTCCCAATCACACCATGGGACAGAAAACATGCTTTCCTTCTGGTCATGGCCTATGCTGCCCATAATGGTTTATACTAAGATTAATTCAATTGGATGTTTTCCTCTTCAGGGTTGTAGAAACTCTATCTAAAGTTTAGATCTTTCAAAGGGTCATGCTTTCTGCAGGTAGTTTGAGAAATTAGGTCAATGGCTTTTAGAACATTAAAGGGATTCACATTAAGCATCCAACGTTTCCACAATCTCCATTTTTGCAAAATATGGAGGTGTAATTTTGTGTCACCCAAAGGTAGCTGGATTGGTGATTGGTCGTTAATGGGGTCCTCTCTTAAGAGTGGTATGGTATGCGAGAAAAACGGTAAGTACAGCATTGGAAAAGGAGGAAGGAAAGTACTCTGGTTGAGTGCCTACTATGTGCCAGACATTATTTATAGTCATTTGTACTTTGAATGTCTCTACAAGGTAGGTATTACTTTGAAATGGAGGCTCAAAAAAGTAAAATATCTTGCCCAAAGGGATGATGCCAGAAAGTGAGGGAGGCAAGATACAAAGTCTACCTAATTATCAAATTTGTATACTTTTCCCTTCCAGGCTCTACTGCTTTTCTCCTGCTCAGGAAAGTTATAGGTGATGTGTAATTTAACTCTCATTGCCATGGAATATCCATGTGGTAAGTTTTACAAACATGCTGATTTGCTTAATATTCAGAATGTTTGGGAATGTCTTTGAACCTAAGTGGCATTCAGTGACTGTCACTGAGCATAGGGCAGTTATAGTAGTTGTTTCATTCTGCACTGTTTCTGTTACCATTATTAACATGGCCAAGTGTCATTTAGTAACTGCCCCACCAACCCTAGCCTTTCAAATCTTTGAAACCTTGGCCACTGTGGCTGTATAGGTTGAGAATCTTAATTCATGCCCCACTACCTCTCTCACCCCCACCAAATATCTACCTGCGGCATATGCTATCAGTGTTCAGGATTATGATTGCACCCCCCCCCCCGCCCATATCAAGGCCTTGGATGTGGGCCCTGATTCTAATTCAGCTGCCCTGGTCCAGATGATATACATCCTTGAGGCATATGTTCAGCCAGACCCCACAGCTCACAGTCACAGCACCGGAAGACTTTGTGGAAGTTTCTGGGAAGATTTTTAGCATCTCTCCTTCAGTTTCACAAACTTTTTGCCTCAATGGGTCAACAAACAAAAATCCAAGGAAAGAAAGAAGAAGGTAAGGAAGGGATGAAGAAGAAAGAAAGAAGTGGAAGGAAGGAAGGGAGAGAGCGATGGAGGGAAGGGAGAGAGGGAGGAGGGAAGGGAGAAAGAAAGAAAAGGTAATTTACAGTTGTTTTTTAAGTCACTAGCTGAAATCTCCTGGAGCCTCTCCCTTCGTACCTTAGAACCTGTTCTGTTTTGATGATTTTGTTATCAGTTCCATTAGAGCTAGAACAAATATATGCTTTCATGTTTCTCCTGTATTTCAGAACTTGAAGAGTCCTTGCTTTAAAGTCTCTTTCACAGATGAAGGCCATGGAAGTTACTTTTGGTCACTTGTTTAACTTTTTTTTTTGCATGGACAGGCACTGGGAATCGAACCCAGGTCTCTGGCATGGCAGATGAAAACTCTGCCTTCTGAACCACCATGGCCCACCGCAATGATTACCTTTTAAACACTCTTTTTGGAAAAGTGTTCCTGGATCATTGGACTGAGTTCTGGTATCACTTTACCCAGAATCCATATTTATACTATATGATCAACCCTCTGGCATAGTGGATTAGCCCAACTGATCACTTGCAAGATAGGAAAAGAGGGAAAGAAGACAAATGAGTTTTGGTGCATGGCGAGAATAGAAACATTTAAACCTAGAGCTGTGGTGACATTTGCCTGCCTTGTCTACTGCAGAGAGAAGTGAATTCCTAAAAGAGAAGGATGGATAAGACATACAGAAAAACCTGGAAGTATGCATCCTAAAAGGCTTCTCAGAAGTGGGTTTAAACTCTTCCTGAGGTCCTTATATTTGTCCTTGGACTCCATGAAGAGACCACTTTCGATTATGGTAGGGGAAGTGGATTCTTCTTTCACGCAATCACAGCTTCTCAATGAACAGGAATGTTGCCTGAACATTGTAGCTCATTACCTGAGAGTCAGCATGGTGCATGAGTGATACATTGCACCAGGATACCTGGAATCCTTGCCCAGCTCCAGCAATGGTAGGCTGAATAGTGCCCCCCACAATTATACAGGTCCTAACCCCAGGAACCTGTGAATATTACCTTCCATGGTAAAAGGAATATTGTAGATGTGATTAAATTAAGGATTGTAAAATGGGGGTGGCGGAGGTTTAAATTGGATTATCTGAGTCGGCCCTATGCACTCACAAGTGTTCTTATAAGGAGGCAGAGGAATTTGACACAGAAGAGGAAGTAGGAGAGGTGATGACAGAAGCAGGAGGGTGGAGTGATGAGAGGAAGGGGTCATGAGCTGAGGAACGCAGACAGCTTCCAGAAGTGAGAAAAGTCAAGGAAATGGATTATCCCTGCAGCTCCTCCAAAAGGAACCAATCTGGTGACAATTTGACTTTGTCCCAGTATAACTGATCTTAGACTTCTGTCTCCAGAAGTGCATAATAATATATTTGTGTAGTTTTAAGCCACTGAGTTTGTGGCAATTTTTACAGCAGCCATAGGCAATTAATATAGTAATCATGTGACCTTCAACAAGTTTCCTAACCACTCTGTACTTCCGTTTTATCATCTGTGATGGGGGAAGGCATGTCTCACTATGTGGTTGGGAGATCAATAGGTTAAATGAGTCTAAGTGCATAACACAATTCCTTACACATATATATAGTACTTCTCATCCCTAAAATACTTCCAGGAAAGTTCAACATCCAGTTAAGCAAACATATTAAGAGTAATGCTAAAAATACCTTTTAGATTTTGGTACCCATAGACGTTTGTCTCTCCTAACGGAATTTCATGTTTTTGTCTTTTGTTGGTTAAGTACACTTTCTTAAGATAGCACACCACTGTTTGCTTGGCTGCTGGGAAGCTCAGACAAAAATTGCATTTTCAACTACACCATCACATTCCAGGTACTAATGCAGTTATATTCTTTGCTATATAAGAATTCCCTTATCTTAAGCCTTTTCTCTTTCTCCTTTCCACAATCTCTCCTCAGCTTTCTTTTTTTTTCTCTCTCTCTCTTTCATTATTTTGTTTTGTATGTTAGTGATACTGTAAGGAAACATGAGGGAACATATCATATGATTATATTTATTTAATAATTGTTTATTATAATATATTAAATAATATTTATTAAATTTATCAGCAAGTCTTGTGTTTCATACTTTCATGGCTGTTAGTCAAAGTTCAAGCAATTGAACAATGATTCTCTCTTTCTCTCTGCCTCTCTTTCATACATATGAGGGATAAGAATATCACAGGCTCTGGAGTTTGGAATTCTGATTCCAACATTTGCTTATTTTATGACTTTTGGAAACAGGGCTAATTCCTTGAGGCTTCATTTCGTCATCTGTGAAATAGGATCACAAAAGCCTCCTCCACATGGTTTGTGTCAGGCTATAGTGAAACGTGGCATGTGGGGGTCTCCATGGAGTGCCTGCCAGATTATTGGGTATCAGGCTGGATAACTTTATTTTTCCTCAATACTTGTCATGGTGTCTGCCATATGGCAGACACTCAATAAGCATTTTTCTTATCTAATGCTTTTATTCAGTGTAGCTTTAGACATGTTGTTAGTTATTGATACCGTCAGGGCCTCCACCCAAGTTTGTTTGACTCCAAATCCATTACAGAGAAGTTGGAGAGAAACCATCAATTAACAGATCAAATATGATGTGATCCAACACTTCTTGGGCTTTCCTTTAAAACTGACCACTCTAAACAAGGAAAATGCCATTTTCTGTCACCTTGTCTATGGTTTTAGAAGAGAGAAATTTACCTTCTGTGGTCCAAAATTCAATTCTTTCTCTGCTGAAAGAGATGCAAACAGCTATCCCCAAATTCTCTCATTTAACTCCCACATTATATTTGGTAAATCATCTAATAGGTACTACTTCTAAAGACTTCCATATTTCTTGTATTTAAAATTTTGCCTAGTGATTGGGATGTCAATTCAACTCAACAAACTTTTACTAACTACTTACTGTGCACAGAATTCTTCTATTCTTCCTATGTGCTTAAAGAAACCTTAGTTATTCATGAATCCATCCATCCCCCTACCTATCTAGCCATCCAACAATCCATTTAGCAGGCAAGCATCTGTGAACCACCACTGTGGGCTCTATGTGTGCCAGACATGGAGCAGAAGATAAGTTGTAGTTTCTGTCCATGGAGTGCTTGCAGTCCATCCTTGAAGCCAGACATATGATCTGACCATCAGAGGGACTGAGATAATGACAGTGAAGAAGGTTTCCCCAGAGACCGAAGGGAAGCAGGGTGGAAGTGTGGCTAAATCCTACAGAAAGCAGGAAGGAAGGAAGGAGGGAAGACTTCATGGAAGAAATGTAAAGCTGAAGTTGGGAAGTTTAAGGACAAGGAGGTTAGGAAAAAAAAAAAAGAAGAACCACCTTAAATAAAAGCTTTAGAAGCATTAAAGGAAAAACATGATATGGATACATTAGATTATATATATTGATTATATGATCAAAGAAAATTTCTTTACTTCTCCCAGACAAGATGCAGATAGGCATTCTGTTGTCTGATGGAAATAATTTAGAATAACACTAGCATGCCATATATCAAGGCAGGCAGCTTTCTGAGATTAATGCATGCATTCTGACTTTCTGGCTTTCGTTTCCTTTCTTTTTTTCCTGAAACATTATTGACAGTCACGGCTATAGTCCAGCACTCTTGAAGTTGATATATGCTGAGTGACGGATCTGAGATAAGAGTAAAATACATTTGAATGTGCTGATAAAGGAAAAATGGGAAAGGGATGAAATTACAGAGATATAGAGGTGTATCTTTAAAACTCTTAGGAGGACAAATTGCTAATCAGGAAAAGAACTATATAGAGGCTTGATAAGTTCAAATGCAGAAACCCTTCTGGGATAGAAAATCTTTCTAGTGTGTAGTGGCTTTAAAAGAGGTCTAATGAGATCCATTTGAAAGTGCTGGCTCTGTTAGGCATGAAGGAGAATTGTTGAGAGATGTTCAACAGTAATAAGCCCAACAGGGCCAAGGTGGGGTGTCTGATTGGCTAAGGGGCACACAAGCTATCTTTGGAAACTCATCATCCAAAATAGTACATTCTGTTCCCTTTAATTTCTGACAAATGGAAGCCATTTGTAAGGAAATAACACTGATATGGAGGAAGTCAATCATACCTTGCATTTACTTACAACCTATAATTCTAGTATAGGTTGTGTGTGTGTATATAAAAGTATCTACTATCTACTATATTATCTACTATAATATAGATCTACTATCTACTATATTATCTACTATACATATATATTATTGTATATATATTATCTACTATAATTCTAGTATATTCTATCATTACATAGTTAATGAAACACATATACACACATATATGGTCCCACATATATAGGTATTTATAAAGCATATATATATATATATATATATATATATATATATAACTTCCATTTCTTTCCTGTCACCAACTTCCCATATAATAATTTCTTCAATTGTTTATTTAGTTTTCCCTTTCTCCAAAAGCATTGGGCCCTTAGTGAACAGGGATGACAAATTGCTGGGAATCCGTCCCTGCATTCCTGAGCCTTGTGGTTGATTTTTGGGCCAGCCAGAGGATGTCTTCTTGGAACCAGGAAAATGGTAAGGGGAGATCTAGAGGAGGAACCTATTCAAAGCATTCATGCGGCACTGGGTGCCTCATCCTAGAATCCTGGAATCCCAGCACTTTGATAACAGCAGATGTTTGTCTATTTGAAAAATGTTGTATCTCTCCGTGGAACAGTTTGAAAAACATAATTTACTAAAAATGGAAACCACAGTCATCTTCATATTTCCCATGGTAGTAGCACAGGCACCCACTGAATCAGCAGGCACCCAGCCAAAAAACTTCCGATAAAAGGCTAATTTCATTTTCCATGTCCCACAAGTGCCTCATCATGTCCTTTAACACCTCCAAAGTTTACTTGCCAGATGAAACATTCCTAAGATTCAAATCTTGCAGGTAACTCAGGTATGAATATATATATATGATACGATAAACTTTGATACAGGGTTGATGAATTTCGAGGACTTGGATTTTGATTAAGCTAACATTTATTTAGGCCATAATCATTCTTTAAATTGTCTTAAACATGCCAAACATATTACAATGAATCCTATACACATTCTTGGCCTGAAAGAAAAACTCAAGTAGTGTTTGGCATCCAATAATTAGCAGAGGGTATGCGAGATGAGTACTTATCCAAGGGATTTCTTCCTCACATCTACTACTAGTAATGAGTAAATTTATGGAGTATTTGCTCTATGCCTGGCACTCTGTTGGGTGTCTTTCATTGTTTTTATTTCATTTTTTAATACATTTCATTTCCATTTTACAGAAAGGTTAAGTTCCTTGCCAAAGGTCATAAAACTTGAAAATGGAAAAGCTAGAATCAACCCCAGGCAGTCTGATTGCAAAATACTAAGCTCTTAACAATAACAGGTGGCTAAAAATTGTATTAAGTTGTGGCATGCAGTCTAATTATTATCTCCACATACCAGCTCATGGTGGGCAGGGATGAACCAGACAGAGCACCGGCCATTGAGAAGATCAGCTTTTCATAGCAGAGCTACAAACATGAAAATGACAGAGAGGAGTGTGCTTCAATAACACTAGTCACAGGGCAAGCTTGAGGACCAAGGACTCCATCTGAGGGAGGGTCAAGAGAGGCTTATGAAAGGAAGAGATGCTTCAACACTTTTAAGATGAGGATGCAGCAGATAAAATAAGTGTAGAATGGCTACTTGAGGCCAAACCACAACTTATGAGGAAAGTTATGATCAATATAGAGAACTATGGGATTTTGTGCTTGGAGAAGATTGCCTAAGAGGGGGTAGTAGATGTGAACTAGAGAGGAAAATGGGAGGCATGACCAAGGAAGCTTTGTTTGCTAATTTAAAGAGTTTAAGATTTATTATGAAGGCTAGGGATTCTTTGAAAAGATTTAACCAGGAAGCAGAAAGGATCAAGTTGCTTGCTTGGCAAAGATCATTGTTCAAAAAGCGTTGAGGAGTGTTTTTTATATATATATATCTTTAAATTAATGGTATGTTTTATTATAACCTATCTGTATTAAGCTTCTCTTGTTTTGAGGCTTGACACAAATGAATTTCGGCAGGTATTATTATTAATTTTATTATGACTACTATCTACTACTATAAACTTGAAATTCTTCAAGTTTATAGCATGAATGCAAACCCATTATCTCCCATATCCTCTGGCTGAATAATGCTTATTGTTATTCCCAAGCTGCAGATCAGAAAACTGAGGCTCAGAAAGATTAGTCTCCACAGACTTCCCTCAGATACCACAACCTTTGGAAGCAACATGAACAAAGAAGCCTTAAATTGATACCGTATATGATCATTTTCTTCTGCCCTGCACCCTTAATGCCTAGGATCCATCTCAAATCCCCACTGTGCCTTGGGCAGCCTGCCATTATCTCGTATTCCTTGATAACAAATGTTTATTGTGTCCTGACCGCAGTTCTGGCCAGTAGCATATAGAGAAAATCCTTCTGACAACCCTTGGGGAGGATTTTTCCCTCAGATGAAAGAATGGTGTAAGATTAAGGTCCTGTTCCATGCCATTTGTTACCGTTTTGTATGCTTTTGTGCGGAAATGTCATATTAGGAACTGAGATAGCTATCTTGTGTGCTTGAGGAGATATTTTGAGGGTGAAAGCCAACATTCTGAGAGTGGTGGAAGGTATAGAGGCAAAGAGTCCGGGTCTCTATACTGGATGCTGTGATGCCCTTCCCAGATCTCAGTTCAGAAATGAAAGACCTTAATTCTAGCTACTGGAAGTGCTTTTTGACCAACAGTCTCCAACTGTCAGTCTCTTTGGAGACTGTCTCAGCTGCAGAGTTACCTTGCCTAAAGCCAGTTCTTATTTTTAAGGTGGCCCACATCCAGTGACTGATGGGCTCAGACTACAAAATCCCAGCCCTCTCATGCCAATGAAGGACAGCTCTGAAGTGTCATCCAATCTTAAGAACTCCCTGTGGGGTCCACTGAAGTTGTTTTTGTGTCTTCATGACAGCTTGACTTCTCCATCTCTCAATGTTTCCTCTTTTACTTCTCTTCCAAAATGTTGATCATAAGAGTACTATTTAATAAACCTCTTGCAAGCTAAAATCAATCTCAGGGTCTCCTTCTTAGAGAACCCAAACTGCAATGGTCTTTGATGGGTATTTTCAGCTGCTGGACTGACCATTGGCCACCTATATCAAAATATTCTGTGAAGTTAACAACAAACATATCTTTTTGGCCTAAATCATTATTAGTTGGCATTGATCACAATATTGTGTACCTATTTGTTATCTGTCTGACTTTCTCACCAAACTGTGATGTCTTCAAAAGGTTGACTGTGCTTTATCTATCACTATGCCTTCTTCCAGGCTTATAACAGTTACTGGAACACAATAGGCAATCAACAAATGTGTGTTTAATAGATAAATGAAACTTACGCCTATTTTACTGACTGATAGTCATGGCCAGTTTCTAGTCTAGTGAACTACTCCTGTGGGACCTAAGTTTTATACGTGGTGAATTTTCTAAATTGCATTTCTCAGAAAATGTACTCAGAAAATGGAAAAGGATAACTTGTCATAGATAACATTTTCAAATACTGGGGTCATCCCAACATCGAAAATGAGCGTGTAGATCTTCATAAAGGAATTTTATAAGATGACATATTTCATTACATTAGGGATCCTAATGAAAGGTAGCTTACACTAAGCTCCATTCTCTAGAATCTAATTCTTGAGTACAATGCTCATGAATGATTTTTCCTGTGTACAGCCTCGGAATTTAAGCAGTGTAGAACGTACGCAAAAGAAACTAACAAAAGATCTATAAAAAAATTCCAGCACTGCCACTTAAGTGCGTAATCTTGGCCATAGTGCACAAGCTCTTGGAGGCTCAGTCCTTTTTACTATAAAATAGGCAAAATAAAATGCTATTAGAATGCTTTTTAAATTTCTTATGAAACTGTAATTGAGGCATTTGTCCTTAATGTATGTGTGTGTGGGGCTTCTCTCTGGTTAGATATCCAAATGCTTTGGTCTAGAACAATTTACCAAGACTTTTTTTTTTTCTCTTGGTAACTGTATTTTCCTCTGTTAGTTCATGAGAACTGCAGTTCTTATTTGCCTTCACTGCCGGGAAACTAAGAGTTAAGCTCAATGCTTAGTTCTTCTTTTCAGAATATTTTCCTTCTCCTTCATAGATATTCTGTTGTTACATTAGCTATGTTGTACCACCGTTTCATTGCACTCTTTCATAAGTTCTTTTGGGAAATATGTAGGTTTTTACATTATTATATAAATTTAATGCATGCAATGCTAAAAAACCCACACCACTGCCATTTATTGATTAGATGCCCTAGATATATCATTAACGTTAATTTTCACAGCAATTTTATGAAGTAAGGAGTTACTTATCCATTTTACAGATGAAGAAAGTAAGGCTTTGAACAATTACATAATATGCTCAAGGCAACTCAGCTAAGCCAATGGTGGAGTCAGGATTCAAAGCCAGAACCCCATGACCTAGGAGGTTGCATTATTTCCTCTATACCACACCTTGCCAGGTGGATAGATCGACAAAAACTTCTGACTATGTAGATAACCATGTGTGATTCCTCTGTAATAAATAAGCTAGAGTTATTTATTTTTATGAGAAACAAGGTCTGCAAGAAATGTAATTAACACATTAATAATTTAACATTTTTAAACATAAACTCCATAGAAGATTGAAGGACAATGTTTGTTTGTTTGCATGGTAGGGTCACATTGCATTCTTTTTTCTGTGTGACTAGCCCATTATTGCAGCACCATTTGTTGAATTTTTTGGGGGGGGGTTGGGGGATAGTGCATGGGCCAGGAATTGAACCCAGGTCTCCTGCATGGCAAGCGGGAATTCTACAACTGAACTACCCTTGCCCCCATAATGTTTATTTTTGTAACCACATTTTTTCACTTTTCTTAAAAAGGGATTATTCATCCTGGTAACCTTCTTAACTAACAATTAGAAAATAAGTATTTCTAAATAATTTAGGTTTAATGAATGTTGGGGTGATTACACATTAAAAGACTTGCACTAGCTTTTATTTTTTTTAGAAGGGGCAGAACCAGAAGGATATTCAAAGTTCTATTTTCCCCAGTTCATTAATCTACTTACATGTCAACCAAATTGGGACATTTTAAAAATAAAAAAAATGATCTTCACAACTACAGGGTCACTAGCATAGCATGATAATTCTGTTCTGTTTTTTTTTTTTCATTTCCTTCAACCCTTACTCACTATAGGGCCAGAGAATCTTTATATTTGAAATATTTTTAAGAATAGCACACTGCCAGGAACAAAGAGTCATAATATATATGATTTCATAAGAAGACACCAAAGTTCAGCTTTTTCTCCCAAGAGTACAATGTGATGTAGCAATATTTGATAACAAATCATTCACACATACTGGAAACTCTAGTTACAGCTTATAATGACAGAAAGAAGTATTGAATATGAGGAGAAAGTTGTATTTTCCAACGAGCTATTAAATGGATGAAATAGGCTGAAAGATGAGGGAAGGAGGAAGTTTTAGAGGGAAAAAGATAAGAAGGATAGTTTTCAGGTCCCAAATAAATAACATCTATTGTTATCTTTTTAGAACTCTTTCTCAAACAAAAAAGGTTATTCTGTCCACTTGTATCTCACACATGTATATATATATATATATATATATATTCAGAGTTTATTAACTCTTAGGCTCTACGCTATGCTGTAAATATTATTATCCCCCATTTTACTGATGAGGAAACTGAGACACACACAAAGTTAAATGATTTCCATCAGAGCTGCAGGGCTGATATATCATGGTGGTTGGCTTTGACACAAGACGGTTCATCTTCTTAGTCTGTACTCCTAACCATACACTTGTCCACCATTCGTGGACTCCTACTTGGAATCCTTGAATGTGCCAGGAAGCTGAACTGGTTTATAGACACCTATCAGGTACTTTATATATATTATCTTTAATTTTATGAAAGCTCTGACAAGCAGCTTGTATATGTTTGACACGCAAAGAAGCAGAGACACAGAGAAGCTTGCTGTTAGTGCAGGTATATACAAATATTAAATCACAGACCCAGAAATCAAATTCAGATCTGAGTTAAAAGCTTACACACTTAAAAACAACAACATGCAGCTTTTCCTTGACTCTATGATTATCCATCAAATTTATGACAGAAGTGATATAAGACAAGAAGCAGAGAGCCAAACATGTTTGCTTCTATAAGGAAATGAGAGAAGGTAAGAAGAACATAAGAAGAGAGTCAATTTAGTTAAATAACTGATTTCTGAGGACAGAGTATGAGCAAAGCACTGTGCCTGGTGCTTCAGTAAATAAATCTCATTAAGAAGGCCCTGATCTAACTTAGACAAGTACACAACAGCTGTGGAACCATAGATATGATTAAGGAGTGGCACAAAGATGGATGTGGTAGCAGTGGCTACAGAAGGCAGGCCATCCAATTACATATTTCTATATTTACATCTATCTATCTGTCTGTCTGTCTGTCTGTCTGTCTATCTATCTATCTATCTCTACCATTATAAGGCACTCTGCTAGGTCTTCATATATATTATTTTACTGACACTTACAAGAGTCTTGGGAAGTAGGATCTGTTACTATTTCCACCATACAGATGGGGAAATACAAGCTCAGAAGCTCAAGAAGATTAAAAATTTTGTGTAGAATCATACAGCTAATGAGCCCTGGAATTGTGATTCAAACAGATCTTAATTCCAGAGATATAAACCCCTTTTCCCTATTAGGTACATTCCAGGATCTCACTCTGGGCTTTGAAGGCCTAGAGTCAGGCTCTTCAACATACCCTGGGTTGAGAGAAATCTAACTAATATATCCAGGACACCAGTGTTGGGGACCCCAGAGCTAGAGACTGAAAGTTGATTTCATTCATTTGTTCAACAAAAATGTATTGAATTCCTTCTATGGGCTAAATGATGTCCTAGGAAGTAGGGTTACAATGGTCAACTTGTTAGACAAGACAAACCACAAACGAGTTTAAAAAAACAAAATAAATAAGTATATAATACACCAAGTAGTGATAAATGCTTTGAAGCATTTGATAAATGCTTATTTGAGAAATGCTTATCACTTATTAAATAAGGCAGAGTATTAGAATAAACAGGAATGGTGAAAGGGAACTATGCTAGGAATTCCTTTAAGAGGAGATGAGACCTGATGAGGTAAGGGCACATGAATGAGGAGAGGGCACCTGTCTTTAGAAGCCCGGAGGAAGAATTCTCCAGGAAAGGCAGTCTCTGAGCTCATGGGGAGTCTAGCATGCGGGCGGCACAACGAGAGTATATGACACAGTGGCTGAGCAAGGGAGAAAAGGAAAGGGTAGGAGAAAGGATGCAGAGGCGTACAGGGTGCTGAACCTGAAGTGCCTTGTAGGACGTGAGCCTGGAGCCTGGAATTTAGTTTGTGTGTGAGTCAAGGGAACGGTCTCAGCAGAAGAGTATCGTGCCCTGAGTTCAGTTCTACAAACTTTATTTTGGTAGTGTGGAGATCTTACTGCAAGGAGGCAAGGAAGGAAGCAGGGTACCTAGTTAGGAGGCTGCTGCAGCAATCGGGGTGAGAGATGATGGTGGTGTGGGCCAGAGGGATAGTGGACATGGAAAAATAGAACTTTCTTGAGAACTAGGAAGGTTACACTTAGATTCACAAATTCTATCACTAGGTTTAAGCTACAGTGGAAACAAAATCATAATCAGAAACCATTTCTAAGTTTTCCATGAGCAATTACTCCGATAGGAACTGAAACTCTTAGGACCAGAACATGGTTTCCTGGAGGCAAACTTGACGAGCCAAGAGATAATCAAGGAGGTTCCTCCGTGGACATGGAAGTTTAATAAGGATATGAATTCTATGCTGACTAGCACCAGAGAACGATGCCCTATGTAGTACTTCACAATAGGGATGGTCTTGCCAATGGCATGAGACATGGTTGAATTTTAGTGGCCATAATCCTGTGCACCCATCTCTGTACAAGGAATCATTTTGCCTGAGAGAGCAGCAAGCCAGAGGCCTGGGTGCTCAGACTCATCCTCCCTGGTTAATGCTCAGATCAACCCAGAAAGTTTGCTCCTAACACTTTTCTTTTGCTGCATTCCCAAGGCTAACCACCTCTACTGAGATATATCATCTGATTGTGTACAGGGTCTAAAATGTACCCATTCTGACCTAGGTCTGCAAAATAATGTAGCTACTTTTATTTCTCTCCAATTGATCAAAATATTCTCACAAGCCTTTATTAACAGAGATGGAATAGGCTGAAAGATGAGAGTGATGATCACCACTTTTCTCTTTAAGATATTTTAGGGTTTTTTTTTTTTTTTTCCTAGTAAACTTATCCTCTTTGGAGAGAATATATAATAAAATTCAAGGCTCAAAGAAGAAGCAGCTTCTTTCCTACAAAGGCCTTCTCTCTGAGTCCTCCCTGACATGGCATCCCTGTGCAGGGCAAGTTCTCATAACTTCATGGTAGCATGAAGAGGGGCTTTAGCTCGTGTCCTGCCATCACTAGTGGCTAGCAAGTGTGGTTGGTTTGAATTGGTCTCTGTCTACATGTATATTTTTTAATTGAAATTTAAATTTAAAAAGTACATATACACTTATTTTAAGCATGGCATTTTTGTATCTACTGTTATTTGTCTCTTGTCTTGAGGTGCCCTATATTTGAAGTTCCCTCATTCTAGCCACAGACTGCTGGGGTATCACTGTCTCAGCAAATTTGGTGTCCTTGTCTCAGGACACTTGGGAACCCCTAGGTCACCTGAATTCTACAAAGAGATCCATCTCTTTCTCTCCTTGCTGTTTTCCATCTCCCAGGCCATCCAGATAAAGCTGGGAAGTGAATCAGCAGCCTGCACCTTCTTATATTTTCATACAGCCTCCTTAGGTTTCTTTATCAGTCCTCCCACTCCACACTTTTCCTTTGCTAGGAACCTTAGAGGGAGTCAGGCAGCATCCTGACCTGGTTGAATTCCCAGGAAATTGCTCTCTTTTGGCACTCCACCATCAAGAACTCAGTTTCCCTTTTCCTTCCATCTTGCTCTCCTCCATGGCCTTGTCCCTCACTTTTCCTTTGGCATTAATGGCAGAAAGAACTTACAGAATAAAGTTAGCTTGCTGATAAAGAAAAAATACATGAGGAGGCATTCTTCAGATATTATTACCATTAATTAGTCCAACCAAGGAGCCAAGTTGGTGTCCTCTGCTCATCTCTGCTCTGACCTTTTATGTGTGGATATCACAGCTAGATTACAACGTATTTCTCTTTTGTCAAAGTCCTTAGGAGATACACACAGTCCCCTAAGGGAGTATAAAAAGTGAAAACATACCAAAACTCACACATAAAAGAAGAAGAAAGGGACATTTAATATTTTAGAAAAGTTTATTTGCTAGACATTGCTAGGAGATTTATATACATTTTCCAAATTAATGCTCCAAATAGCTAGATGAAATCCCTCCACTATAAATCTGGAAACGGAGACTGTCAAAGTCTCAGATAAATACACCTATCTGCTTACTGATGTCCCACAAGTACTTCCAATCCACAATTTCTACTCTCTTCTATAAAGAGGCTCCTCCTTCATTAGTCTCTATTTTGACGAATGTCACCAAGATTCATCCAAATTCCAGGATCAGAAAATTTGTCATCATATTGTACTACTTCATTGCACTCATTCTCCCAGTTAAGCAGATATTAAGCTTTAAAGATTCTGCTGTCTTAATATATTTTTCACTTTCTTCCTCTTTTCTCCACTAACTATTGACCGCCATGGTTCAGACATGTATCACTTTTCAACTCAACATTGCGATAGTTCCTTGTTGGCCTCTTCTGTTTCATACTACACATAACAGAGTGCTATTTCTAAAACATGGACTGTATTGGGTCACTGCTTTGCTTCAAATTCTTTAGTGGTTGTTGCAGATTGAGTTATATACCCCGGGGGGGAAAAGAAACAAAAGATGCTTTTAATCTTAATCCCATTTTTGTGGGTGTGAACCATTGTAAATAGGACCTTTTGCAGTTTTTTTTTTTTTTTTTTTTAGTTAAGGTGTAGACAAGGGAATCAGCATGGGTCTTAATTCTATTTAAGAGAAAGTCACAGAGAAAAACCAGAAGCAAAAAGTCAATGGAACCTAGAAGAGAAGGAGAATAGAGAAGACATGCCATGTATGTGATGAGAAAGACAAAGAACCCAAAGATTGCTGGCAGAATCTAGTGACGCTGGGAGGAAGGAAACCTTCCAACCTCTGAAATCATGAGCGAATAAGTTCCTGTTGTTAAGCTAACCTATTGGATGATATTCATCATAGCAGCCAGAAAACTAAGGCAGTGGTTTTCCATTTCCTCTTTAATAAAGCCCACCCCTCTAGCATGCCTTAAAAATCCCCTGACCCGCCTACTTTCAGCCTTAGCTCTATAAATCCTGGTACTTCATATTCCTCTGCCATTGCACTTGCTTGCTGTTCCTTTGGCCCTAAATGCCTTTTCCTTTGTCTGCCTATGTCACTCAACTTGTCTAACAAGACTAATCTGTGACTGAAGCTTTCCTGAGGACCCAGTTAAGATCAATCCATCTTCTATGTTCTTCTACTAAACCACATGTCATAGACTCCTCCTTAGAGTCTATAGTTATATAGTCATATTTGTATTTGTATCTCATGTGCCTAGAAAAGTCCCTGGCTCTTAGCACGGACTTTTAATAATCATAGTCCATGTTGAAAGAGAGTGAAAGATGGAGAAAAAAGGAAAGAAAAGATAAAAAGATAATAAACAAGATAATAGGAAAGAAGGGAGAGAGAGAAAGGGAGAAAGAGGCAGAAATAGAGGAAGAGAGATGGGAAGGTGGAAGAAGAGGAAATGCAGGCAGACAGTTGGATTATTAGCCTAGACATTTAATAGAAGAGATTTCTATGTCTCTATTATCAGATCCGTAAGTCTCTGTTCAGAGAGTAAGACTAATGCAAAACATGATCTCTACAAAGCACGTTTGGGCAGGTGTCAGTCCTGGAGCATTCCCCAGTTCATTGCTCTGGTTTTTCCATATAAGTCAAGACTTTCTGAGCATGCTCTGCAAAAAACATAGTGAGAGTGCTGCTGAAGTAAATGTGTTTTGTTCTATTACTGTTATTTTCAAGAGAGATGAGTTAAAACACCTGCTATCCACATTGGAGAGCAGTTATCAGCCCAGCAGCTTACGGAAGGGTTGTCTGACCTCCTAGATTGCAATCTGGGTGCTTGGCATACACTCTGATAGAGATCACTCCTGCCTGACCCTGGATTCACAGGCCAGAGAGCTGAGCTCTGAGTAATTCAGAATCCTGGTACCACCTGATGGTGGACTCAAACAGGAGCTTCTAAAGTCAGAGGCTATGGAGGGCATGTGACTAGCTGGAAAATGAAATATAGCGGACAAGAAAATATTAGGCTTATTCATTTGATTTATGGAAATAAAATATTAGTTTGAAGCATAGGCGCTGCTTTTGTGGCATATTTTCCTTGTCTCTTCTGCCACTGCCTCTTCTTCCCATGGTGGCTACTGGAGTTACCTCAGATTGAAATGAAAATGATGACAACAGTAACAAACACACCCATAATAGAAACCCTGTTTCTATAGAAATCCCTTTCAGGCAGGGATCAAGCACTGAACACATTCCAAAGACTAGTGAATGTAATTCTGAAAATATATTTTGGTATTTTCAAGGTGGATATCGTTTAATCCATACCCCAGAAGAAGCAAACTCAGAGAGGTGAAATAACTTGTTCTTGGTCACACAGTAAGTAGCAGGGTTGGGTTCAACACTACAGAGTCTTCCCATCGCCCAGGATTAAGTTTTGAATTTCCTAACCATCATTCTTCATGAATGAACCCCACGGGACTCTCTCATCTCAATACTGATTGCTCCCTTCTTCCTTCACAGTTCTTTGATTACAGGGGTTGGCAGCATTTGCTTTTTCAGATGTGCCTCGATCATAATGGCCTTGGACCTTTGAATTTGTTGATCCTCTTGTCTGTAATACATGTCCTTGGTCCCTTATGTGGCTGTCTCCTTCTTTGAGTGGCCAGAAAACACTCTCTTGGACTAAATTTAAAATAGTTGATATCACTCTGTCAATCTCCCAATCCAAATGACAGGTATTAGCTGTTGCCACTAACTCCCAAGTTTTGAAACCACATTTCAAAACACATACATGATCATTAGTTTTACATAACCAACTGTAAGTAGAAAAAAACAAAACAGCACAATCTCCATTTTACTGACCAGAAATTGAGGCTAACAGGGAAATCTTGGCCATAAAGATAGAAAACTAATGGGGATAGATCAGCTGGACACCACACTGGGTATTTCTCCCTCATTGAAAGTCACAATGCATTACCTCTAGCATGAAGACTCAGAAAACTATTTGAAATTTCAAGTCAGTAATTATTATACCCCCACTTCCTCCAATAATCATAGCATATTAGCATATGATCAATATCTTAGTTGGCCTATAAGCAGCTAGTAAATGAAGAAAGTATGGCAAGTAAATATATACATATGTTTATATTATAATGTGTGCATGTGTAGTGTAGATGAATCAAAGGTTGGGTTGAGAGCGAGAGAGAGCAAAAAGAGAGGGAAAAGGAAGAAGCCTTGTTTTTTTCTGTGTTGTCTTGTTAGTTTCTCAGAAACTCCTCCATTGACTTGACTTTAATTAAGCTTTCCTTAGGCCCGTGTGTCCTGGGAAGCTAAGTCGTATGGGGACCAGGTGGGGATATGCCAAGAACTCCCAGATCTAATTTTTAAAATTCTTCTTCATAGCACACATCAATTACACAGATTCTATTGACAAACAACCTGACGCCAGCTGAGTACTAGTTGCACATTTGTGTTTTGAGTTGAGGGAAGAGACTATGCTACTAGGAAGGCTGAATTTTCACCAGGCCCCTGGCCCCCAGCAGGCAGCATGCTGCAAGGAAGAGAAGGTCGGACTGGGCATCCGTAAACTTTTGTTTTGTCACTGACAACCTGTGTGACCTTGAGGTTGTGCTACAGACAAAAATCCTTTCTGGAATTAAAAGTGTATACTTTCTGGTTTGTTTTTTTTTTAAGTGGGTGAAAAGATTCATGTTTCCCTTTAAATGAAACAAAATAAAAGTAATATTTGTGGGGAATACATTGTTCTTTCTCCTGTCTGAAACATCATTATAGCCTTGTTCGTCTGGTTAATTTTCACTCCTCCCTCAGTTTTCATCAAAGATAAAATCTCTTTTTCTCTTCTCTAAAATCGCTTTTAGATACCTAGGTTTGCCTTAGATGGTCCTATCTCTGTGCTCACAGCCTTTTCTTCTATGTCCCACCCTAGGACATCAGTTGAGGTCAAGGTCTTGTGTTTCTGTTATTTTTCTAGCCCCTGTCTATTTCACACAGTCTCTGACATAGTATACGGACAATAAACTTTTGCTTAGGGAATAAATGAATGAAAGAATAAATGACTGCTAGATAGGAAAACGAGGAAGACAGATACCACATTGCAGTTTTACAATGTTTGAACACTTACCCCTTCTGAAAGAGTTTTGTTTTGTTCCCATTTTACAGATAAGGAAATGGAGGGTCCAAGTCACTGTTAGTTACCCAAGATGGTACAGGAGGTTGCCAGCAAAGCCTACTGACATATCTGGGGCGGGATCTGCACTCTCCCACTACCAGGCCACAGCCAGCCATGGTAGCTTTCAACTAGCTGGGCTTAACAACAACAGACAGGGCACATACTGCAAAACGGAACATGATCTGCCCCATACAAGGGAGATAGGAGGTGCCTGAAGAACTTTGAGTCACTGCAGAGAGCTGGGCAGCATCAGAGTCTACCTGGGTGGATGGTACAAAATGTCTGGAAACTTAAGCAGCTGCTAACACAGGAATAAGATGACTACCACATGGCAGGATAAGGTTAAGCGTCTAATGTGTGGTGTGGACACATTGAGTTCTCCTGCTCCTTCTTCCTCTCTTCCAAAGCAGCCAGTACAGGAATATGCATATAGAAGGTAATTGCAACTCCTTGCAAACTAAGAGCTTGAATGAGGAAGACCTTAAGAAAACCACAGGTACTTTCTTCCCCTCCCCTCCATAAGAATGGAGTGTTAGGCAAGAGAAGTCAGCTAAGAGATATTTGAAACAAAATGTAAAAATCAAATATTGGCTTGATGCTACACGTGAAGCAACTGTTTTTCTTCATTGAAAATGTTGTACTTAGTGACATATCTGAGAGTCACTGGGCAGTCACTGGGCAACCTAATCATTCATTCAGTCTGTCATTAATTTTGTCTGTTATTATTTCACCGCAAATTACTCAACACCTATTAGATATAGAGCCTTGGCAAGGGCTAGAGATTTCTCCATGCTTAAGACATACTCTGTTTTGGAGGAGAAGCTGGCAAACAAACAAAGAAAAAACCCAGGATTTAATGAACATATAGTATCTGCTCTGTACTGTGCTAAGAATTTCATGCACAGTATGTCATTTAAATATCACAATAACCCTGTGAGGCAAGTTTTAATACATAGGGAAACTGAACCTTGAGAGCTTTGGCTGCTCAAGTTCCCACGATTAGTGGGAGAGCTGGGCTGGGCATCTGGGTCCTTCAGACTTTATGCCAAACCATGTGTTAGGGGCAAAGCAGCTGAGGTTCCTCTTAAGATGCAGATCCTGATTCAGCATTTTCTATCAAGCCACCCAGTGATACCCATGCTTCTAGTCTGTAGACCATGCTCTGAGTAGCAAAGGAATAGAGACCATGGCTGCCCACAAACTCTTTTACCTCCTCTTCCTTCCTAAATGACACATCTTAATTCCACTCACATCTTTCCTCAGTCCCCTAAAGCTCATATGACTCAGAGGCATCTGACTCCAGCTCCAGCTCCAGGCAGTGCCCTCATCACTCTCCTGCACTGTTCAATATGGGAGCCATATGTGCTTTTTGAAAAATAATGATTAATGTTAAATAAAATAAAACCTTCATCCCCTCAGTAGCAAGAGCTCATTTCAAATGTACAGTAGCCACACGTGGCCAGTGGCTACCAAACTGGACAGTGTAGAATGGACCTTATTCATCATTGCAGAACATTCCATCTGACTACAGTAAGAGTCAGGGCCAATCATAAATCCATGCCCCCTGTTTCAGAACCCTGTTTTATAGCATGGTATTCCTTTAGAGCATAGTATTCCTTTGCAACTATCAAACCACTTATGTTTAGTTTAGCTAAACTGGCCCATCGTGGTTGAAGGATACGAGTTGGTTAGGGGAGACATTTCCTCTCACTGCATGCATTAAATTAAATGAGGATCTGTGTATTCCTAAATGAGGATCTGTGGCCTTTAGTGGAAATCTAACACCCAGGAAGACAAAGCAAGAGCCCTAGCTGACCTGCACTTGCAGATCTCTTGTCTATTTCTGGTTAAATGAGATATTACATTTCCTTAGTATTTAAATCATTTTGAGTTTAGTTTCTGTTACTTAAAGCTGAAAGAAAATTGAAAGGCATCTGTAATCCACACATTTTCAATTCAATTATAGATTTCTGGGCTAAAGATAGAGCAAGTCAAAAAAATGTACAGCTATTGCTCTCAAGTACTATTTAGTTTTACATGAAAGAAAGTTTCTTCTTGTAGAAGAATGCCTGAAACCAGGAGTTGCTGGAAGATGGGGAGAAAGTGTCACCATGGGAGTTTGGAGTAGGGGAAGTTCCTTTTCTGTGAGAGTAAATCCAGGATGGCTTCAAGAGGAGGTATTATTTCAGCAGGATTTTGGGTAAAATAGATTTAGAGGCATAGGTCTGAGTGAGGACATTATAAAATGGGATACAGGAATAAGAAAGGGCAGAGAATTTCCAGGGAAATGGCAAAGGCCTGAATATTGTACTTGAAAGAATGTATTAAACTGAGAAAGAGTAGGGTTGTCTTGCTGACTAATGCATGAATATATATTCTTGGAAAAGCCTTCCTAACATTTGTTCAGTACTGTACAGTGTTTAACACACTTAAACTAACTTTAAAACAAAATATTTTGTTTGTTTTGTTTGCAATATTGCCAAAAATACCAAGTAATTAGGCCAGGGTGGGAATGTGGCCAGGGTCATAAGCTAAAAACAGCAAAACTAAGCCTTGAACCCACACATTTCTTAGCACCTCATCTTGCAGCCTTGTTGGCACAAAATGTGCTATGACTTAAGTGACAAAACTTCTTCCTTTCTCGGGGACAATTCCACTCTATGCCTATCAGGCATGGGCATGCCAAGTGTTAAGAGCATTTCTTTCACTTTCAAAAGCATCCTGGTATGGGTGACAAATTGTATGGTCTCCTTACTATTCTTGAAGAATTGACAGCTGTGAGTTCCTCCAGGTTTTGGGAAGTCAGACAGGCGTAGGCACACAGGCCCCAGGCTCCAGGAAGAGGTTTCCAGCCAGCCCCACGCGAGTCCATGGGCCCCAGCCAGGGAAGAGTTTTCATAAAAGACTGTGCAAATGGTTTTATGTTAGTAGGCAATGGTTTACTCCAGCAGACAGTGAAGATGTCTGAGGAGAGCTTTAACCTTATCCAAGTTCTGTAGCTGACTTCAAATAGTTCATAACAAGCGTGTGTGTGGTGTGCACACACATGTGTAAGAGAGAGAGAGATGGTTAAATAAAAAATGTTGACTAGTGAATCTAGGTGGAAAACAACAATATTTTTTCAACTTCTTATAGGTTTAAATATTTTCAACAAGTAAGAAACAAAAACACAGAAGTATATTTAAAAGTATAATTAATAAAGTTAGCTGGGTTTAGGCAATGTTATCAGTATGGCTTAAAGCATTGTAATGTGGGCACTTAGAAGCTAATGAGTCTGCCCTTTGTACTCATAGCCTGGTGAACCTGCATGTCAATGCCATTTGTAAAGTGCCTGACTATAATAGGTCTCCTATTATATATATGTACATATATATAAAAAACTAATGCTAATTCCTTTCAAGAGTTTGCCTATTCCAATGAGGTGTAACTACCATCAATGCTAGCCAGTCCCCATTTCCCCGTGCCCATTCTTCTCTGCAGGCTAGAATTCAATTCTCCACTTCCTCAACCTGATGCCCTTAGCATGTATGACATGGAATTCATTTTGTCTGACACCAAAACCCATTGCACACACTAGATTAGGCTTTCTGATAAAGACACACTGACCAGAATTATAGCTAAGCTTGGGTAACCATTTGGAAAATAAGTTGTAGCTGTAGAATACAGAGCCGGGTGTTTCCACTAGAATTCAAGAAATCTGAAAAGGGATTTAGGTTTGTTGGCCTTTGAGAACAATGCAAGTACTCAAACCTTGACTCGGGAGTCCCTGATTCCAGGCCTGGTTGCCAAGGATGGAAACTGGGGTAGGAATTAGGAAGCCATACAGGAAAGCCACGTAGATCTAGAGAACTAGATGATGGAATCACTTCCCAATGGATGGAGTAGACTGGACCTTCTTTTGGCTGGTGTCAGGTAGAGAAACAAAAAGGTTCAGGGTCACCATGGGACACAGCAGAAGAAGACAGACAAGGGGCAAGGAGTGGGGCTGATACTAACTGCACAGATACAGACGCTATCCTAAATGAAGCAGTCAACTTCATTAACAGAGAACATTTGGTTTGAGATTCCTCATTCCTCCCTACATTACACCGTTATAAGGGAATGGAACACAGAGTAATAGAGAGCAGGGAACAGCTAACTTATCTAAATGTTAATGACAATAATTACTGGCCTGGAGAAAATCTTTTAGTTTAACTGAAGTATTTCACAAACATCATTGGGAGAATTTGTGTGGGGTTAGCAGTTCTCCTAACAATGATGGGACCTGATCAAGACTAGCGTGACTTCCCAGAAAAGAATTAACACTCAACTGAGCAGATTGGGGAGCCTGGGACTGCGTAAGTGTGGTGGCAAGGAAGAGAAGAAAGAACTGCGAAGGTCGTGGTGCAACGTTTGAAATAGGTGAGACCGGGCAAACTGTGTGCTGTGATTAGCCTGGTCTATGCCCTGAGTCTTGATCAACCCGTCTCCTTCAAGGCTTACTCAGCAGACAAACTATGAATTTCTCTGGGATGTTTTAGTTGATAGAGAAAAGATCAAGAGCCAAGAGGAGAGGATATTATGGGGATTGTGGAGAGGAAGATAGGAGGAAGGCCAGCCAGCACCCAACCAGGAAAGTGCTCTGGGATTCAGTAGGAGAGAAGACTTTGTGGGAGATTCTTTAGAACAGAGGTTCTCAAACTGTGATCTCTAGACCAGCATCATCTGAGAACTTGCTTTAAACACATATTCTTGGGCCCAGTCCCAAAACCTACTCATCAGGAGCTCTGAGAGTAAGGCCAGCCATCTGTGTTTTAATAAACACTCCAAGTGATTCTGAGGGACCCTAAAATTTGAGAACCATGGGCTAGATCCAACTGCTGTTTTTAACTTCCTACAAAGGACCAAAAAGAGATGTGACACCCTGTGGTTCAAAAGAGTGCAAAGGAATTAATAAAGAATGGATCTTGCTCCCAAGGTATTGGTGTGAATAAGCCAAAAGTTCAAGAAAAAATAAGGCAAGAATGAAGTAAAGAAACATGAAACAGAAGGACAATGTGTATGCTCTGGAAGAAAAAAGCTGCTTTGCCAGGGGGACAATTTGGATAAGTTCTGCTCAAAGACAGGGTGATTGATCTGCAGCTGTGATCAACACTGAGCAGAACTGCAAAAGATGGTTGTCAAGGTGAAAGAGAGTGCTTTTCTAGATGTGTTTTCCATGTCTTTTAAACAGAAAGTTCACCCTCTACCACCAGTCTCTTTCTTTCTTTCTTTTTATGTTCCTCCTAGGCAGCAATGTATCACAGGAAAAGACTACATTACATTTCAGCCCTCTCATGTCTAGGCATAACCAATGAACTAGAGAGGAAATTGTTCTGTGGAACATTGAAGAAGGCTCCTGAAGAGTTTACAGTCAGATGGCATGTGCCCTTTTTTTGCCTATCTTACTTTTCTGGCTTCCTGTCTGTAATGTGGATGTGATCGCTGGAACTCCAATAGCCATCTTGTGTCCTTAAGGACAGAAGCTGCTTGCTAAGAACTGTAGAACAGAAGAATAGAAAAGTGTCTTCCTGGTAAATTTGTAGGGCCACAAAACTGGTTCTGAACAGCCCAGCACCTAAACTTTTACTTTTATTTATTTATTTATTTTTACATAGGCAGGCATTGGAACCAAACCCAGGTCTCTGGCATGGCGGGCGAGAACTCTGCCTGCTGAGCCACCATGGCCCACCCTAAACTTTTACTTTTAATGGGAAAGAATAAACCCTTACATATTTAGGCTATTTTTTGGGTCTGTTTCTCACAGCTAAAGATACATCCTAACTCATATAGTCAAGAATCTCATTCAGGGGTGAGAGAACAGTGAAAGCAAATATACATATTTGTGACTGTGCAGAAAATGCTTGAAGAATGGCAACAAGCTCAAATAGCTGGAAAGTTAAACATATAAAACAATACAGAGGGAGACAAGGCAGAATGAGCTCACAGGGGTTTGCTCTATAAGGAGACAACAAGACACAATTTTCAGAAATGCAATGTATTCTCTGCATCCTAATGCCTTTTCCACAAGTACCTTAAACTCAAAAGGCCCCAAGTGAATTTGTCATCTACTATCATCTTCTGTCTTAAGTCTGCTTTTCTTTCTGTGAAATAACCCCATGTTATTCACCCAGTTCTATAGATCAGAAACACAAATGGTGTACAAAATCCTTCTGCTGTCTCAAATCCCATATGTCATCAGATCCCAACAAGCCATCTCTTTAAAAGCTTGCTCAACCTTCCCTCCTTTACTTGCATCCATCACAGCACCCAATCCCAACTTTGTCTTCCCTAATGACAGTGTTGCCACAGCTTCTTACTTCATCCCTATTTCCAAATTGAAAGCTTCCACTCCAGGCTCCACACTGTAACCAAAGTGACCTTTTGAAAAGCAAGACCGATCATGGCAGTTCCTTAAGTAAACTTTAAATGCTAAAGTATTTGCCGACGTGATGTTTCATAGGGTTCAAATAGACGTTGTGTGGAGGAAGAAAGAAGTTTGTCTTTTTTTAGACACTTTTGGAAAATGCTAGATTTGAACTAATTTAAGCATCTCCCTTGCTTTTCAGGTGCTTTAATTAGCAAATGCACAATGTAAATTTCTAAGAAAATACATAAAGAATTTTTCAATTTTTTTTTTTTGTCTCTGGAATCTTTCCTAGAGGAGTTTTTTGTAAGAACTGGGAATCACCAGCCAAGAGCATGAAAGTTATAGCGCTTTCAAGGCAATTAGACCCCCACAGTCTCACCCTAACTAGCACCGCTGACTTAAAGCTAATCATGTTTCCACCTCCAGCCACCACTAGACTATTCGGCATTCCTGAGAACACCATCGACCATTGCTCTTTTCTTCTGCTATTCCTCTTCCTTATATGTCCTTTCCATATATACACACACTGAAATTCTCCTCTTGAAAGACTAAACCCAAAAGTCATCTCCTCTCGGAAAACTCCCTAGATCCATTCCCCACAGTTCAAAGAAGAATTTTTATCTCTTTCCTCTACCTTCAAATTTCTATGCAAATCTTTATCAGAGAAGACCCCCACATTACAGCAGAATTCAGTATCAACTACTATGACTGCTTCTACCATTAGCCTGAGTAATGTACATTAACATATCTGTTTATTCAGCAGCCCATCCATCCATCCTTCAACAATGATAGTACACCAAATACTCAAACAGATAAACATTTTGAATAAAAAAGTGGTATATTTATTAACTTAGCAAAAAAAAAACATATTTGTGTTACAAATTCAATTTAGGGCAAAAATGCACCTAGGTGCAATAGCTCTAATCAGTATGTCCATTTCAAAATGAGCAGGCCAGATACTTTAGGTAAAAAGGGAAGGAAAACATTCTTATGGCGTTAAATTCATTACCTTATCCTTTTCCACTCTTCCCAGCCCGATACTCTTCTGTCTGTTTAGCGAGATGCTCTCTCCAGGTTTTAGATTCCTTATGGATAGGGACCATAGTTCATTCATGTTTGCATCCTTGGGACCCGTCACAGTGTTTGGAACTTGTGAGCAGACACTTGTGTATGTCCTCTCTTGCACTGTCTGGGTCTGTCAGGATGTTATACAAAAATAATACCCACTGGGTGGGCTTAAGCAATGTGAATTTACTGGCTCACAGTTTTAAGGCTAAAGGAAAAGTTCAAAATCAAGGTATCAGCAAGACATGCTTTCTCACAGTCTGTAGCTTCTGGTGCTGGCTGTCAGCAATCCTTAGGATTTCTAGACTTGTATCTGTGCTTCCAGTCATATGGTGATGTCTTCTCCTTTCTCCCTTCAGTGACTTCCCAGCTCTCCTTGTAAAACCTCCAGTAATCCAAATTAAGACCCATCCTTATTCATCTGTGACCTACCTTAACTAAAAACAGCATCTTCAAGAAGTCCTATTTACAATGAATTCATACCCACAGAAAAGAGATTAAGAACATGCCTAAATTGGAATACATAATTCCATTGACCACATACACCAGCCTTAATCTAACTTTCTTTTCTAAACTAGGCTTGCAAATCATTTCTCCCAGTAGTTCTTTTCTGCTATCACAGAAAATTGCCACTTTCTATGTATCCATAACACTCAATATCCTCATTAACCTATGTTTAGGTAGTATTTAATGGTTTCATGCCTGTAAAACTACATGCAAAAGCCTCAATTCCCCTCCTAAACTGTAAATTCAATGAAAACAGAGACTTCTTATATCCTAGCTCTTTTATCCCTCATAGTTTGTACCACATTTGATATATAAACTCTCAGCAAACATTTTTTTAAGTACCTACCATACCCCAAGCTCTGTAGAGGATTTGAACTGTGACTACTTGCTTCTTAGAATGAGCTGAACTAAAATGAATGAATTACCAGCCTCTTCATTTGCCTTTTCTTCTTCATGGCAAGTTAGAATTATACCTCTTCCCCAAAGCTTTCCTTTATATACAAAGTTTTGATCAATCTCTTCTTGCCTTACTCAATGATCACATTAATCACAACACCTCTTATATTTTTGTTAACTATCGTACTTGCTGCATCGGACTCCCTGTGTGCCCTACCTTATACCCACTTTCAGCCCATTACTGGTACCCCAGTGTCCCTCCAATTAACATTCCTCTTCTTCTCATCCACCAGGCTGTCAGCTCTCAGTGGGAAGAAGTCATGTCTCCTTCATTTATACATCTCCACCTCTAACTAGGCCTGGGACTAATTAGATATTCAAAAATATTGGTTAAAGATTAAATGAAATCTGTGAAGTCTAAAAGGGCAGGTAAGGTATTTTTTCATTCACTTATTTAACAAAGTTTAATTTGGGTGCCTGAAATGTGCCAGGCAATGGTCTAGTATCCATAGGCTAAGGCAGTAAATAAAGTTCCAGCCCTCATAGAACTTGCATTCTAATGTAAGAAAAACATGCCAATGAATATGTGATATAGGAAATAGTGAAGAAAAGAAAAACAGTCAGTGGAAAAAATAAATCAGAGAAGAGGTAGCTAGTGCAGGGGAAGGGTGGTATTTCAAATAGGATCGTTAGAGAAGGGAATACTGAGGCATTTCTTTAGAGACCGAAGGCCAATGTAGGAAGAAGTCAGATGGAGCACTTGACTAAGAATTCAGACAGGAAACTCAGAGTTTTGACCCAGAGGAAGACTAGTGTGTGGGAGCAGAGAGAGGGGAGAAAGATGAGGAGGAGGTGGGATCAGGTGGCTAGATCATGGAGGGTCCCATCAACCCTTGGAAAACATGTGGTTTTCCAATGGATAAGCATTGGAAAAACTGGGGGAGATGGGTACCTTGAACAGATTAATATTTTAAGGGATTATTATTTGGGGTTGAAAATAGACAAAAAGATGGAAAGTAGGACGCAGTGAGTCAAGTAAAGAGACTCTTTTATTAATCAAGTCAAAAAATTATATTGGCTTGGTCCAGGGTAGTAGAGTTAAAATCAGTGAGGAGTAGATATATTGTAAAGAGAAGTAACAGGACTGGCTGGTGGATTATAAATGGAGTGAGAGAGGAAGAGTTAAATCAAGGAAGACTCCCAGTTTTGCTTGAGGCACTAGAAGGATGGAACTGAAAGTTTCACAGAGGGGGCAGATTGTGTAATAAGCCAGATTATGGGGTGGTAGGAATAGTAAATTCATTTTGGAAATTTTAAGCTTGAAAGACCTGGTAGACAACCAAGTAGTGATTTTAGATAAGCAGCTGGAAGCAAGAGTCTGGAGTTCAGAAACAAAAATTGACCTAGAGATATAAAACCGTTGATCATATTCAAAGTCATGTCACTAGAGGACATCTCAGGCACCACTATAGATAGAAAGTAGAAAAGAGAAATGAGCCCTAAAGCATCCCAGCATTTAGAGGTCTATTGGATGATGCAGAGCTATGGAAGAAGAGAGTGAGTAAAGAGTAAAGTAGAGAATGGTGTCCTAGAAGACAAGGGAAGAGAAGGTTTCTAGGAAGAATGATGCTAAGTGTTGCTGATAGAACAAGCGAGATGGGGACCAAGAATGGACTTCCAGTTTTATCATACTGCAGTCTTGAGAACATAGATCCAACTATTCTGATGGAGAGACGGGGTGAACGTCTAATAGAAATATTCAAGAGAGAATGAGCAGAAGAGGATTAGAGATCATATCTTAATTGTCTCTTTTGTTCTAGAGCTGTATGGATTATGAATTCTATGTGATCCATCAATTCACTGGGGCTCCTAAGATATCACATTTCTGTCCGTTATTTTCTGAGCTGTAAAGCAAGCAGGTGATTAAAAGTAGTATCTTCCTTGTTCATTTGACATCCATAATATTTTTAACACAACCCTATAAAGAAAATACTATTATTTTCCCCATGTTACAGATGAGGAAACTGAAACATAAGTGACTAAGTCATTTGCCCATGGTCACATAACTAATAACCTCACCATCCTCTAAGGGAAGGATGGATGTTTGGGGGAATTTAGGGTTTTTTGTTTCTTGGTCCCTTGGGGCTGCAGTTTCACCCTCACCAGCTTTCCTCTGATAGTGGGTGCAGTTCAGAAGTGGGATAGCTTTCATTAGAGATCACAGATTTTCTGAGTAGATCCCTGCAGAGATGAAAATCTTGTTCAATGTTATAAAATAAAAGACACAGTAGTATGTCCTGCATCTATCTACTCCTGGGTTTACTGTAGGTGGGCAAATAGTTTTTTTTCAGTCTCTTATCTGTGATTTTCTTTTAAAGACTGGCAGAGAAAGCTTTCTTTAAGTAGAAACAAAAGTGGTATCTCTTTTTTAAAGAATCTGTGTATAAACATAAGGATTCACGGTAAAGTGAATAAAGGAGCCAAGAAGAGAATGTTGAGGGAATTCAAACATTTTGTCTTTTGAATTTGAATTCAACATTTTCTGTCTCAGGAGATCATTTTTTTTTCTTTCCTTGTCGATTAGCTATTGTCAAATATTGTGCTGCTATCTTATTTGCCTTTTCACTAGCTCTGTATTACCACGTGATAATAAATAATAAAAATGAACATTATTTCAGACATCACCTGAAAATGAGGGTAAGACAGTGTCAGGCAACTGGATTTAAGTTCCTACTCAACCGACTGCTCTTTATCTGAGTGGTGTTTCTTGGTCTATTATAATTAGCTACTTCCTCAAAGTCTAACAGGAATAGAGAAGAGGGCTTGTACGGATTTATCCCTTCATTACTCATTTTCATCCTCTTCTGGGCCATTGAAATGGCCTCTGAATATTTTCCCTGCATCCACTCTTACCCACCTCTAATCCATGTCCACACAGAAGCCAGAGTGATTGTTTAAAATGCAAGTTTCATTATGTCTCCCCTCTGCTTTAAAGGTGACTTTGTTACACCTAGGAAAAAGAATCAACTCTTTAATGCACTCAGAGGTCTGCACTATCTATCCCCTGCCTAACCCAAATGCCCAAATGTATGCCATTCTCCTTATTAGGATCTGCCCACTGGCCATCTTATACCTTCTGACCTCTCATGTTCTCCCTGCTGCCTGGAAAGATCCCTGCCCCATCCCTCATTCACACATTAATTGCTACGCATCTTTTAGGGCTCAACTCAAATTCACTTCCATAAGGAAACATTTTCTTGGGCCCTCACAACCACTTCCAGAATGGTCTATTACCCACCATATGTTATCATAGACTGCAATCCCTTGCGGCCCTTACTACAACTGAAATTAAGCATTTGTAATGTAATGATTTATCTAAATACTGTAACTGTTGATAGAGAATGATATTTACAAGGCAAAAAAATAGCTTATTACCCATTATTTAGCTCCATGTCCGAGCCCTCAATAAGTATTTGCTGAGTGAATGAACTCAAGATCCTCTTTTTCCACCTTTGTGAAACAGAAAGTGTTTTATATCTTTCTCCCATGCAGGGGTCTTTTGGGACTAGAGATACTATGTGCCCTGTTGAAGGTGCATGATTAGTTCACAATGACTCCTTTTTCTACTCTGAAAATTGCCTCACCCTCACCTGCCTTGTCTCTTGATGGAATGTTTTCACAGAGATATGTTTCCGGTAGCCATCTGTATACCACACCACTAGTCTCCAGATGGTAGGGGAGTGGACCCCAATCTGGGCTAATCAGGGCCCTTTAATCAGGAATTTGGAATTAATCCTGTAAGTCACCTATCTTATTCTGGATGTCTCTGAATGAAGATATATGAAAAAATAAGAAAGAAACCACACACGCAAACACACACACACACGAACGATAACAATAGCAGCAGATAACAAAAGATATAAAACAAAACAAAACAATCTAAACCAAAAATCATACAGGCAGAGGGCAGATATTTTCCAGAATTTGGACTGAATAGCAAAGAAATTTGATATGCAGAAAAATAAAACAATGGCACAGATGTGCAGAGAGAAGCCGAGACAGAATTGGAAAGAAAAGTGTCTGGTTCCACTCTGCTGTTTTTGCTTCTTTTGTGAGGTTTGGCTACCTGTCTGCCCTTGAGCTGTTTCCACAAGATAACTCTGTATTGCTGGTAATAAGCCAGCTTCCACTGGTTTCCATTACTTGCAGTCAATGAATTCTAACTTGAAGAGTATTTAAAAATGTCTATAGAACATAGTAGGCACTATTAATGGCAATCAGTATAATTATGTTTACCTCAAATGCCACTACTCATAATGACTCTTGTACTAGTTAAAGTTTATTGAATGTCTTCTACTTAACTGATGTGTTTCCACGTAATATTTCAAATCTTTTTAAAAATCTGTGTAAATTTTTCCAGTTTGCATTAGAATTTGTTCTCTATGTACCTGTGCCCTTTACCACAGGTAAATCCTGCAATGGAAGAGATTCTACCATTAGTTAATTTTTATCATTGACACCTTGAACAGTTCTGCTATATTATATATGCATAAAGTATATGTTTGTTGAGTAAATAACTGGATGACTTTGTGTACATTTCTAAATCCCTCTGAGGTGTCATTTTCTTATTTTCAGGTTGGGATTCATCCCTGTGTCACACAGAATTGAAGTGAAAATCAGATGACATAGATATGAAAGTGATCTGAAAATAACAAATTAAAGCATCAATTGTTATCAGTACTGTTACTGTTAGGCAGGGAAGGTCCTATCAATCTCATTTTACATAGGAGAGCCCCAAGGTCAGAGAGGTCAAATGACACACCTGAGGTTCACAAGTATTAAGCATTAAATGGATCATCAAAATAAAACCTTTTCAGGTTGTGCGAAGGTGGCTTAGCAGGTAGAATGCTTGCCTGCCATGCCAGAGACTAAGGTTCGATTGCTGGTGCCTGCCCATGCAAAAAAAAAGATAATAATAACAATGAAAACAAAACCTTCTCTAGGCCCTGAATTTAATGATATCAAATATTTTTTAGGGAAAACAGATTTGAAGGAAAAATTTTTTATAAGAGGAGGGAAAATATGATGACAGTAAAAACAGAGCAAGTTAAGTCAGTGACATTGGGATAAAGAGGCAAAATAAAGTGGAAAGAGAATAAAAAACAAGATAAATGGAGAACAGAGAATGAATTCAATCAAAAGGAGCAAACCTACAAATGAGGCTGAACTGTTTCAATACGACTCCCAGATGCCTCGGTTATGGAACTTCACCTCATCATAATATTATCACAAGATTAGTAGCTGAACCACATGTAGCCTCAGGATGTCCTCCTTGAAAGTCTGGAAAGTAACAGATAGGTTTCACCCAAAGAACACAGCGATACTGTGATAAAGAGTGAGGGACCTGAGTTGTTGTGCCTGGGATCTGGGGAACATTCTGGCTCCGAAGACCAGTTGAATGTCTTAGTCAGTGTAAATAAAGTAAATCATCTGAACACTCGGGGCCTCAGGCCATCTACACATCAATGGCTATATCTCCTTAAACATGTAATAGATATTTCAAATATAACATTCCAAAATGGATTTCTTGATCATCACCATTCCAACTAAATAAAAATAAAACAACACAAAGCAGAAGTCCTGCTCCTCCTGTAGTATTCCCCACTTCGGTAAATGACATGCTATCATTTTAATAAGTAACATGCTACTTGGCATTTCTATTAACTATTGGCTGAAGGTGATAGCAACCTACTGGCCTTCTCTTGCCCTTACCTCCCTGCAGTTTATTCTTAATATTGCAGCCAGAATGATCATAAAATGTTTAATCATATGGCTTTTCACCTAATTTACAAAAAAATATCAAAATCCTTACAATGGCCTGTAGGATGAGACATAATCCAACCACACACAGGCCATACATACATATTGAACAAAAGTATAGTTCTCTATTGATTGAACTAGAAAGATATCCTTGACTTATTTTTACTTCAGAAATAAAGTATTATGACAGTAGTATTAACAGTATATAAGCACTGTTCTCTAGCTGATAAAGTTATTGTCCATGGATGTAGGGAATAACAATTCTGAAACCACTATACATGTTATAGCTAGTTTGAAGCTGTATGTAACCCAGAAACATATGTTCTTAAATCTAATCCATTTCTATGGCTGCAAACCTTCTATAAATAGGACCTTTTAATAAGGCTACTAAAGGTGTGACCCACCTCACTCAGGATAGGACATAATCCTATTACTGTAGTGCTTTATAAATGGAATAAATTTAGACAGAAAAAGCCAAGGGAGGAAGGAGCTGAAATCAACAAAACCTGAAAGAGACCAGCAGAAGCTTCCATATGCCTTGCCATGGGGCTAAGGAGCCAAAGGTTGCTGGCAGCTGATCTTGAGGAAGAAAGCACTGCTTGATAATGTCTTGATTTGGACATTTTCTCAGCCTCAGACTGTAAGTTCATCAATTTCCATTGTTTAAGCCCATCCATCCATGGGCTTTAAGCAACCTAGGAAACTTAAACACGTACATATTGGAGTTGAACAATTAGGTAAATGAACGGCAGATGGTGGGAGACAGGTTTCTCACTGTTGAAGTGAGAGGCTACAGATAAGCATGGGGAGGAGACTAGAATGATCCATCCTATAATGGATTGGAGTTGGAGACATAAGTGTGAACTTATCTTTAGCTTAATATAGATGGTTATATAAGGAATTATTTGCAGGCATGTGTATAAATGCCGGTTAGTAAACACACAAATCATCTTGCTCTGTCAGTTGAGAAGGCCTAGAAGCAATGACACTCCAGAAACGACAGGTACACCTGAGCCCCGACCTTGTTTCTAATACCATTCTCTAATAAAATGAACCAGGGTTCCTTGAGAAATGGTTGATTCTAAGACTGCAGCAGGAAATATACAAAAATGACTCTAGAGTATCTTGCAGTGACAGAAAGTAAGCGCTAAAAAGTATAAAAAATTAAAACTAAACACACATTGATGGGGGTATGTCAAAGAGACACAGGAACCTACTGAAAGAGTTCTCAGTGTCCAAAGTTGGAACAATTTGAGCAATAAAACAAAAATAAAGTTAGCGATATTGGACAATAACCCAAAATATAGAATAAATATCCATACTAGTATAAATAAATGATTGATGAAGAAACAAATCTCCTGTGCAGAAAAATTCAAAATAATTTATAAAGATATTCTGCCCTCAAGGAAATGAAACATAAATCTCTACTCCTGTAGGCTGTGCATATAACTTCTTTCTAAAATGTCCAGTATGGAAAGGCAGAAAAAAGAGGAACTTAACAGTGGAGAAACCCAATAACCACTGTCTCAGCCAGGTGATCAAACTTAACATCAACAGTGAAAAAATTGAAGCTGATGATATGTTACCCTTAAGGAAATGTGATGAAAATGGCACTTTATTTAATCCTAATGGAGGAACATTCTACAAAATATATGACCAGTATTCCTCAAAACTGTCAAGGTTTCCCTAGTCTTCAAAACTGTCAGAGCCCACACGATTGTAAGAAGACATGAGATCAAAATTGTATGTATAACGGATAGGATTCTGGAACAGAAAAATGACAGTAGGTCAAAAAAAAGCAGGCAGTCTGAATGAAGTATAGACTTAATAATAATGGTCAACATTGGATTATTAATTGTGATAAATGTAGCATGGTAGAAATAAAGAGTTTAATAATAGGGAAAAGTGGTGTGAGGCATATCGGAATTCTCTACCATGTTGATAAATTTTCTGTAAATATATAACTATTCTAAAACTGTTTTAAAAGTTTATCTTAGAAAACAGCATGTATGGTGCATGCATTTCCCAAACAAACAAATGAAAAACCAAAATGAACAAAAATTCAACAAAAAGTGCTGCAATAAGGAAAAAGAATGAAATGTGACCCCGCCACACAGCCTACAAAAAAAACCACAACAGAATGTGAAAAATGGTCCTATTTAGATGAAATCACAGGCATTTGTTTATGTATACATAAACATAAGAGAGATCTTAAAGAATGCTCTAGAAAATATTAACAATGGTACCATTTGGGAAAGTGTTTCCTTCAAGTGTTTTTATTTTGTTTTGATTATTTTAAATGGTACTTTAAGCATGCATTATATTTCATTAAAAATTTTTCTCTACCTACCCACCTTTCTACCTACCTTTATTAAAATAAGTGTCATACCTTGGGGGATCCTGGCATTTTACCCTTAAAGTGTAATCTTTTCTATTATTAAAGAAATCCGTTCTTTTCTTACAGAGCACTGTATCAGCATCCCCAGCAAGCAGTGTTTTTTGGACTGACAGCATGCCTCAGCTTTTATTCTTTTCCCTTTACAATGGGATAGCTTCAAACAATCTGAGAGAGCTAATCAAAGTAATTGCTGAATCTTGATGACCAGAGCTTCATGTGCGAAGCATTTTATCCCAAACTGGGTTATTTGGAGTGCAATGAAGCTGAGAATAAATGTATAAAGCTAAGTAATTTGGAGAGATTGTAGGATTTTCAGAAAATTTCTTTCACTTGGAAGCATGAAATTACATGCACTACAGTGAAATGAAATAAAGTCAATCAGCAGCTCGGAATCTCCCTGGCTCCACAATCAGCTGGAGGTAAGAACTCTCTCACTTAGGAAGAAAGCTGATGTTGGGTGGAAAAGGACCTTATACTGGAATGCAAAGAGACTGACCTTTGTCCTTTGGGAGATCCCACTTTGGTAGCTGATGAGGGGAGTACACGGGAAAATATAAGTTGATGAGAGGATGGGGGAGGTGCTGGAGAGCTTTCCCTTAAGTCCAACACTCCTGTACTTCCCTGCCAGAATCCTTCAAAAGCTCCTCACTTCCTTTTCAATAAAATACAAACTCCTTAGACTGGAACATAATTTTCTTGATGAATCTTACCTCCCTCTTGAGCCTGTTTTCATTATTTCCTCCATTTCACCCAAATTCAGTCATATCAGCTAGATCCTTTCTTCTCACAAGTTTCTGAATGATCAAACTGTCTTGGGCCTCTGTCTTTGCACCAACATCTTCCTCTGCTCAGGTTGCCTGCCCCCTGCCTCATCACCTAGTAAACTCTGAGGTTTCACTTCTTACAGAACAGTATTCCTAATGCCCTCAGTTAGCTGTCCACCTCTGGGTCCTCTTACAGATGAACCAGTTATGTTATAGTACATCAGGTTTCCTGGCCCCTTTTCACAGGACTGTGGGCCTTTAGAGAGTAAAGACTATCTTCTATCAGGGTTTTACCATCATCTAACACAGAACCCAGCTCTTAGTAGGTACCAAAAACTGTCTGTGAAATAATTCATGAATGACTGAATACAGTAATGTAGGAAAAATATGAGATTTTGGAGTGAGATTACTAAGAAAACACAGGGGAAAGATTTTAAACATTCAGGAAACTTTGCTGAAAGGCATCTAGGGAAACAGAACACTATAGACTGAAATGAATACAAAACTGGACCTAAAAAGAAAAACAAAAG
This sequence comes from Myrmecophaga tridactyla, assembly GCA_004026745.1. Taxonomy (NCBI): domain Eukaryota; kingdom Metazoa; phylum Chordata; class Mammalia; order Pilosa; family Myrmecophagidae; genus Myrmecophaga; species Myrmecophaga tridactyla. The sequence goes on along the minus strand of PVIY010000206.1, from coordinate 170,495 downwards.
ATGCTTCTAAAATGCTACCTTTTCTAATATTTTCTTAAAATGTTCAAGAATATCTCCAATGGATCAGGGAAGAAATGGAGGCAGAGAACATACACCAACATGGTAAATCAGCTCAAGTCTCCCATAATGAGACAAATACCTGTCTAAGAGAATGCCTCTTGGAGTGCATCAGTAATTAGTGAGCAAAATCTGTGACCATTCTGAAGACAATGGAATCACAAGCTGAGAGTACCACAGGCTTATTAGAAACAAATAATTCCCAAATATTTTGTTAGCTTTTTAATAGTGGCTGTCCACTTCTTGCCACATTTACTCCATTGGTTCTACATTGCCTTCTAAATCCATTTAAAACACCACTTTTTGAGTTGACCTTCAAGGTTCTCCAATACCCAGTTTATTACTTTCCTTTCTCATCCTTACTCACTAATTCCTGGTTCTGTTCCTTTTTTCTTCTTGGTTACATCATTTAGCTCTTTGTTTTTGATCACCTGCTCTGAACTCTGTACAGATTCTCACCTAAATTGTGGCTTCACATATAACATTGGCTTTATCCCAAAGCCATCCCCTCTCTAGGTTATGTAGTAAAGTTCTACACATCCTTCAAAGCCTAGCTCCAATGGTATCAGTTTTGGGATCCTGCATTGCCCAGACCAGCTCCCAGCATCAGAGTTGGGTCTTAAAACTACCACATTATTTCTTGTTTTTTTTTATCTTGATGTTTTTCATTTCTCTGTTTTCTTTTCCCACCTTTTCTATGAGGAGAGAAGAATCCTAACTCTTTACTAGCTTCCTTTGAATCCACCCCAGCAGGGAGAGGGACAAGTGTCCAACCTGCTGGGTTGGGGGTGAAAGCCCAGGCTCCCCATGTGGTCTCCACTGACACCAGGGGGTGGGGACGTGGGAAGCCTCACTATTTGTCAGTGTGGATGAAAACCCTAGCTTCCTCCCTGGCCTTCTCTACCTGACTCGACTCCAGCAGCCATGTTTTTGAGCCTTCATGGCTTCTTGAGGGTGAAGCTGAGGGAGTCTGGCTCCCACTCAGCTTTGCTGGCCTGGTAGGGGGTAGACAACCACATTTTCCCTATGGTATTTGGATAAAGTAGTATAGCTATTATTTAAAAGTTTTCTGTCTTACTAGACTTTCCTAGTCATTTGTCCCTTTCCTAGTCATTTACCTCGAGTGGGCAGGATTTCTTTTTAGTCTGTACTTGTTGGCATTTTTTTAATAGCTATATTCATTCTCAAGTCTCAGACTTAAGTGGAAAAAAGAAAACCATGCAACTCCGGAATAGGTCATTCTTCAGGTCTGAAAGTCTCTATTTGGTCTACCTCCTCCTTGCCACATATCAATCTTCTTATATTTGTTTTACATATGATAACCAGGTTTGGTTAGTTTTTAGTTATTCATTGTGGAAGGAGTCAGGAAAAGAATATCTACTCCCTTTTTTCAGAAACAGAAATCTACTTGACATAGGTATTACATTATTATTATTATTATTATTCCTATTTTACAGGTGAGGGAAGTGATGCATGGAAAGGTTAAGTAACTTGTCCATGGTCAGATAGTTATTCAGTAGCAGGGTCAGGATTTAAATAATAGCCATGTGATGCCAGAGTCAGAACTCAAATTAAGTTAAATGCATACTCTATTCCCTGTTCTGTCAGCTGCTGGGGGAATTAAAGGTGAAAAGAATTGTCCCTCATAGTCTATTTGGAAAAGCAGCCATATAATAAAGTTGACTGTATAGAAAGTAAAATAATGTTTTCTGTAATCAACAGAAAAGAATAGTCAGAGGGAGTTAGGCCTGACCATGCCCAGTTCCGTTCTGCTGCCATCAGACATGAGAACAGCGGTCTCAGCCCTGTTGAAAGTGTAAGTCAGTACTCATCTTGGCAGGAATTGATGTTGCCAATTATATTTCTGCCATTTTAAGTAAGGATGTTGGTAACAGGTGAATTGACAGTGATAGTTATTTACTACTTGAATGTAAACCCCCTGAAAGCAAGGGCTTTGAATGTTTACCTAAAACAGTGTCTGGAATATAGTAAGCACAAAGAAATATATATTGAGTAAAAGAACAAAGTAATACAATTATCCTCAAACAATATTTTGCATTGCATGAGCAGATGTCATTCACTGCCTATAATTTGCTACCATTGTTCTTTCTCTAACAGTTTTCTCCTAGCTATGTTCCATATTACTAAGGGATTCCTTTATCCAAAAGAATAAAGGGAATGTCTATAATTTCTAATTTACTCTAATAATCTTTTGGCCTTTAACAGATGCATGGCAACTGTACTATACGATTTTGTGAATTCCCATCATGTATAAGACAGATGCTTTCCCTTTCCCACAAAGCTCAGAGCTTTGTGAACTTTTATTGTAAATTGCATTCCAGACTCAAAGATGGATATTTTTTATTAAGTGAGCATCATGTTGAAGTTGTTTAGTCAGTTTCCTATTACTTAAGATTTCTGAATTGTAATACATAGTAAAAGAGATACATATTCAAATGTATTTGAATGAAATTTTATGATTTAATAATGCGATCATCATCAAAAAACAACAACAATAAAATTGAACTTCTATCATTTGGTGATGGCTGTCAAACATAAACATTCATAACCCAGGAAGCCAGTTCTTTAAATTGAAGCTCTTTGCAAAGATTGTTCAATTCCATGATTATATAGACTGAGTTTCGAATCCTGCCTCTACCTTCACCACTGATTGTGTGTTCATGAGCAAGTTACATAGATTGTCTTCCTTTGTTCATATGAAAATTTGGAATAATGATGATGATGATTAATATCAACCATCTCATCCATAGTTAAGGGCTCACTTGCCAGATAAATCTCTAAGCCCTTATAGAAACTCATTTAATCTTCAAAATAACCCTCTAAGACAGATATTTTTTCCTCCCCGATTTACAAATATCTATCTCACAGGTGAACATAAATTGCTCAGAATATATGCAAAAGACCATGTAATCATTTAGAGATTATATAATGTTAGCTACAACAGGCTCTTTGCATCATCATTTTCATGGGCTATAGCAACTTTTATACGAAAATATACAGACTGACCTGTTTTTAAAGTCAGGTGCTACCACTTATTTCTTTGACTTTACGCAATATTCTTAAACAAGTCTCACTTTTCTCATCTGTGAAATATATCACCTAACTCATAAGAAAAGTTTGAGGATTTACTGAGATAATGCACAATGCCGCATATATTTACTCAATAATTGTTAGTTATAATGCCGATGAGACACAGTAAGGATGAATATATTCATTGAGAAAGTGAATGGAATATTGGAAATGTTAAAGTTTTTGCATGATACAGAGCCTATTTTAATGCACTGTAGTTTATGTGTATGCATTGTATTATCCTTAACTTAGTTACAAAGTCCTCTTTCATAAGTAATGAGCATCCCACATTCACCTCTTCTAGCACCAAGTCCAGTTAGTTCTGTTTTAACTTTATTTTTTACTACATACCTGAATTCAGAGAAATTAAGGGCTCTGCTAGTATAATACACGTGAATCTATTTAAATTATAGGTTCTAAATTCCAAGACAGCCTAAACATTCACTGGAGATCCATGCAAATAAACAAATCAGCAAATACTCAATGCACTGATGATAAAAAGTTTGTGAAAAGGGTAAGATTTATTCAAGATAGAGCCAGCTGCATCATCAACATAAAAAACAATGTAATAAGTTATAATTGGAGGGAAAAACTGGATTTATTTAATCTATTTTTCTTTGGAGGTCTTCCACGAGTCTTAAAACAGAATTCATTTTTCTACCCAAACCCAATGTCTGTCCTCCTGTGTTCTGTACTTCAGTAAATGACTTCCATGGCCCCAACTAGAAATTTGGACGTCATGTTTGATTCCTGCCAATCTCTCACCCCACATTTCTAATTAACCACAACCTGCTCCCTTCTAAATATCCTACAGACGCATTTGCTTCTCCTCATCCTACTCACCGTCTCATCCTGGTCTGGACCTGGATCTCGGTGACCTTGTTTCTTACCTGCACTAAAGCAGCAGCATCTGTCCAGGGCACAGTCTTACCCCTTCCAGTCAAGAGATATCTTTAAAGACATAAATCTTATCAAGTCACTTCCCTGCTTAAAACTCTTCAATGATTCCTATTGCCATTGCAATAATGTTATAATATTATTATAATATGACCTTACGGTCTACCCCTTGCCTGTATCTCAAACCATCTGAAACCTCATACCTTGCCTTCTTTCCTTCCTCCTTAAAACACAGTATTCTAGTTATACTGAATTATACAATTCTTCAAAGTTCCCAATGTTTTTTTCCCCTTCCTTTTAAATCTTTGAATGTGTTCTTCCTCTGTCTGGGATAATTCCCACTTTCCTTCATGTAGACATTCTTACCCAACATCAGATGTTAGCTTAGCTATCATTATTCAGGAGGCTTTCCTTAAGACTTCCTTTTTGTCTCCATTATCACTGTCCACCCCTTTCACATTACTCAGCTCACTGAACAATAATTTCTTCTTTCCTTTTCTGTATTTCCCACTAGACAGTTCCTTGAGTACAGACCTGGTGTCTGTTTTGCTTACCATTGCATCCTCAGGTCTCTCTAAAAACAAGGTAGAGGTGAGAAATTCAACATGGATTTGTTAAATATGCTCATAGATAAAATAATAAATAAATTCTGAAAAGAAAAGGACTCATGAATAAAAATGAACCATTGCATTGATAAGAGAAAATGGGGAAAGTGGGCAGTAGTTTCAAATAAAGTAGTCAAAAAACACCCACATTTTGTAAGGAAATGTCATTTGAGCAAAAACATTAAAGAGGTCAAAGGGAGTCACATAGATATCTGGGGATAGAGTCTTCCGGACAGTGGGGGATTAGTAGAGCTCTTGAGGTTTTGGAGAACAACAAAGAAGTCAGTGTAGCTGGAGGGTAGTGAACAGAGGAGAAAGTGGTAGAAGTTAGGGCCAGACCATGAAGCAATTTGTAAAGCCAAGATATCACTTTAGATTTTATTCTAAGTTCATGAGAAGCTATTGGAGAGCTTAAAGAATGCCAAGATAGGACTTAACATTTACTTGTTGATATGTATCATAACAAAGGACATTGGAAAACTGTTCTTATATTTCTAAGTGATGCATCTGGAATGAATGATGTTCAGAAAGATAGATGTAAAGTCATAGGTTGTTTTACAGATGCCAGGCAAGCTGATTATCTTACCAAAAATCATACAGAAAATAAATTGCTAAGTAGAAATTAGAGCCATGCCTTTTGACTTCCCTTCTGGTTTACTATTATAAGGATGAGAAATACATGTGTTACTTGGGACTATGCATATGAACTTCTAAATGGCCATCATAAGCATAAAAAGTATCTCAGGGCATCAGAAAGCTTTTGCACATTTTAAATATCTGTTTTTTCTTCCAACTAGATTATAAGCATTTTCAAGGCAGGTACACATTTGTCCTCATTCTTTCTACTTCTCTTGGCATGTGGCACAGAAGCTGATGAATCGAAGGGTAACAACTTTGAATGCCAAAGAACACTGAATTTGTGGTTCACTTCTTCTGACTTCTTCCTAACATGATCCAAAAACCATGTATTCACCCATCAAATATTTCTGAGCCCCTATTTTTCACAAGGCACCATACACAGTACTGGCATGACAAAGGCAAATATGGCATGGCATCTGCCTTCAAGGAGCTTATATCGTAATGACTGATATCAAGGAGAAATATCTTTTAACACAATGCAAAAAAGTAGTGTAATGAAACTAACACAGGATTTTATGGTTTAGCAAAACAATTATAACAGTGCTCGCATTAGCTAGGGTTCTCTAGAGAAACAGAATCAGCAGGAAATATCTGTAGATATAAAATTTGTAAGTGTCTCACATAATCATGGGAATGTAGAGTCCCAAACGAAGCTGACTATGAAGCTATGAAGCTGACATCTCTGATGAAGGGTCTGGACAAACTCCACAGGAGAGGCTCACTGGCCAAAGCAGGAAGAAGAGACTGTCTCTTCTGAATCCTTCCTAAAAGCCTTCCAGTGACCAGACTAAGTATCACTCTTTGCAGAAGACACTGCCCTTGACTGATTACAGAAACAATCCGCTGTGGATGCAGCCGACGTGATCATGATTTAATTCTATGAAGTGTCCTCATAGCAACAGCAGGCCAGCATTTGCCCAACCAGATGAACGGGCACCACCACCTGGCCAAGTTGACACATGAACCTGACCATGACAGTGCTTAACATTTACTGTCCACTTATGTGGAAGTACAGCAAGTGCTTAATGTACACGATCTCATGTAATCCTCTGAACAAAACCCTTATCATCTTATGGGTCATCAACCTCCCCAACTTCTTTTTTCATATGAGGAAACTGACTATGGAAATGTTAAGTAGCTTGCTCAGTGTCAACCTGTTGGTAAATTGTCAAAACCGGCAGCTTCATTTTAGAGGCTATGGCTTTAAGCACTTAATTTGAGAGACTGTCTTATTTTTAAGTCTCATAGAAAGCATATGAAACAGGTTTTATTTTAACACCATTTCATAGGGAAGAAACTGGCTCAAAGGGGTTCAGGTATTTTCCAAGTTCACCATCAAGCCCAAGATAGAAAACAAGTCTTTTGATTCTGTTTCCACTAGAACATGCTTCTTCTCTACATGTTTTTGTGTCATTCAGAGAGCAAGTAGAACACATTCTCATGTGACTGAATTGGGGATGGAGGTGGGGGGCTTTGTGAAGGAGGCAACACAGGTCAAACAGGGCCATACACACTGTTTTGGCATGCCATTGAAGTATATATTCTGCCACAACAAAATGGCAAGCTGTTTCCAGCTAAAATACTTACAGAGAACATAAATTCAACTTTTAATTTAAGCAACTATATTCTAGAGTCTATAAGCCAATTTCATTTGAGTAGTCTTTTTCCACTATTCCCAACCCAAACATTCCCAAATAAAAACATCTTCAGGTTTTCTTGGAAGCAGGATTTTCTGACAGTTACTTGGGAATCTAGCTAAACAACACTAACTGAAATAGGCAAAGAGAACCAGTAGACTTATTGCAATATTTTATTGATGAAAGTGACAAAAGTATTAGTTGTTGTTATTGACTAGGTGTTTGTTACCATCCTGTTCATTTTATAAATAATAAAAATCTAATTCTCATAACATCCCCAAATGCACTTGAGAACGCTGATGATTCAGAGGTTGGATCGCAGAAGTAAGGAGTGGCCAAGGTTGGAACCAAACACAGGTTATCATAACACCAAAAATATTGCTCTTTCTATGCTATTTCCTAGTCCTTTTTGATCTGACAGAGCAGAGCTTTGTGATTGAGTTATGTGTTAATGGTAGGGAACCCTGGAATCTTAGATTGGATGTAAAAATTTAGTGATGTATTTTGTGTTAAAAAGATGTATTAGAGGTTATCTTAGTTCCCCAAATGCAATCACAAATATCACAAAATTGGCTTAAACAATGGGAATTTATTGGCTCAGGATTTTTAGTATAAGAGAAATCCAAATCAAGGCATCAGCAAAGCAATGCTTTCCACCCAAACACTGCGACCTTCTAGGACTGGCTGCCAGTGATCCTTGGCTTTTCTATCATATGGCAATGTCTTTTCCTTTCTTTTCTGTGTTCTGCTGGCTTCTAGCTTCTGCTCCTCCATGTGGCCTTCTCTTCCTATTACTGAATTTCTTCCAGTTATAAAATCCTCTGGCAATCTGTGTTAAGATCTACTTGGTTTCATTTTGGCCATACCTTAATTAAAGTAACATCATCAAATGTCCTATTTGCATTGGCTTCACAGCCACAGGAATGGATTAGGATTAAGAACATGGTTTTCTGGGGCATACAATTCAAACTACCACTGGGATCAACTATTTCAATCACTACAAAGTACAAAAATATGAGATCCCTCTCACTCCAGCCCATTGAAGTAACAGTACTTGGAAGATGAATCTATAAGTGGCTTCATTTACTATCCCAATTTACAGATAATCACAATGTAGACAGATGGACCAGCTGCTGGAAAGTTCCCATCAATAGACATGCTGGGAATTTTTGATGTTGTCCCTAACTACTGAACATTTGAAAATTTCCCATTTCCTCTAAATTCTTTTAGTCGTCTGATAGGCTCAAAATGAATCCTCAGTTATGTATGACATATACTAGGCCCTGACAAATACTAGGTGTTTGCAAGTAGCAGTAGCAGCCAGATTCAATTTATATGTTCTGTATTTGCAGTCATATGTTCATTTATAATATGAATAATTCAGAAATGCCATGAGGAGTATCAAAAGTTCAGAAAATGGCTGAGACTCCTGTATCTTCATGTAAGATTGGTTCTCTTACTTAAACCAAATTAAAATAGGAACTAACTCATAAATGATTAAATGAAATAAGGCAAGTAAAACATTTGGAACAAATCCTGGATAAGATTTTTTTTTTCCTAGCTTAATGTAATTTTCACTTCCAACACATTTTTATTGAGTATTTACTATATGCAACTTACTATGCTAAATTCAGGATATATTTTATATTTTGTAAAAATGCATTTATTTATTGAAGGAATGCGATACGTCAAACTTTATATGAGGCGATTTATATGTAATCTCATATCATCCTCACAATAACAACTCTCTATGATTCTAATTAGAAATGAAGAACCTGAAGTTCATGTATACAAAATCACTTTCCCAAGGTCAGAAAGATACTCCTCCATGCAAACATCATAAGCTAGGCTCTAGTGTGGGAACAGGTCATTCACTCACAGATTGTCATTGGTATGCTGGATTTTTACTTGACCTCCATCCTATATTCCATCTCTTGGGAAAATTAGAAAAGGTAAATCTAAAACTACATCTCCTAGACTGTTTTTGCAGCTAGCGTTCCGTATTTGCCTGAGATCTGAAGGCAGAATTGAGACATATTATGGGAACATGAAGTTTCTCCTCAATGGCACCACATGTTCAGCTTCCTGGGTTATTGAGACAAGCAATGGCAACAGTGGTGGCACAGTCTTCTTGACATACTTTCTCATGCTTACATTGGCAGACATGGGTTTACTTTCTTGGTATGTTGGGTAGCTGGAGGCAACCCCCAATGTAGGAGATAGCGGTGGCAGGTTCACGATTGTGGTACAGCTCCAGAGGAGGTCCAGATATGGCAGCACCCTATAAATTAGTTCTGTATTGCTTGAAAGTTTGTCTTGAAGTTCCAGCTTACACTCCATTCCTTTAACTAACTGTAATGAATTTGAAAACCTCTAATTCTGTATATTAAACCTGAGCAATAACTGTTTTCTATATTTAAGCCTGTATGATACATTGAATAATGGTCCCTACAGTTAGAAGTCTGCAAAAGAGGGAGAACTCATCTGGCAATTCTCTTGCAATAACAGAAAATGAGAGGGAGCATTATCAAAATCTTACTCATACTTTCACAACAAAGAGGTAAGTTGGAGGGTTGGGGCAGATCTGTAGTAAGAATCCCTTTGTCACTGCATGTTCTAATGAACAAGAAAATGAACAAATAAAAGATGCATTGACAGCAATGCTTTCATATTGTTTCAAGCAACTTAAGATTTCTTTTTTACCTTAATTAATCCTGGAAGAAGCTCTTAGAGGCTTCTACTTTTTCAGTGCCTGCTATGTGCCTGAAACAGTGATAGGAACTTTGATAAACTACTACAAATGCCAAAATGATTTTGTAGGATAACCATTTTAGTTCCTATGTTATTTGTTCAGATGATAAAACCCAGGTTCGTATGTATCAGTCTGGCTCACTCAAAACTAGCCCATTTCTTACTAACGCAGGTTGCTTTTCATAGACCTTCTCCTTCATCTTTCATATAAGACAAGCTTTGAAACTTCCTCCAGCTATATTGGGTGAAAAAAAATATGCACCTGAGAAATGAGAAGACTTGGTGTAAGCCCTATTCCAAACTTTTCTAGAAGTGAAATCTTGGGCAAGTCACTGATTCTCAGTCTCAATTTCCTTATCAGTAAAATGTATACAGCAGCATCTGCCCTAACTACTGCATACAACTCCTGTATCTATCCACAGAACACATCCAGAGATTACTAGAATGCTGGAAAGGTTTTTAAATAGACCCATTGTTGAAAAGCAAACACTTCAGCAAGTCACTTAAATTCTCTAAGACTGCTTTCTCATCTTAAAAATATGGGAATGATAGGATGATATCTGTAACTCTGTTACTCAGTTTTAATAGATTTAAACAGGATATCATTATAGAAGTGCTTAGCGCAGCGCTACTACATGGCAAACACCCAACAATGTTAGCTTTACTTATTTTCATTATAAAGGACAAAATCATAAGTTCATCCAAGACATTTTACAATGTCTCCTCTACAATGCGCTTCAAAAATTCAAGGGTATTTTTAAACAAAAATGATGCAGCTAGCTTTAGCAGTGCCCTGAATTTAGTTTACCTGCCAGGCATAACTTGCATCCTGAAGAGGAGATGTGAAGCCTCCTGCCAGTTGGCCTTGTGCTCTGTTTGGAAGGCTGCTTTTTCCCTGTCCTCTTGGCTCCTTAGGCGGACAAGTGGGTTGTCCATCCTTTGGTCACTGCCAATGTCTCAGGCCAGAGAAACAGATGTGAAGAGCAGCTCCTCCAAATGGGATGTCTGATCAGATGAGAACCTTCCCTGGGACTGCTGCTTTCATGTCTGGCCTCCCTGGCAAGCAGGAGAATGAATGAGAGACAGCAGCCATATGCCAGCACCCATTGCAGGTACCCAGCAATTACAAATACATTGCAAGGTTACTTTTTGATTGCTTGCTTCTTATAAGCCAGAAAAGGTTCCAAAGCATATAGAGAACTATAGTAAAATTTCTAAGTGGATATGAGATAGGGCTCTGATTTGGATATTTGGGTGGAATGTCTGATTGATTAACCAAGGAATTAATCCTACAGCCACTCACTTATTCACAATAGGGATGCTTTCTACAGGTAGGACTCAGCCTAAAACTCAGTTTTTTTTTTCATGCCAACACTTATCGTCAACCAAACTATGGAAGAGAGATAGAGCTATTCCAAGAAAAAGCAGTAGACACTCTGGCAAAACATATACCAGAGGAGGGACCTCCTTGAGTCCCAGCATTGCACAAAAATTAGGAACAAGTAAGGCAAAGCAGCAGCTAGACCTATAAAATTACGAACACAGAGGATTTTGTATTTCAAGTCTGAAGCTTAAGCAACTTCAGTCAGAGAAATTGCGAATTCTCTGCAATTAGTTTATCAACTTCGATAAAGAAAGTCCAGCGAGAGATGATGCATCACACAGAAAACGATTAGAGACCTTCTAGAATCAATGCAATAAAAGCAGGACTTCTGAGCTACAAGTCAGTTACATTTCCCTTAGACACTCTGGGCTTCGGAGCTGACCAATTCCTTTATGAGGAGAGGGGGAGTGAAAACACAGATCATACAATGTATAATGATTGGCTGGTTTTTTTCCACGTGTGCGCGTATACACATGTTGAGTCTACTACAAAATGCATCTAACCACCTGGTGCCATTATTCAGACATTTATTAACAGTCTTATATAGAGCTTTTACACAGTATGACATAAAATAACTCCTTCTAGATCTCCCGAGGAAAAATTGAACAGCTCTATCTAAAAGGGAAATGTAGAATGAGGATTTTCATGCCCAGAGTGGAAGACCTTGTAAGACAAACATTTAAATAAGAATCCTCTGCAGTTAGGGAAGTACAGATGTAACAGAAATCTTTTAATGTCTAGTTTTCCCTTTGGAGGTCAGGGCTTCTTGAACTTCTATACATTTTTCAGTGACACTGTTCAAAGATTCTGGAAAAAAATAGAAATCTTTTTGCTTATCAATGTTTTATTTATAAATATATATGCAGTACTGGGCACTTTTAAAGGAACACTAAACATGTGCTACTCCTTGACAAATCTCTTGTAGGGATGGTTTAGTTAAGTCCAGCCTCAGCTCCCTGCCGCCCTCTTTTGGTTTGGAAAGGGGCAAATGTAGCACAGTTGGCTGATGTAAGGATCCATTATCCTATATGGAGACAAAGGGGCTAGGAAAAGAGAATTATATCCTGTCCCACAGAGCAGCTGGTTGGATGTACAAGGCAGAAAATAAAGATTAACATTTACCGAGAGACTGCTATAAGCCTAGTTTTTAAAAACATTTTTTTTCCTGTGAAAATAGAACATATATCAAAAAAGCAATAAATTTCAAAGCACCTTCTAACAGGTAGTTACAGAACAAATTTCAGAATTTGGTATGAGTTATAGTTCCACAATTTTAAGTTTTTCTTTCTAGCTGCTCCAAGACACTGGAGCCTAAAAGAAATATCAATATAATAATTCAGCAGTCATACTCATTTGTGAAATTCTATCTTATCTGTCATTCCTCCTCCTTTGATCCTTCTCCCAATGTTTAGGGGTAGTTAGGCTATGCCCATTCTAACCTATTTCATATTGGAAAGGGGCTGTCAATAATATGGGCTAGCTAGGAGATGGAACTAGTTTATGTTCTTAAGGAAGCTGGTTCCTTTGGGTTTTAGAACTTATCTGGCCTAGGAAAACATCTGGAGGTTGTAGGTTTGTAGAAATTAATCTCATTGTGTGAAACATTTGTAGAATCTCAGAGCCTTAGGTGTTCTTTAGGTTTAACAGGAATGGTGTTGGTTGAGGTTTGGCAAACCACGGTAATTAGCAACATGTAGCTGAAGTGTGGGTAAGTAGTTACCAGAATAGCCTCTCAAATCTATTTGAGCATTCTTAGCCACTGATATCTTATTGTTAATTTCTTTACTCCCTTTTGGGCAAGGTATTGTCAATTCTACAATTCCCAGGTCAGGCTCATCCCTGGGAGTCATGTCTCACGTTACTAGTGCAATTTTTCACCACAAATGTCACGTCCCACATAGCAGGGAATGTAATGATTTTACTTGCAGAGTTGGACTTAGCGGGACAGAGGCCACATATGAGAAGCAAAAGAGATTTTCTGGAAGTAACTTTTAGGCATAACCGTAGGTAAGCTTAGCTTCTCCACTACAGAAATAAGCTTCACAAGAGAAGTCGTAAGTTCAAGGGTTTGGCCTATTGATTTGGGATTCCTTAATGTTTGACGTAGTCTTAAGGGTTTCCCCGGTGGTAAAGCTTAATAGTTTCAAAGTTTTTCTCCCATCCCTCCATGGGCTTTCCCAATACTTTTTAATTATCTGCCCAATATACTCTGGGATATATGTAGGTACTACACTAAACTATCCAGAATTACAAAACTTCATTTCCATCCTAGGTTCCAAGTATATGGGTTGTTTATAGGAGCTACCAAGATAAGTTGGGTTAGATTATGTGCTACAGAAAATTTAGGTTTTGGGCGAAATAAACTTCTCTTCTTTTAGTCTCATACAGTAGATGAAGTTCTAAAATATGGATAATGTCAGCCTTAACCTGTATTCTGATTTACCTTAGTCCTAACCCAGTTGTCTTCGTTATTACCTCTAATTGAAACCCGATTTCTCTTTTGGTTTCTTTTACAGGTGTTGTATGTAGCAATGCTGATTTTCAGAGCTGCAGAACTCCAACTCTGAGTCTTATGTGTCATACAGGTACTCAAAGTTCAAAAGAGATACCAGATTATACATATTTAGCACAGCATCTCAAAATCTAGAATTTACATTTACAGCTCTGGACTAAATGTGACTGCTCTAAGAGTTCACGATCTAGGCCCCAATTTTCTTATAAGTATTTTCTAAAAGAGACCATGCAATATTTGTTCTTTTGTTTCTGGCTTAGTTTGCACCACATAATGTCCCCAAGTTTCATTCACCTTGTTGCATGCCTCATGACTTCATTCCCTTCTGTAGCTGGACAATATGCAGTCATATGTATATACCACAGTTCACCATTCTACTTATTAGTCATTGTATTCTTCAGCTACCTGTATCTATTGAGCATCATGTATAATGTCCAAAGTAAACAATCCAGATCTCACATTATCCTTACTTAGTTGTATAATCCATACTATCATTTTTAGATAATTTTCATTATTCCAAAGAGAAAAATAACCAATAAGCATACCCTCACCAAGTAGAAAGCCCAAAAAATCCCCTCAATTCTTGTCCTCCCCCCTCAACTCAGTTATTTACCTCTGGTATTTGTGTGGTACTGTTGTTGCCTTCTGGTTAAATATATACCATAGTATGCAATAGTTTTCCCCCATACCTCTCTATTATTGAGTGTTTGTATACAATTCATACCTTTGAAGTAGCTCATGTGAGAATTTATTTATATTTGCAGTGATAATCAGGATACATAGCTCTCTACAACCCTTTTCAATCAATCATATTCATCTTCAATATGGCAATATTACTTATAAACTCACTAATGAGCTAGGCCTTTACTTCTATGTATTCTCTTATATTTAAGTTCAAACTCATTAACTAACTGTTCATCCATCCCTAGCTTTTGTGTATCTCTACGTACTCTATATTCTATATTGTAGGCCTCTGAGTTAACTTTACCAAGGTCATAAAAGCAAAATCAAACAGTATCTATCCTTTTGTGTCTGGCTTATTTTACTCAGCAGTATGTCCTCAAGTCTCAACCATTTAAGCCTAGTTTTAAAGGCTCTAATTCTTCTCTAATTCTTAAAACCACACTAGAGGTTGATACTTTTATTTCCCTTTGACACAGGAAGAAACTGACACTCAAAGTATTGAATAGCTTACTCTACATCACAAAGGAAGCAAGCAGCTGAATGAAGATCTAAACCAATGTCAGTTCCAGAGTCCCTTCACTTCTACGCAGTCTCAGATCTGAAGTCACATTGGGTCTTTCTCTATTTCTTATTTCCCTTCTAATTCCAAATGGGTGGACAACTTCAGGATCTCTCCCACTAACTTCTCAGGATTGCTCACATCAGATTTTCTTCTCCATTTCCATTAACATCAGTTCACTGACCATATCCTGACAATTCTTCCCACAGCTGGTCTAACCTTCACATCCATTATGTGTGGTGCTGTGAAGTTAATCTTTCTAAAATCAAAGTCTTCATATTACTCCATGATTAAAAACAAAACCAAATAAAGCAGTTCTTCACTGCATTCTCAATTCTCATTATACTCCATACTCTGACATTTAAGGTCTTCTCTAATGTGATTATTAGAGGGCTCATAACTTAATCTGGCTCACAGACATGTTTCATTTGACTTGGATAGTCAATTTCTTTTATAATTACTCCTCAACCTGGGAAAGAACACATGATAATATGGACTTTTAGCTTCTCTTGAAAAATAAAATCAGTAAATACAGGCACTTGGGGTCTGCATTCTCTGATGGCCCCAGCTGGTTTAATCTACACATTGATAACCCTCTTTATAAAGGCAAATATTTTACAGTTTGCGATGATCCATCCTCAGCCCACTCCATGTTGTGCCACTCTAATACATGTACATTTGTTGTAGTTTCCCTAGAGAGTTTATTTTCTTGAAGTCTGGATCTCTCTCTTATTCCATTTTGAATAAAAGTACTTCACCTTGTACCTAGCACAGTGCCTCCAGCAGGGAAAGTAAGTGGTTCAAAAAGAAACAACATATAAAAGCAATTTTTGCTTGTTTGTTTTTGGTTTCAGAGAGACCTTAATTTGAATCTCAGCCTTATTCTATTAAATGTTTGGAGGCTTGCTTAACCTCTTTTTACCTCAGTTTCCTCTCAGATTTAGTGTGTGAATTAGATAAAATGTGCAAAGTAATTAGATATGTGGTTGGCACATGGTAAGTGTACAATAAATATTAGCTCTTATTATGGTAGCTATTACATCTAGATTTTAAGCAGTTTGAAATTATTTTACATTAGCAACAACAGAAGTAGCAAAATTACAAAAAAAATAGCAATTAATATTTTGCCCTTTTATTGAATGGATCACATAGAACAATCTTTCTCTCCTTTGCTTTAGTTTTCACCAAAAGCAGAAGAAAAAAGTCAATCAGAAGCTGCTAGAGTAGAGAAAAGAAATCACTTTGGCACCTGAGCAACAAAGCAATGTTAGTTTATTTTCTTTGTAAAAAGTCATCTGTTCACAAACCTCTTTTATGAAATACCTGTCATAGTCCATTTTATTGAACGTTACTCACTCTGCGTTTTTTTGGCCTCAAGGTCATTCCATTATCAGTTCCTACATCACCTTCACTATTAGAAATGGACTGGGGGAGATGGAAGCGAAAACACACACGCAAATACACAACACGCTCACCAGATGGACAACTCAGAAAATAAAGGCAATCTCCAACCCATGGCAGGCGGAACTCGGATCTGTCCCTACTTCAGAAGAGACCAGCACCAGTGACACTTATTGACAGATCTGGAAAGAAAGCTTGCTGCTGAAGGTAGCTGAAGCCTGGAGCAGCTTTCAATAGGAGCACCAGCTCTTACACAGGATACCCCAAACATATTTGGTGTACAGCTTCATTCTTCTTTTTTTTTTTTTTTTTTTAACTCATTTGTTTCACTTCCTTTCAGAAAACAAGCAATATTACCAGCAAAATAAAACAAACTAAACTAAAATAAAATAAAATAAACCTCGTCCCATCTTGAAAAATACTACAAGTTCTCCAGCCTACCATTTTTCACTGTTTTCATGTCTGGTCATATGGGGTTGGCCTGATTAACTGACTTTTGAGGTAGTACTTTAATTATCATGTGGGGCATTTAAAAATACATTTCGAGATGGATGGGGCTTGTGGTCTATCCCTATTTATGCACCTTTCCCTTTCCCTACTGCAAACAACTTGGAAGCATGCTTTTAAAGCATGACCTGCATATATGTTACAGATCAAATCTCTCACCCTGGCCTTTGAGACGAAGGTAAGGGAAGCTACCAGCCTTAAGTGTTTCAGGCACCAGGCTTATATCGTACCTGTATTCTTTCACTGAATTCGTAAAAAATCCCACGATGTACCAATCTTGATGGTGACTGATAACAAGGATGATGATGATATCATGAAGACAGTGATGGTGCTGACGGACATTTCATAAATTAGGAGATTAAAACTCACAAAGACTAAATAACTTTAGTCAAAGTCTTGTGGCTAGTAAGGGTTTATTCAGCATTTAAACTTGGGCCTATCTCATGTTCTCAATGCAAAGCTTAGTGCCTGACCAGACATTTCCCAGGATTCCTCATTGGAGCCTCCCTGCCACCAGTCAGCTCCATTCACTGGTCTCCACGCATCCTTTATCTAACAGATATCTAAGTTAGTTGGAATGTTTATCATAATAGTTTTTAAAGTTGTTCAGGGCCAGGTACAAAAAGGGAGTTGATACATGTAGGTAGAAGTCAATTAAATTCAGGGAAGTAAATGTCTTTCTAAGCCCTTTCACTTTTTCTCTATATGAATGAACTGTGGTTCAAGCTGCACAAATAGCCAGGTTAAGGATATAGATTCTACATATTAAGGTCCCAGTGAGGTCTGGGACCTATAGGAGTGATACTTTGACATAGTAGATGATGATAACAAGCTAGGTAAGACAGGTTTATGTTTAGCTGCTTCTTTCTTTACAAACTATATCATAATGACTTAATACCACGCTTCTAAATGAGAACACGTCTTCATATACAGAGAATTCAGAGTCTCTTTTAGATTGAAAATGTATATTTATTGTACAAAAGAAGAATGATCTTAATAGAAAATGGATTGTGCTCTCTAATTAGTGTCAAAAACAAGGGCTTTAAACCAACCATTTAGAGCAAAGAGCTTCAATTTTGGCTGATGTCTTAAAACATATTTCAAGGTTCTAGCTAACAATTCTTATTAGCAAATCAACTCAATTATATAGAGGTACAATTACAATGAAGATACCTGTTTTAGTTTCCTAGGTTTCTCAAGCAAAGGAATGGCTTAAACAGTGGGGATTTAATGACTTCTGGTTTTGACACTAAGAGAAAGTCCAAATTAAGACAATATCAATGTAATACTTTCCCCCTGAAGACTGTGGCATTCTAGGACTGGCTGCTGGCAATCTTGGTCCTTGGCTCCTCTGTCACATGGCAATGCATATGACAGTCTCTCTTGGCCTCTCAATTGTCTTCTGGCTTCTGCTGAATTTCAGCTTCTTGCTTCCTATGGCTCGTCATGTCTGAATTTCATTCTGCTTATGAAGGACTCTGGTAATAAGAAAAAGATCCCTCCTAACTGAAGTTGGCTACAGCTTAACTGAAGTAACCTCATCAAAAGGTCCTACTTACAATGGATTCATACCCACAGGAATGGATTAGCACTTGTTTTACTGAGGTACATATACAACCAAACCAAAACAGTGACTAAAAATTAGAATATTTTCTTTTTAATCTCCAACCTTATTACTGAAAAAGAGAAAGCAAAGGTCAGCTCTGTTAATATCTTATGAACATGAAACAGTAGTCATTTTAAAGCTAAAAATTTCCTTGATGTGCCCACGTTTGTTTTTACTTGAAGAATAGTTCTGTTTGGGCTATAAAAAATGGTAGAATATAACAAAGTAATGTTACTTTTTTTAAGTTCCCAGCAATTCTCAGAGAGATGCTAAGATTCGAGCAGACACTTAAAGGGTTATTTGTTAATAACAATAAGACTAATAATTCTTTCATTCAAGGAGAACTTTAAATTTTATAAATTACTTTCATACCCATTATGTAATTGGATTTTAGACATAATTCACTTGGCAATGTAAATCACATCATCTTTTTCATTTAAAAAT
Source organism: Myrmecophaga tridactyla (assembly GCA_004026745.1). NCBI lineage: Eukaryota > Metazoa > Chordata > Mammalia > Pilosa > Myrmecophagidae > Myrmecophaga > Myrmecophaga tridactyla. Next base: position 151,722 of record PVIY010000206.1, on the reverse strand, counting down.
TGAGGAAATTGGTGTCCAGAAGGGATAAGTGTTTTACTGACGCACATATAACTAAAGCAGAGCTCATGGTGTACTTTATGAAGTAGCTGTAAGTATCAACTAAATGAGGATAACTTGCAACACTGTAACTCCAACCCACATGGTGATCCTTTAAATTGAGATCTTACTCAACTGCTTTTCAAAGATCTCCATCTGGACATGTCATCATCCCATTTTACTCAGCACGTCCAAAATTGGATTTAACAACCCCACCCCTCACTTCAGACCTGCTCCTCCTCTTGGGTGCCCAATATCAGTGAATGGTTTCTCCAGACACCAAGGGACCCAAGCCACAGTTTCATCTCTTACTCTTCCCACCACCTTACATCCAAACAATCATCAAATTGAGCCAATTTTATGTTCCAAATGTAATTAGAATTTATTCACCTCTATTTACTCCTCTAGTTAGGGCATAGTTTTCTCTATTTGAAATAATACACTTATCTACCAACTGGATTCTCTACTTCCAACCATACTGCAATTCCAAAAAGCCTTGAAAATAAAGTCTTAACTATTTCAGTTTGAGTTTCTTCTTCTGTAAAATGGAGACAACTATATATACTCTTGGGGTTGATATACAAAAAGGTTATGGATATAAAAGTGGAAAGGCTTATAATCATCATCTGAGGAAAGGCAATAGACTCTTGTGCCACCTGGATCACTAGCACCCTCCAACGTAGAGGGTACTTTGAATATTTTCAATGTGGGGAAACTGAGATTCAGAATAGTGATGAGATCAGTTGAGTTGAGGAGATCACTGTTAAGTGGTACCATGGAAATTTTCCCTAATAACTGTCTGTGCTGGTTTAAATGTGTTTTCTAATCCTCATTCAATACTGTTGGGGGGATCTTTTTGATTAAGTTGTTTACATGGAGATGTACCCCACCCAACTGCGGGTGGGAACTTTTGTTTAGGTGGATTCCATGGGGATGTGTCTCCAACTTTTCAAGGTGGGTCACTTACTAGAGTCCTTCTAAGAGGGAACCATTTTGGAAAATGATGCAGAGCCAACAAAGACAATACGAGACCCAGATATTTGGGGATACAGGAAAAAAAAATGTCCCTGGGGAAGCTGTTTGAAAGGAGAAGCTGGAAGAGAAAGCTAGCAGACAATACCAAGTAACTTCCAAGTTGATAGAGAAGCCCCGAATACCTTTCTTGAGTCAAGGTATGTTTTCCTAGATTCCCTAATTTGGAAGTTCTTATGGCCTTGGAACTGTAAACTTGTATTTTAATAAATTCCCTTTATAAAATTCACCTCATTTCTGGTATATTACATTCCAGCAGCATTAACAAACCAAAACTCTGTCTGACTCCAAACCTGTGATCTTTCTTTATAATACCCTTAATCCTGTGGGAACTTGCAACACAGGGGTGATTTGTGAGGATAACTTGGATACCCAGGAGAGGATGTGATACTACAATGCTTCTGGCATTTTGGCAGTGCCTTCTGACAGCCTCCAGTAGAAAGACTGAGTTGAAGCCTTGGGTAGAAAAGGATGCTTGGCTTACTCAATGGAATTAATGAAAAGGGTACATCTGAGATACTGGGAAGAGCACATTAGCCCCATTAGTAGTGCAGATGGGTTACTCTGCTTCTGAATTAAGTGATTTATTACATGTGTCTCTTTTGTCTTTCTTTATCTAATGAGCTAGCTAGAACATTTTTCTTTTCAAGGCATTAGGAGAGGTATAAAATGGCAAGCCCAATCACAAGTAATTTTTAAGTCTTTGACTAAGTCATGTCTACTAATATCAAATGAAGTACATCATATGAAGCAGTCCAAAATCAAGGAGTTCGAAAGTACACTGTGCCTGTGGATTTGGTCAAGACTGCTAAGGCACAAGGCAAAGGATGTGAATACAGGAAAGGATTAAGAATTGGAGCCAACAATGCAATTCACCACATGGTAGTTTCTAGCTGAGGCTGTTAAAAACAGATACTAGTAACATTCCTATCCATGTCTTTTGACAGACATATATTTGCATTTCTGTTTGAGTATATGCCTAAGGGTGGAATTGCTAAGTCCTAGGGTATACATATGTCCAGCTTTAGTAGCTATTGACAAAGCATTTTGTAAAGTGGCTGTAGCAAATTAAATTCACACCATCACTGAGTAACAGTTGCAGTTGTTCCCTATCTTTTTCAACACTTATTTTCTAGTTATTTATTTTAACCATTCTGTTGCTTTTAAAAGGTATTGCAATGTGGCTTTAATATACATTTTTCTAAGGACTAACGAAATTCACCATCTTTTATAAAGTAACTATATACTATTCTAGCATTATTCTATTGAATTGTCTATATATTTGTTAATGATTTATAAGAATACTTTATATAGTTTAGATACCAGTCCTTTTTTAGACCTATACTGCAAGTAACTATTAGCACTCTGTGGCTTCTCTAGTCACTTTCTTAAGAACTGAAAGTCTTAGTCCTAATACAGTCCAACACATCAGTATTTCCTTTTGTTGTCAGCACTTTTAATGCCCTGTTTAAAATTGTTCTAACAAATGCAAAGTCATGAAGATGTTTTACGTTTTCTTCTATGTGCTTTTGTTGTTTGTTAGCATTCACATTTAGATCTATGATCTATCTAGAATTGATTTTATGTGATGAGAGGGAAAAGGTCAAGATTTCTTTATTTTCCATATGCATATCAAATTTACATCATTTATAGAAAGTGCCATCCTTATCTCATGTTGCTGCAATGCACTCTTTGCTGCAAATAAAGTGATCATAAATCATGTATCTGATTCTGGTCTCTCTCTTCTGGTTCATTGGCTTGTTTGTCCATCTTTACACTAGTAGTATAAAATAAGGCCTTCAGCTTTATTTTCCTTTAAGATTTTCACAGCTATTCTTTAATCTTTTCAACACTTTACATGCTTAAATAGTTTGTCCTTGTACTTTGGGTTGACCAAAATTTTTATGAGAGTCTACAAAGCCTTGTTTGGACTGAGCATACTGTCTTCATAAACCTTATCTTTCCCCATGTTCATCCTTGAACTCTGCTGCTTGACACTATCTTTTGAGGTCTTCTAACACCAGTGGCACCTCCTCACTCTGAAATGTTCTCCTATCTTCTTCCCCCCTTGCATATTGAGCTGCTCAGCTGTCAGTCCAGTTGTTACTTTTGCTGATTTGGAAGTTTGTATACCAGAAAAGCAAGTTCTTAAAGTTAATCCTTTCCCGTAAGTATGAACCCATTGTAAATAGGACCATTTGACAAGGTATTTAGTTAAGGTGTGGTGGCCCACCTTAATCAAGATGGCTCTTGGTTCCATTACTGGGGCCCTTTATAAGAAAATAAAATTCAGACAAAGAGAGAGCAAAAAGTTGAAATAAACAAAACAGAAGAGAAGGGAGAGACCGGTAGATACTTTCATGTGGCTTGCCATGTGACAGAGGAGTCAAGGATTGCTGGCAGGCAGTCTTTAGGAAGAAAGCATTGCCTTGAGGATGCCTTGATTTGGACATTTTCCAAGCTTCAAAACTGTGAGTGAATAAATTTCCATTGCTTAACCAGACCCATTTCATGGTATTTGCTTTAAGCAGCCCAGGAAACTAAAGGAGATTTTGGTTCCAAGAGAATAAGGTGCTGACATTACACATACACAAAATGTAGAAATAGCTTTGGAATAGAGTGATGGGTAGAGATTAGAAGAATTATAAGACACTTGATAGAAAAGGCCTAGATTGCCTTAAAAAAACTGATAACAGAAATATGGAAACTAAAGGTACTTCCAATGAGTCCTTAAAATGAAATGATAAATGTGTTATTGGAAATTGGAAGAAAGGCAATCTTTGTTTTACAGTGGCAGAGAACTTGGAAAAATTGAGTTCTGATGTTGGATGAAAGGCAAAACTTGAAAGCGATGAACTTGGATATTTAGCTGAGGAGATTTTAAATTTAGCATGGGAAGTACAGCCTGATTTCTTCTTGAAGCTTACACTAAAATATAAGAGGAAGGAGAAAAACTGAGATGTGAACTCCTGGACCCAAAGAACCAGAAATTGATGGTTTGGAAAATTTTAAGCTTCTGGAAAGCAAGTCCCAAGGGAATAGTGCTCCATGTGAGGGTTTAATCGGACATGGATCCAGTCAGTCATCTTAGTTAAAGTCATGATTGGAGATGTAATTATCTAGGAAGGATTTGTGGAAAGTCCAACTATCTGATGGTTTGACCTACATGTAAAACTAAAGAGTTTTTGTTTTGTTTTGTTTTTTGTATAATCTGCATGAACAGAGTCACTGCTAGCCTGGACTAAAAGGAAACATGAAGGGAAAAATTGAAGGAAAAATCACTTCAAGAGCAGAACCATGGAGGTCTGTACCAGAGACATCTTCTTGGGCCCAAAGAGGGGGCCTACCTTTGTGTGTGGAAATGGTGAGTCTGCCCCTTCACTTGAAGAGGGTGGCCCTTCTGTCCTATTGTTCATAAAGAATGTTACCACCTGTTTTAGTTTATAAGCTGCTGGAATGTAATTTACCAGAAACAGAACTGCTTTTAAAAAGAGAAATTTACTAAGTTGCTAATATACAGTTCTAAGGCCATGAAAATGTCCAAACTAAGAAGGCATCCAGTGAAAGATACCTTGGCTCAAGAAGACCAATGATGGTCATGTTTCTCTTTCAACTAGAAAGGCACCTTGTGATATCTGCTACCTTTCTCTCCAGGCTTTTTAAATGGCTTGCCCAGAGGTATTTTCTTTATGCAGATACAAAGGTCTCTGGCTGTGTGCGGTCTGTTGGACCTGAGATTTTTTCCAAAATGGTTCCCTCTTAAAGGGCTCCAGAAAGCAACCCCACCTTGAAAGGGTGGAGACGTATCTCAATGGAAACAATCAGAGAGATCCCACTCAGCAATACTGAATGAGGATTAAAGAATTTGGCCTCTGGTTAGGGGAAAATGTACCCAGTGAAGGATAAAATACATTCATTCCATAGCAATAATCAACAGAACTTTTAATTATTTAATGAACAGTGCTAAATACACAACCCAGACAATTATAGGTATGGTCTGTCTGGGGGACAATTCCCCTATGTCTGTGAACCTATGAAACCTAGTGAACAAGTTATCTAGTTCCCATATACACTTCCCATTTCCATAAGGAGAAATTAGAAGAAGAGAGGTCATGGGTCCTGAACAATTCTGAAACCCAGCAGGGTATATGCCTTAGATTTCAGGGTCTGAGAATCATCTGTGAGCTATATGTTTTTTACTCCAGGCCAATGAAGTGGCAGCCCCACTCCTTCCAAGTTTCTGTGCAGTGGCCATGCTCTCCTCAAACACTGGGGCAAAGGCTCTACCCTCTCTAAGCATCAGGGTGGTGGCCAGACTCTTTGCAATCCTTCAGGAACAGAGTCCATCCTCTGAGAACAGTGGGGTGGTGTGCTGGTTTAAATCTGTTGTGTACCCCAGCAAAAGATAAGGTATGTGAAGCTTGTAGCTGGCATGTGGTGCAGCTTGGTGAATACTAGAGACATGGCTGAGATTCTGCTGTGTAGATTGCTGTTTTAAAATTCTTGGTAGATCATGTTACCAGGAATAAATATCTGGAAACTATAAAGACTCTGACAGATAAGTTAGGAGGCACAGTACTGGTTAATTTCTCTGGCTCAAATTAGACAGCCTGGGTTTGAAATCTAGCTCAATTGCTTGCTTGGCTCTATCACATGGCTCTTCTGTGAAGCATACCTGTTTCTCAATTTCCGACTATAACCATAGGGTTATTGTGAGACGTAAATGAGATAAAAATGTGCAAAAGATTTAGAGTAGTACCTGGAAGGAAAAAAGTGCTCAACAAATGATAACTGCTATTTCCATTATAATCAACATCATGTTCTTCAACATCATCATCATTGCTGTTCTTGTTAGCTAAAGTACTTGGGGAAATAAACGTGCCAAAATAGAGGCTCCATATGTACGTAATTATGATAGCATACTATAGATGACAACTGCCTAGATGTCCTCAAATGCTCCAACATGGGTCAACTTACCCATATATTTCAAACAAAATTCCTTACAAATAACTAAAACACCTTTCAAAATTTACCTTTGGTGAAAGAAGTCAAAATAATGGTTACCTCTGGGGGGGTTACTGATTGGGAAATAGCAAAGAGAGCCTTTCAGATGCTGAAAATGTAGTGATAGCTATATGAGCATGTGCTGGTTTGAAAGGAAGTATGTACCCTAGAAAAGCCATGTTTTAATCCTAATCCCATTTTGTAAAGACAGCCATTTCTTCTAATCCCTATTCAGTACTGTATGCTTGAATTTGTAATTAGATCATCTCCCTGGAGATGTGACTCAATCAAGAACTGGATTAAGTAGAGACGTGTCTCCACCCATTTGGGAGGGTCTTAATTAATTTACTGGAATCTGAAAAAAGAGGAAACATTTTGCAGAAAGCGAGAGATTCGGAGAGAGGAGAGAATGCTGCAGCACCATGAAGCAGAGAGTCCACGAGCCAGCAACCTTTGGAGAAGAAGAAGGAAAACACCTCCAGGGAGCTTGAAACAGGAAGCCAGGAGAGAAAGCTAGCAGATGATTCTGTGTTCGCCATGTGCCCTTCCAGATGAGAGAGAAACCTTAACTGTGTTCACCATGTGCCCTTACAGCCAAGAGAGAAACCCTGACTATGTTCACTGTGTGTCTTCTCACTTGAGGGAGAAACCCTGAACTTCATTGGCCTTCTTGAACCAAAGTATCTTTCCCTGGATGCCTTTGATTGGACATTTCTATAAACTTGTTTTAATTGGGACATTTGCGTGGCCTTAGAACTGTTAACTAGCAACTTATTAAATTCCCCTTTTTAAAAGCCATTCCATTTCTGGTATATTGTACTCTGGCAGCTAGCAAACTAGAACAGAGTATATACATATGTAAAAATTCATCAAACCCTACTTTTAAGAATTGCACAACTGACTATATGTATGTTATACAGAAAGTAAATGAAAATTAAAATTCTTTGAAGTTCTACTTCTCATTCAGTGGGAAATGCAAATTTCCCAAGCCCACAGTTCTCGTGAGTCTCAGGAAGTTTGTTTCTCTAGTCACCTTTTACATCTTATTTATGCTTCTTTTGAAATCCCCAATTCATTGAACTCTCCCTTATAGTTGGCATTCTTATCTTTCCATTCAACATTTTTATTGACTCAAATTAACACAACTTTTCCTTCATTTTCCCAAACAGTGCTTACAAATGGTGAAGAAACAACAAGAAGGAATTTTAATGTTTATAACTGTCCATAACACACAACTTAAAATTGAATGCCAGATGTTCCAATTTGTCAAGTTCCCTGGTCCATATCTTCCCCTAGGTCCTTCTCACTGACTTCTCCCTAAATTCCAACTTCTTATTAACTTGCTTAATTTCCTCCAGCCAAATCTCATTTTTTCCCCTTCACCCTCACTTCTGAATGGCCTGACCATAGAACTGAAAGCTTGTCTTACTATATCCGTCACTGGGTACATTTTCTCCTAACCAGAGGCCATTTGTGTAAAGGCTACCTGTCTATCCACAAAACAGCCTACCAGGGGTTTTATCAGAAGAAACAACAGACACAGTTTTAGGAAATAAATCAATTTCCTCCACTCATGAATATTTTATGATTGTGCTACTTTTCACAGAAATTATTCCATATTCACACTCTATAGCAATATTAATGAAATATAGCCCCAAATAAACTCACCTGACCTCTATTAAACATTGCTAAGGTTATTCAAGTTAAGCTTCTGAGATTTACTTTGTTTTGGTGCTTTATATGTTTAGCATTACAAAAAAATATGCTATATATGTCATATGTATTAATTGAAACATCTTCACATATATATGAATACATATATCACTTGTTAACATTTATTCATATATACATAAAAACCATATTCTCGATTTAAATGTACCTATTTTTCACAATTTACATATCTGAAATATAATTTCAGATTTATAACTTCTAATTCTTAATTTTTAACTTTTAAGCAACAATTTATCATTTTTGTGAAAAATAAAAATGCAACCATCAAGCAGAGAAGTATGTGGAAACACGATTGTCTTTGCCTGTGCTCATATGAGTTAGCTAATTTTATACCACTGTTACCTGAGCTGGGTTACTTACATTGTTAGCATTGCACAGAGTTAAAGTTTTACTTAAATTTGGATCCCTAATTGTCATTTAAAATGTCTTCAAAAAGATTATACACTAGTACAATGTTCAACTGAAATGAAAAGTTACTGTGTATGCCAAAGATTGTCTATCATCCAGCAGGCATTGCAATTAGAGTTAGTAGAAACTGTCAAATTTCTGGGAATAGATAATGGTATTTTCAACCCTAGAAGAGGTTAGTGTGACCAATTTGTGCATCATGAAGGACTCCACTCAGGAACATAACATCTATCTGTCAAAAGCCTTTGCCTGACTTGCAAATGGAGGTGTTTCATTTCTCATAATATATAATCAAGTTTCAGAAATTTCAAAATGCCAAGTTCATCCAAATGTGCAAAAAAAGCATCTGGATTTTTTTTTCTAAGAAAAAATTGGCTTAAAATTATCGTATCAACCCAAAAGATGACAAAGCCATCTGGATAACAAGCAGAGGTAAAGGAAACAGAATGTTGTCACGGAGATACTGCCTACTCTAGTATATGGGCAAAATTGATTCATGAGATCTTTTAGGTTCCAGGTGAAGGTTTAGACTAAAACTTTGATGGTTGTACTAGAGAAGAATATGGTTCATAATTGTGAAGATAAATGTATACTGCTATTGGTTTATTTTATAAAAATCTAATTTATTTTATATTCAGTGTCTCACCTTAGCCCTTTCCTCTAAGTTATAGTTTACTTGATGGTACTTATAAATACTGGCATCTTAGAATTAAGTAAATGAGATTTTGTACATCAATGCTTCAATACATGTGAGGTGGATAAACAGGTTGTTGAATGTGTATACGGGAGAGAAGGAGAGAAAGAAGCAATAGTACAAAACTCTTTTATCTCTATGGTTTTGATTCCGGCCTCTTTCATCAGTCATAACTCATCTGAAATAATTCATATCACTACCTACTTTAATCAAATTCCGCATATATTGATTGAGTGTCTACACTGTGGTAAAAAAAGGTGTTAGAATACAAACAGTGAAGGACACATGATACTTGCCCAAGAAGAGCCAAAACATTATTTACCTCTTGATTAATAAGTAGAAATACAAGACTGTTAAGTGGATATTGTCAACAGGAGAGAAGAGACTCACTGTTGACCTTTAGGGCAAAGGCTCTCAGAGGACATTATGCCTCAAGACATAATAAGTTAAGTTTGGAAATGAAGAAGGAGTTGAAAGACTGTGGAAAAGAGTACACCAGGACGTGGCTGGAGTGATTTAATCAGAGTACATTAGCAATAGTCTTCAGTAGAATTATTGCGGGCTTATGTTTTGGTTATTTCCTGGCCTGGTTAACAATACCTAACACTCACTTTATGCCAATAACTCATTTTTAAGTGGTAAAATAACCTTATGAAATAGCATAGGATACCCATTTTATTGATATGGACAAAGAGACATACTAACTCAGCCAGTGTCACTCATGCAGTCAACAGTAGAGCTGGGATTTAAATCCAGAGAGTGTATCAAAAGAGCCTGGGCTTTAACAATGGCATATCCCAGCCAGGGCTTTAGAAGGTCATCTCAGTATCTCTGTAAAGACCACCCCATCCTGGTTCTTTAAACAGGACTGCAGTTTTTATTTCCATATCTACTACCTCGGCCCATTTATGTGACTCTCCTTTAAAAGCCGTCTTATTCTTCACCCCTTATCTGAATTTTTTTTTTCTAATTTCCCTAGAGCAACAGTTCTCAAACTTGTAGTCTAAGGCCTTTTGCATTCTGAACAATTATTGAGGCCTCCAAAGAGCTCTTGTTTATCTGGATTATATCTATCAGAATTTAATTGATTAGAAATTAAAAGTGAGGGATTTAAAAATATGTATGTATTAACTCATTTTAACTAATAATTTATATTTTAGCATAATTAACATGCTTTTATGAAAAATAACTATTTTCCAAGGGAAAAAAAAGAGTAAATGGAGTGGCAAAGGGAGACATTTTTTAGCATCTTTTTAAAATCTGGCTTAATAAAGGAGAGTTGATCCTCATTCTGCTTTTGCAACTAACATGTTTGCAATGTTGTATTTGTTAAAGCATATGAAAAAAAAATTCGGATTCACCCATATGTGCAGCTGGGAAATGGGAGAACATGTCATTAGCTTGTCAGATAATTATGGATATTCTTGTTTGAGAGTATACCGAAAGTTTTAAAGTGGTAATTTCTTACACATGACTTAGAGTGAAATTTGAAAGACTGTCAATGAACTTTTTTTGATATATTGAAAACTATTGCTGTATCTTGCACTGTGATAGATCTTTTATCTATGTATGATTTTATATCATTCACTGCTCATTTTAAAATATTATGATATATTGAGTTATGTGAATCTAGTAAATACTGACACATTTCATGCTACAATAAAAGTTACATTTGTGAATATCACCCCTGATCTAAATAGAAAAGTCATTAAGTATTAGGAAACTCTCAAGCTCATATTAGTGAATACATCTTGAAAATCTGTAAATTTTCATTTGAAATCTCAAATTTCATCACTGGCAACAAATATGCCAGTTATTTTCCTTGAAATGATAGTTTTGACATCCTTGATTTTCAAAAGAATGCCTACAAAAAACATATATGAATAATCAAAATTTTGTTTGCCAACTATTCTTTTAAATAAAACTGATGTTTCTTTAATGAGTGGCTTGTTCAGCTCATAACTCAAACAATCATTCGAGTGCTTTCTTTTCTACTGTAACCATTGTAATTCAATATGCAGCAGAACTGCTATATACAAATTCCCATTTCATCATGTAGAATAATAAAAATGATGTCTCCTCAAGGGTGGAGATTTAATAAAATTAATCATCTTTACTAGTTCTCAAGGACATTCTTAAGTGAAAGAAGTATTTATTTTTTTAAACCTGAAAGTGATGCTGTAGAATGCAATGACACTAAGTTTGTGCTGCTGCCTTGATTCATGCTAAGGAAGTTTTACACACCACTGCTTTTACACTATCAGTGGAACTATCAATACATTTTGAAAGGCAAATAATTGTTTAGAATTATTATGAAAATCTTCTTGACTTCGAGAACCTCCTGGGAGCTCACATTTCCCTCCAGGATGCTGGGAACCACACTGTGAGAAGCTCTCCCTCAGTATAAAGCACAGTGCTTATGTATATTTCTGTTTACAAATATTTCTGCTCAAAAGGGTTTGAAAAACCTAAAGGTTAGAAAACCAACCAACAAATTTTATAAAAAGATCATTAAATGGCAGAAATATGAATTGGATTGGAAAACAATCTAAAAACTTCATTAAAAGTAAATTTTAGGGCGGTGCGATGGTGGCTCAGGGGCAGAAGTCTCACCTGCCAAACTGGAGACCCATGTTCGATTGCCACTGACTGCTCATGTAAAAAATAAATAATAATAATAAATTTTATGAGGAAAAAAGGCTTTAAAATTTGAATTGAGAAAAAATGTTTTTAAGCATATTCTGCAAATAACACACTTAGAATTTGAATAAATTGCTTCCCTTTTGCCTATAAAGCAAACTGTATTTTCAATCCATTACTATAGGATTTATAACTGAGTAGACAATTCTCAACAGTTCAACAAACACTGGGGAAAAAGTTAAATAGTTCTGAGAGCACAGGGAATTAGTTTCTGTGATATATAAATAATAAATGATATTAAAATTTTAATAGGCAGTTTACTTCTTTTTATATGTTATTCAATTTAATCTTACAGTGCAGTTGTGATTTAATCTCAGATGGGGAAATAGGCAAAAACCATCTACATTCTGTCCAGAGCTAGGAAATGATGAACCAATATCCAACCAGGTTTGTCTGACTCAAAGCCTAGCCCTTATCGTGAGGAAATCACATACTCTGATGCCTTCTTCAAACTTTACATTTTAGATCTGGAAGATAAAAGATGCAGCAACTATGACTATAAAGAAAAACTGCTTAAAATCTTGCTTGAAATAATCAGTGCTCTACCTCTCCTTTGCAATAAAAGGACGAGGTAGAATGTTCCACATTTAATTAGCAATCTTAAGAAAGTAAATTAACACCTTCTTTCTGAGGTGGTACAAGGCACACAAAATCAAGTCCCAATTCATCAGAGGCCTGATATGGAGAGGTCAGTAACAGTAAATTGCTAGGATGGATGTTACAAGGCATCACACAGGATACTCTGGCAGGAAACTAGCATTTCTCCACAGAACAGAATGAGGGGAAATAGAAGCAGATTAAACATGGAGGATACTTAGTTTTCCCACTTAGTTTTCCCATTCACTTATAAATACATTCTAGGGAAAAAATGCTATCTAATACATTTTTAAAATTTTCTGAAAAGCGGAATGCTCTGGCACACGGAAGGCTTTCAATGTATGCTTGTTTATTTTTAACAAAGTTGAATGAGAATTGAAGTTTAGTGCTTAAGAAACAACAACTCATATATTTGAGTGTTACTAATTTTCCAAACTTTGTTCTAATCATGTTTCAAGTTGTCAGTAATTAGTAAATGCTTAAAGAATGCTTTATTCTGGAATTAGGAAAATTATGTGCTCAAACAACATTTATGCCTGAATGCCTCTTAGGTCTTTTCATTGGTGAGCTAAGCTATGTACCCAGGCTTGTAGGTTGTCAGAACCTCTGTCCCTGAAAGCTTTTACAATTTCTCCTTATATCAGAGATGATGTATTTTCAAGGTTATATAAGTTACTAACTACTACATGTGCACACACACATTTATATTTCTGTGTATATTTGCATGAATTTGTGTGTATATTGGTTTATATAAATACACATACACACATATATATACACATGTGTGCATGTGTATTTATATATACACATATATTAATATATTTTTAATATATTAAAAAGGTTGATATATTAACATTTAAAAATATATACATCTATTCATATTTTAACCCTTTCTGATACAAAAGCATGGTTCATACTCTATGTACATTGGTACCTCTCCTCTAACAAACATATTAATTAAAAAAAAAAAGACCTTTAGTTTGTGGGAAGATGGTGGAATAGGAAGATCCAGCAAACAGTTCCTCAGCCAGAACAACTATTAAACAACCAGGAAGTATCTGAATCAACTAATTTGAATCTTCAGAATTTAGTAGAACACTTTGCAGCATCTGGGAAAGAGCAGGAGGAAGAGGCTAGCAAATTTGCAGTAAATTCTGGTGAATTACGTTCCATTCAGTGGCTGCTGTCACCCATCCCCTCACCTTGCAGCAGACAGCAGTGAGGTACTCAATTGCGACCCCTGGTGCAGCTTGCTGGTGACGGGGTGGGTTACAAGGACCTAGTTCTCCAAGATTCGGGCAGTCCAATCACTGCTTTTGATTAGGTTTTTCAGATCCTTTGGGGCCCAGCTATGAAGATGGCCGTTATTCCAAAACACCTCAGATAAAAACAGCAAAGGAGCCCTAAAAACAATACACATTCTCAAAAGCATAGAAAACAGTTAAAGGGTTGCATTTACTGAGCAACTGCTGAATCAGGACAAGGCAGCTTCAAAGTTGCATGGGAGAAGCTCTCAGTACCTTTACTAGCTCTCCCTCAGTTCTCCCCAGGTAGTGCGGAGTCAGGTAGTGCTTCATTTGTGTTTCTAGTCTCTTTCCAACTGGGAAAGACTGATGTAGGAAACTCCTCACTGGCTCGCCCCCACTTCCAGAGTTTGCCCTATAAACAGAAGCAACTTGAAACATCAAAAGCCCTGTATACATTTAGATCAAGCAGAATGGGGCAAAGGCTAACTTTCTTTAAGTTCTGAGGTAGAGCACAAAGGAGAGGGAGATGGTTTATTTCCTAGGGAATTGAGGGGACAGTCAAATTCCTACAAACAGAGGAATCCCTAAGGTCACTAACAAGCACAGGTCCAGAACAAGACACAGGCCTGCAAAAGACAGAATACTCTGCATTCACCTTGGGCTGAACTTACTAAAAGGAGGATTGAATACTAAAGTAGAGTACCAGCCAATGCAAAACCAATTTGCAAAAACTGTGAAAGGTGTTTTTTGCATGTACTTGTTTGATTTTGTTACATGCTAGCACTCAGGAAAAGCCCTGTCATATCACTAGCTATATAAAAACTCCAGAAACAGACAGCTTAGGAACTAAATCCCAGAGTTAACATTTAAGAACATTAAAATGTACACTGTGCAACAAAAGATTACCACACAAAGAAACAGGAATGATGGCCAATCCACAGAAAAAAGATAAAAATCCAGAAAACATCAAAAAGGACCAGACTGTGGATACACAGGACAAAGACTTAGAAAATGATTTTCAATATGTTCAAGGAGATGAATGAAAATACAGAGAAATAACTAAAGAATATCAGGAAAACAGTTAAATAACAATATGAGAATCTCAATAATGACAAAGAAATATTAAAAAGGAACCAAGCAGAACTATTGGAGTTGAAGTCCAAAATAATTCAAGTGAAAAATTCCTAGGAAGGTTTCAACAGCAGGTAGGAGCTGCCAGAAAAAGAATCGGTACACTGGAAGACAAGACAATTGGAATGCATCAGAGTGATGATTAGAAAGAAAAAGTTTTCGAAAAAGTGAAAATACCCTGAGATCTGTGGGACACCATAAAGCCTAAAAATATATGTGATATGGGAGTCCTAAAGGAAGAAGAAAGAGAGAAAAGAACAAACTGAATCTTGAAAGAAATGACATAAAATTTCCCAAGCTTGGCCAAAAGATGTGGATGTTTATATCCGAGAAGACCATTGAACACCAAGCATGATAAACATGTAGAGAAATACAAAAAGACAGATGATGGTCAAACTGTTGAATAAAAAGGACAGGTGAAAGTAAAACTGTAAGAGAAAAGGCAACATATTATATACAAGGGAATCCCAATTAGATTAAATTCCAGTTCCTCATTAGAAACCATTGAAGCAAAGAGGCAGTAGGTGAAAATACTGTACAAAGTTGAGAGAAAGCACTTGCCAACCAAGTACACTATATCTGGTGAAGCTTTCTTTCAAAAATGAGGGAGAAATTAAGACATTACTGATAAACATAAGCTGAGGGAATTGATTGCCACTAGACATGCCATACAAACAATGCTAATATAAGTCATTCAAACTGAAAGGAAAAGACACTAGACAGTGGATCTTTTTTTTTTTTTTAAATAACTCCAACAGCAGTAATTATTTAGTTAATTATAAAAGCCAGTACTATTGTATTAGTACTTTTGGGAGATTCATCTCCATTTTTTGCTACTTAAAGGGAATAAAAGTCAAATGCTTAAAAGATAATGATATATCCATGGTTTGGGATACAAAATGAACAAAGAAATAATTTGTTACAAGTAAAAAAATATGAGGAATGAAGAGATATAGGATCAGTGTATGTGTATGAGTATATACTACTGAGGTTAAGTTGTTATCACATCACAAAGTATGTTTATATATTTAGGGTATAAAATTTTAAGCCTATGGTAACCAAAAATAAAATATATGAAAAATATATACAGAAAGAAATGAGATGAGACTCAATATGGTACAATACAAAAAAATCAAATAAATATGAAAGTAGGCATTAATTAAAAAATTGAGAGTCAAAGAGGTATAAGATGCTCAAAAACAAACTAGCAAAATGGGAGTATAAAGTGCTGCATTATCAGTGTTTTCTATAAATGCAAATGTATTAAAATCTCTAATCAAATGGCAGAGATTGCCAGAAGCATGACCTATTTGTTTTTACAAGAGACTCATCTTCAATCCAAATATAAAAGAAAATTGAAATTGACAGACAGAAATAGTAAACAAAAGACAGCTTGGGTAGCTATACTAATATCAAACAAAATAAACATTAAGTGACAAACTATGACAAAGGACAAAGAGGCTCATTATATACTGATAAAGGGGTAAATTCAACAAGAAGACATAACAATTATAAATATATATGCACTAACAGTAAAAACCCATAATATATAAAGCAAATATAGACAGATTTGAAGGGAGAAATAGTTCTATACTAATAGTAGGAGAGTTTGATACACCACTTTCAATAATGGATAGAACATCTAGACAAAAGATCAATAAGACAATAGAAGACATGAATGATATGTTAAATCTATCTGAAATATATAGAGCTCATGATCAAATAGCAGAACACACATTCCTCTCTAGTGCACATGGATCATTCTGCAAGTTAGACCCTAAGTTCAGTCACAAAACAACACTCAATAAATTAAAGACATTGAAATCATACAATATATCTTCTAAAAATGTAATGGAATGAAGGTAGAAATCAATAAGAGTGGAAAATGGAAAATTCACAAATATGTAGAAATTAAACAATAGATTGTTAACCAACCAATGTGTCAAAGAAGAAATCACAAGGGAAATTAGGAAATATCTTGAGGCAATTGAAAATAATATACAACATAGTAAAACTTATGGGAAGCAGCAAAGTCAATACTGAGGGGGAAATGTATAGCTCTAAATATGAACATTAAAACAGAAAGACCTCTAATCAGAGATCTAACCTCAAATTAGAGGATCTAGAAAAAGAACTAAACTAAACTCAGAGCAAGCAGAAGTAAATAAAAGATTAGAACAGATATAAATTAGAGAATTATAAAAAGGAATAATAGAATAAACAAAACCAAAATTTGTTTCTTGGAAAATGTCACTAAAATTGACAAACCTTTAGCTGAACTGACAAAGAAAAAAGAGAGAGGACACAAATAACTAAAATCAAAAATTCAAAGGGAGACATTACTTCTGACCTCATTTCTTTCAATAAGGGCTATAAGATGATGAAAAAAAAAGATGATGCTATGAACAACTGTACACCAACAAATTTGATAACCTAGATAAAATGGACAAATTATTTAAACATAAAAATTACCTACACTGACTCAAGAGGAAATAGATGATATCAACATATGTATTACTAGTAAAGATATTAAATCATTAAAACAAAAACAAAACTCCCAACAAAGAAATGCCCTGGACCAGATGGCTTCACAAGGGAAATTTTACCAAATATTCCAGGAATAAAAACACTGCTCAAACTCATCCCAAAATTTGAAATGTAATATGCTGTAACTAATTTTGTGATGTCAACATTACCCTCATACCAAACCCAGGTAGACTATCACCAGGAATGAAAATCACATGTTAACATCTCTTATGAATACTGATGTGAAAATCCTAAATAAAATACTAGCACACCAAATCCAACAACACATTAAATAATTATATACCATAATCAAGTGGGATTTATCCAAGGTATGCAAGGGTGGTTGAACATAAGAAAATCAAATAATGTAATACACCACCTTCACAGCATGAAGAAAGCACATGTGCACACTCACAACCATCTCCATTGCTATAGAAAAGGTATCTGACAAAATCTGGCACACTGTCTGGATGAAAAACCTTAGAAAACTAGGACTGGAAGGACACTTACTCATCATGATAAAGGGCATACATGAAAAACCCATTACTAACATCATACTTAATGTTTAAAGACTGAAAGCTTACCCTGTAACAACAGGGTTAAAAAAAAGGAAGCCCACTAGCACGACTGTGACTCAACATTGTGCTGGAAGTTCTTGCCAGAGCAATTAGGCAAGAAAAAGAAGTAAAAGGTATCCAAATTGAAGAAGAAATTTTAAAAAATCTATTTGCAATAGGAACTAGAAGAATCAAATATCTAAGTATAAATCTAAGCAAGGATATAAAGTATTTGTACACAGAAAACTACAAAAGTCTGCTGTAAGAAATCAAAGAAGACTTAAAGAAATGGAATGACATTCTGCGTATATGGATGGGATGACAAAAGTTCGTTAAGATGTGAATTCTACCTAAAATAATTTACAGTTTCCATGCAATCCTAGTGAAAATTCCCACAGTTCTCTTTGCAGAAATGGATAAGCCAATCATCAAATTTATAAGGAATGGTAAGGATCCTAAATAGCCAAAGCCATCATGAAAAAGAAGAACAAAGTTGGAGGACTCACTTCCTGATTTCAAAACTTATTGCAAAGCTACAGTAATCATAACAGCATGTTAATGACAGAAGGACAGACATATAGACCAGAAATAAACCATTTGGAAATAAACCCCACATCTTAGGCAAATTGATTTTTGACAAAGATGCCAAGCACACTCAACTGGGGAAGAATCGTCTCTTTAACAAAGGGTGTTGGGAAAACCAGATCTTTATATACTGAAGAATGAAGATGGATTCCTACTTCACAGTACAAAAATCAACTCAAAATAAATTGAAGACCTAAATAAACTGTAAAATTCCTATAAGAAACAAAGGGAAGCATCTTCAAGTCCTGTCTAAGGTGATGGTCTTAGAGTTTACACCGAAGGCAAGAGCAAAAAAAAGAAAAAGTAGATAAATAGAATCTCATGAAAATTAAAATCTTTTGGGCAGAGGACTTAATCATAAAAGTAAAATGAGAACATAAAAACAGGAGAAAATATTTGGAAACCACATATCCAATAAGGCATTAGTATTCAGAACATAAACAAGTCCTAAAACTCAACAATAACAGGACAAATGACTCAATTAAAAATAATTAAAAGACCTGAATAGCCATTTTTCCAAAGAAGACATACAAATAGCCAAAAAAGCACATGAAAAGATGTTCAACATTATTAGCTATCAGGTAAATGAAAATCAAAACCACAGTGAGATACCATTTCATACTGGAATAGCCATTATTAAAGAAATGTGAAATTACAACTATTGGAGAGGATGTGGAAGAATGAGAACAGTTAGTTGTCTTTGGGGAATGTAAAATGGTACAGCTGCTGCAGAAGATGATTTGGCATCTAAGAAAGTTAAATGCAGAAGTTTCCTATGACCTGGCTATCTCACTACTAGGTAAATACCCAAAATCATTGAAAGCAGGGCATTAGATATTTTCACACCAATGTTCACAGTGGTATTATTCACAATTGCCAAAAGATGGAAGCAACCCAAGTGTCCACCAACCAATGCCTGGTTAAACAAAATGTGGTGTATACACACAATAGAACATCATTCAGCCATAAGAAGGAATGAAATTTTCATACATGTGACAACATGGGTGAAACTTGAAAACATCATGTTGAGTGAAATAAGCCAGGCACAAAAGGACAAATATTATATGATCTTACCGGTTTGAAAGAAGCAGAATAAGCAAATTCCTAGTCAGAGACTACAAAAGAGGTTATCAGGGACCAAGGTGGGTGTAGGGAATGGGGAGTTAATTCTTAAATTGTAGAGAGTTTCTATTTGAGATGAAGGAAAAGTTTTGGTAATGGATGGTGGTGATGGTAGAGTTACATTGTAAACACAATTAACAACACAAATATATATATTTGAATATAGTTGAATGGGGAAATTTTCAGGTTGTATATATGTTGCAAGAATAACCTTTTTAAAAAAGCATCCATAGGACTGTACAACACGGCGAACCCTAAAGTAAACCATGGACTTCAGTTTATAGTACAATTGTAAAAATTATTTTTCATCATTGCAACAAATGCAAGGTGTTCATAATAGGGTAGTATACGGGAAGTCTATATCTTAGCCATGGTTTTTCTGTGAAACTAAACCTAATATTAAAGTGTCCTTTAACCAAAACCAACAAAAACAAAAAGAGTTACAGAAACTTAAGCATATATTTTTTATATTTCCTTGGTTATACTGGTCTTGTAAAAGTCTCAATGGGCAACTCACATAGACACAAGGAATTACTGCCATTCAATTAGCAGTAGTTACCTGAGACATGGCACAGTGACAATGCGAAATGAGTATCTTCTATAGTTCCTGCCTAATAAACATGAAATTTCATATTAATTGAATATATAAATGAAGACACTTGGAACACTATTTCACAACCTTGATTCTCACCTTCTGTAGTTACCTAGTTTAGGAGTTTCCCCAAAACACCAGAAATATTTCATAAAATAAATCGAATAGCAATTTTTCTGCAATATCATTGGAGACAGTGTTTTTTCACAATGTCCACCATGGAGGCCTCTGTTCAGCCCAAACAATGCTTGTGCTGTGATCCATGTCATTCTCAGAGACCCTCAAAACCCAGGCCCCTCCCCTACCATGACCAACAGACGGACAGATTGGCCTGCTGACATTTCTTATTTATCACTTAATGGCTTGCTTACTTAATATATGGAAAGATCACCTGTATATCAAGGTGACAGGCTCTGGAGATACACAGATGCAAATTCAAATTCTAGGGCAGCCATTTCAGTTTCTTTGACTCCAGGCCCATTACTTAGCTGTGCAAAGTTTCATTTTTATCAATTGAAAAATAACTAGTATAATAGTCACCTTTTTCTAGCAGTGTTTTGAAGATCATATTAGATGTATATGTGCTCCACACAGAGCCTGGTGCAAAGAAAGGGCTTGATGCTGGCTGCTCTATCAGCCAGGATAGGCTAGCCAAGGCTGAGGAGATGAATTAACTCAGAGATTTCAGATGCCATTTCTCAATTATGGTACAGCTTGATGTGGGGTCAGGAGTTCTTTCAGTTCTTCTCTGAGTGGTGACTCACAGGCCCGGGGTGCATCTATCTTATCCCTCTGTCACCTCTGTTATGCCTTCTAAGGTCACCACAGAAAGTAAACTGAGGGCTTCTGCAGCCTCAGGTGCACCAAAATCCAAAGCCAGATGATGCCCATTACAATGTGAAATAGGTTTACACGGTTTCTTTCCTCTATGAATTTATTCTCTGAAAGCTTCAGTTTTTAAGTCTGGCTTTTCAATATTTGTCACAACATTTTTCCCTTTACCGTTATAGTCCTGGTATTAAAGGGGAGGGTAAGGGAGGAGGAAGGGAGTGGGGAGAGGTGGGGAGGGAGAAATGCATTGTATGAAACCTACTTTTTATTTATTTATTTTTTTGCATGGGCAGTCACCGGAAATCGAACCCGGGTCTCTGGCATGGCAGGTGGGAATTCTGTTGCTGAGACACTGCTGCACTGTCCTGAAACCTACTTTTTAAAGTGTGGCTCTTAATGTTCCTCATTAACACATTTTTTCTTCTATTGGGCAGTTTTAAAAGACAAAGAAAGAAGAGTTAAGGAGATGAGAAAAAGAAAAAAGACAGAGGGGGGAAGGTGAGAAACTTACAAAGTGCTCCATACTTTACCCTGAATCTTATGAGAGCATCATTCTTGTCCGCCTCACCCTTGGTGACATGTTAGGGCACAGGTGGCCCCCAAATCCAAATGTTGAATATTTTTCGGGTGAACATACTATATTTCATAGGCTGGCAAGATATTAAAAAGTTTAACTCCAACATTCCCAATAAAGACAGTTATGTAAAATACTAATGGCCTCAAGCAAATACAGTTTCTCTCATGATGGTTAGTTACACTGGTGACTGGGTACCTGTATTAGATCCTTAATGACAGATCACATTAGAAATTTCACTAGTTTAGATAAAAAGGTGGAGAGAAACTGTTTAAGAAAGACTTTTACATGCTAAAATATATAGGACTTTGATGGTTAATGAAAGAATACCTTGCTTCACATAATTGCACAAATGGGAATCTCAATGTATCTATTTCTCAGGTGAGTAGAGTGTAGTTAAATGCCTCTAGGAGGGAATAGGATTTGTATACCTATCACTCCATTATACTGCTCCCAGAGAACCTGAGCCAAATCTGCTGCTGTGGTAAGCTAAATTGCATCTCCCCATCTTGAAAAGTTCTTTCTTATTGATATTGTTAATATTTTCCAAACTCCTTTCCCTCACTCTTCCTTATTCAACAATCTTTAAACAAATATATGCATATATATATGTATGTATGTGTACAAATATACACATGCACATTCACATATGAAATACTGCCCAGCGAACTAATTCTTCATGTAATAATCTAAAAAAGGGTGGGAGGGAAGACTCTTTGACTTTAAAGAAAGTAATTAAGCACTGACACAAATTATCCATCATTCCTTATTTTATTAAAATCTATTCTATAGAAAGGAAATCTGCTTTAAGAACACATTCTATCTGCAAACATGTGCTTTGCAGACATTTATCATCTCTCCTAACAATAACCCAATAAGGTGAATGTTGTTATGCTGGTTTTCATAAATAAACAACAAATTGAACATTTACACATATTAACATGGTAGAGCTGGGATTGAAATCCCGATGTGTCTGATTCTTTCCAGCATATTCTGCCATTGTCTCTTCTTTCTTTTATTCTGAACTGTTAACACAACTGGTATCAATGAGCTCTTAAAATTTATTATCTACTAGGTGAAGTAGCATATTCATTTAACTACCATCAATTCACCTCTTTCAAGCTTCATTTAGAGTTCTTATGTTGACGTAGCAAGGTAATATTCTCTCCATTTATTTATTTCATAAATACCAATCTTGTAAATATCTGCATTCCTTTGATTTGAGCTTGGAAGAAAACAGGACACCTAACCATAATATGTGGAGAATAAATGGGATTGGTATTTCTGTTAGACAAACCCTGATTTCCTGGGTTAATATTGTCTATTCTTGATAATCTATTGTTCTAGAAAACAGCCAAAAGTTATAAATTAGATCAATAAATGTCCTAAGTTTCAGTGGAACATCCTAGTTTAGGGCACTGTAGAAACAGGATATTGTGAAGAGTGCAATGAACTAATTATTTCTGTATTCTAAGAATGAATTTTATGTTTGCAATTTCCCTATTTTTATTAAAGAGACAGATTGCATTTCATAATTTGTGTTGTACCTGCTGACTGCCTACTGAGCTGTAGAATACAGTAAAGTTGAACCAAACATTTGCTCTTGAAAAAGGAACATACAGGGGCAGTATCATTGATTTCCAATTGGTTTTATAAAAATATGTAAAGAAGTGGGAGAGAGTGGGAAGAAATAAAAGAAAACACCGAATATTAATTGGGCTCCTACTCCAGACCAGGCACATGGAGCTTTCCAAAATTATATCATTTATACAGTACTTATGCTGGGTCTTTTTAATCCCCATTTAACAAATGGGTTCACAGTAAATAAGTGTCAAGTTCAAGATCATCTGTTACATAAGTACATTGACTCCAAATCCAAGAGCGTTTATGCCATTGAGCCAGAGCATCTCCAACATGTCCTTGAAAGCATCCCTTATGTTGGAGGGCCACAAAATCTACACCTTATGGTATGAGGCCACAACCCAAAAAAGGCAAACATCAAATTCAAATACTTTTTAAGTTTTGGACGTTGTTTAGACATTTGTTCAAAATTCTGCATCATATTCAGCTATATATTTCAATGTAAACAAAGTATTTTCAATTATTTTCCCTTGATAGACCACCGAAATAATCACACTGCTTTCTAATGGGTTCTTTAGTATGGCTTGCACCAAGCAACCTCCTTGCTCTGGTCTCTCACGCATCTCTGTAAAGCAGTTATATTTGTAGAAAATTCCTTCCAGCATCAGCAGCCTCCCCCCACTGGCTTGGGGGTTGCTGTCCTCCCAGTTTAGGATGCTCGCACAGCAGTCTTCAGGATCACCCCTCCACCTTAACGCATAGCACCTTTTTCATGCTCCAGTTCAAGTTACCTCATGGCTGTGTCATTTCTACCTTAACTACATTGTCCCTTATTCCTTTTACTAGAAGTCCTCAGATCAGAGGCACATCCAGGGGACTGAGCATTAGGTCAAACATATGTCTTAGACCACTGACCTGGAAAACCACAGTATTATGAAAAATCATAACTCTAGCAGCTTTTTTGTTGCATTTTCACCTGTAATCTTCACGCTGACACCAGAAGTCTATGCATTATCTCCAATTTCACATTCAAATTAAAACAAAAGCAAAAACTGAAAACTTAGAAAGATTTATGACTCCCCAAGGTCACAGGCTAGGAAATGGAAAAGCCAGTAGAGAAGTGGTTGCTCAGGTACACACACGTACAGACGCACACATCTATGACCTGCTGGTCTGATGGCCAATTGTTCCCATCAACACAAGCAGGAAATCCTGTGTTTGAATTGCAACCCTGAAGCTGGGCGCTCCCTGCCCCTTCCCCAGGTCAGCCAACCAAGAGACACACCTAAATCTCTTCAGTCCTGGTGCCTTCCAATGCTCAAAAATACCAAGTTCTCACTGTATAATAAACGTGGGACCTGATTGTAATAACTAGCGGGAACCTCTATCAGGTGGTGGGCTCACGTCTCTTGGTGAAAGAATTCCCAATACCTGTCCTTCGTACATTCATTCAGGATATGTTCACAAAGCACCAGCAATATGGTAGCCTACAGTAAAAGCTGGATACCCATCATCACAAAACCATAGTATTCTCCTTCCTGCTTTCTGCTGCTGCAGTGGATGTCCCTGGAGCCCTTTCCTCCTTGCTTCCTTCAATCCAACAAGTGTTAGAAGGTTTTACCTCTATTATCCAAAACACACCTTACCTGCTACCTACTCAGAAGTAAGAATATTCGCAACATTACATTTATTGGTACCATTCAAAATGTAATAAAAAGTTATAATTTATTTTGAAAACCGCATACATTTCTGAATCCATTGCAAATATAAGTGATTTTACGCAAATTAAGGTAAGGCAGCCATTACTCCTATTTCACAGTTGAGGAAACTTAATTTTAAGAAGCGCTGCAATTTCATGCTGAAACAAAGTCCCTTATCCAATTCCAGTTTTTTTTTCCTTGCACCAAACTTTCTATTATAGAATATAAAACGCCTTTTCCCAAAAAGCACATCAAATGTATTAAATGTATATACAATATGTGCTAAAATGGAAGTGTTAAATAAACACTGGAAGAAGGTAATAAAAAGGCCCTAAAAACAAATGGAATTATTATAATTGAATACTCAATTTTGCTCTGAGCTTCCTAGCAGCCAAGATAAAGGCAATTAGGATTTTATGGAAATATATTTTTAAGTCATTTAGGCACTGCGGATATATCTAAAAGACATCGGTTAAAAGTTTTTAAAATGTATTTCAGGAATCTGCTAACACTCAGTAATATTTCCCAATCTGTGGTCCCAGGCTAAGGTGCTGAGAACTTGAGCTGAGTCCCCTGAGTAGGGCCTGGGGGAGCATGTCTCATTCAGAGGCCTGGTGAGAAGCAGTCAGTTCTTGGAAGAGCTCGCCCATGGCTTTGTAGGGACCAGACTGTAACAGACAAAGCACTAGAACAGAGCAGTGTAAATTCCACTCTACAAAGATTTAAGGAAGATAATTTAATGAAGAGAGAATGTTCTTAGTTAAATCCTGACGCATCCAGGGAGGGACAAGCAACAGGGAGAACCTTTTCGCACAACTAGAAGCTGAAAGTTCAAGGGGAGGAAGGAGGGCCCCTAGCACCTGTAAGAGTCAGCCAAGGAAGAGGCTTCACCTACCAGCAGCTGTAGTCGCACAGCTCCAAGCTACAGTGGAACCAGGAACCAAGCTCAAAAGCCTGGAGGAGGAGGGAAATACTTCAATCTCTCTCTCCCTTTGTCTGCCAGTCACCTGTTGTCACTTCCCAGTGGCCAAGCCCTGCCAGAAACAGCAAGGCAAGAGGCCTCTGAAGATTTCAGGAGGGTGAGCTTTCAGGGCACAGAACGAGGCAGATTAAGACTGAAAACTGGCAGGCAGGAGGTGGGGATGGGAATAACCAGTACACCTGGGCTCAGGTCTCAGGTTCTCCTCTCACTACGTGAAATGGAGCAAATTACTTCACCTTTTAGAGCCTTAGTATCCACACCTGGTTATTATGAAATGATCGACAAGAAGGCTTTAACATAGTGTCTCAGTTTGCCAGGGCTGTTGTAACAAACTATCATGGATGAGTGGGTTTAAACAGCAGGAATGTCTTATCACACAGTACTGGAGGATAAATCAAGGTGTCCGTCAGCCGTGCTTTGTTTTAAAGGGGAGTATCCTTTCCAGAAGCCTCTCTGTCCATGGCATTCCTTGGCATAACAATCTCTGCTTCCATCACATGGCCATGTCTCTCTGGGTGTCTACATTTCCTCTCCTTATAAGGAGACCATTACATTGGAATTAGGGCCCACCCAAATCCAGTTTGACATCATCTTAGTAAATTCTTCAAAGATCCTATTTACAGATAAATTCAGATTCCTAGGACCAGGGGTTAGCACTATGGGGGACACCACGGTTTAAGACACAATGCATAGTGACTATGCATAATGGATGCTCTGTAAATATTTGCTGAATATAAACCTGAATTAAAATTGTAGTGCCTATGGCCCTATGATGAGAGAATCAATTTGGTAGCTCTGCAGTCAAGTAGAAGCCATGAGTAGAGACCTGATTTCCTAAACAGCCCAGCTGAGCTGATTTTGATCCTTAGCAGAAAATTATACCTTCAGCAGCCCTGAGTGATCATCTAATAAAAAACTGTTTTTAAAAATAAGTTACGAACATCTTTATAATCCTTTACTCCGGCTTCAGAAGGCCCACGTGACCTTTCACCCCGAACTCACATGACATGTATTATCTGTGTACACAGTGATGTACTGTTTACCAACATGTGTCCAGAGACTTAATACAGGCTGATAAAGGAACTGTCTTGGCTGCATCTTCTGGAAATGGTCTCTAGTGGGTGAGGCACACTGTACCCAGGGGCAGTCACCTTACCCTAGTGACATCTGAGTTCATTTAACTGTTTTTTTCCCTCCCAGAGAAAATGAATGCTCTAGAAACCAAGGAAGCTGTATTTATAGCCACGTTCTCTAAAGGAAAATCCATGAATTCTTGCAGCTGAGACCCCTTCAACAACCTTCCACACCTGAGCCTTGGGTTGTTTACCTCCTTTTCTAAGAATTCAAGACATTTTAATTTCTTCCAATAAATTAAAAAAATAAGTACATGAATAAATATAAGGCATAAATTAGCTATCACTACTTACATTAGTCTTGCTAGCAACTGAATGAACTTTAGTTACTACGATCTCTTCCATCCTCATTTAACCAGGGTTTCTTCTTCAACCCTATCGACACCGTGGACCGGGTAACTCTTTGTTGCAGGGAAATTTTAGGAGATTTAGCAGCATCCGTGGCCTCACGACCCATCTCCCAGGAACAGCTCCCAGTAGCAATTCCCAGTTATGACAATCAAAAATGTGTCCAGAAATTGCCAAACATCTCCTGGGGGATAAAACTGCCCCCAGTTGAGAACTGCTAATTTAGACTACAAGAAAGCTACAGTAGACAAGAAACATCACCTGTCTTTATGTACCATTCAGGGTACCAAGGTCCTTGGTTAAAAATCATGTTTTAGAGTCAAAGACATTTACATTTCAGCTTTAACACTTACTATGTGACTTTGAGTAAATCACTTAACCTTTTTGAGTTTTTAATTCCTCACTTTAAAATGGGGATAAAAATATAAAACTCACTGATAATTGTGAGGACTCAATAGGATAGTGCATGCAAAGACCCGAACACATGGCAGAGCTTCAGTTTGAGCTCGCCCAGGCCCTCTTTCTTGGGCACATTCATGGCACATTTCTCTTGGAAATAATTCAGTCACTCTTTGTTAAATGGACATGATTTAAAAGCTTGTAGCTGTGTATGTACATACACATATGGTCATTCCCAACACTTCTGTTTGCTTATAATAAAATTTCAATCAAGTAAGAGAGATAAAACTTATGTGTGCTCACAAATATCAGAGCAATTAATAATGATGAGAAACAAAAACCATGGTGTTTAATAGGGACTTTAGCAAAATTTATACTTTCACTGTTTGTAGTATGTTGATATGGTCTTCTAGGCAAACATAAGATTGCGTGCAAATCACTTATGTGTAGAGTTCCTAAAACAACCAGGTCATAGTCTCCCTAGTGCATGAGCCCCTCCCAGCTAGTAAGCTGTAGTGACTCATTAGTATTCTTTAGAAATGGATTTTTTCAAAAACTGAAAAGAATGAAAAGAATGCCAAAGGATAATTCTGAAGAGATGTATTTGGTGTGTTGATAGGGTGAATTTTAGTCAATATTTACAATAAGAAGCCAAGGGAGGAATTGCTGGTTGCAAGTGGAAAATTTTCTAATTTTCTTCCCTACCTCTTTCCCTCCCTCCCCTTTTCTCAAACCTTTTTACAAGAGTGGAAAACCGTGATTAGTATTAGGAAAAGAAGAGACAAAAACCACAGCCCCTTTCATTTATTACTTTATTGTGCCAGTCACTCAGCTGTTGGGAATGTTATAGTCCTGGACTAAAGTTCCTGAATCCCCACATTACATCCCTATTTGTATTAAACAGGGTTGTCTAGAGAAACAGAACCTACGAGATAGTCTACAAACTGCTCTGAGATGTTCCTTGTGACAGCTAGGCTTCACAAGGAGTTTCCCTCAAATAGATAGAGGCACCATCCCCCTGTTCTCTCTTGGTTTCAATTCATGGGCCCTTCTGATCTTAAATGGGAAGCAAACACAATTGCTCAGGAAGTCCCTTCTCTCACACAGAGAGAGACATATTTATTACAGGAACTAAGGAATTGGCTCATATAAACATGGGGATTGGCAAGTCTGAATTCTGTTCAGCAGGCTGTAATTTGAAAACTCCAATGAAGGCAAGGTTGAATTACCCCAGGAGAAGGTGGCTGGCTTTAAGATCTCCAACTGTTTGGATGAGGAGACTCCCCTCATTGCTGAGGGCAATCTCCTTTGTTGATTGTAGATGCAATCAGTCCTGGATGCAATCAACTGATTCTACATACAAATCCATCTGCTAAATATCCTCACAATAATAACCAGGCCAGTGTTTGCTTGACCAAACAACAGGACACCATATCCTAGCCAAGTTGACACATGAAATTAACCATCACAAGCACCAAACAAAGGACAATGCAAAAGATTAGTGAGGAGTTACAAAACTAAATGGCGGGCGGGCCACAGTGGCTTAGCAGGCAGAGCTCTCATCTGCCATGCTGGAGACCTGGGTTTGATTCCCAGTGCCTGCCCATGTAAAACAAACAAAAAACTAAATGGCCCAGAGCCCAGGTAATAAATCCCTTGGCAATGTGGTTGCTTATTCTTTACTTTCAATAACATTGAAGCAAGAGCTAATAGAACTATTGCGTGATGAATCATTAAAAATAATTTCTTAAGAAAGATCAAACTATGATTTTGGGGCTATTAATCAGAAGGAAATAAAAAAATGAATAAGAGTTGCAATAATAAAATCTACCCATTCCTATTCTCTTATATAAGAAAGAGCTTTCTCAGTGCTTATATTTTAAAAAAATTATAAAATAAAATTAAAAAAGAATGACATTGATGTCAGTTCAATTCCATTCTGTCCATAAGTAATACTCATCCATGGACACATGAACTAATTGGAAAAAAGAAATCACTTTTCTGATTGAGATGCATTTCCAACACAATTTTGCACTTATATTTAATAATTATTTATTAAAACTACAAATATATGTATGTGGTTTTATAGAAATAGTAATTGCAATAATAACTCAATTGAGGAGAAAAAAATTAACACATAGAGCTTTATGTCCTAGGAAATGGGAAAAATCTAATTTACATACATATTTTCATTTCAGAGAAGCCTGACAAGTTGATCAATAAAAGACTTCCAAGCATAACAAAAAAATTGCATTGGGATAAAATTTTGTGAGGGATGTGGGTTGGAAATAAAAGTTCAAGGAGACAGAGTAAGATTTTGAATTGTTAAAAAAGAGCTTGTGGGCGGGCCATGGCGGCTCAGCAGGCAGTTTTCTCACCTGTCATGCTGGAGACCCAGGTTCAGTGCAGGTGCCTAATCATGCAAAAAAAAAAAAAGGCTTGTTCTTGTATTTTTAAAATGGATGATGGTGGGTTTTAAAATCACCCTAGTATTTAGATTCCATTGAATACATTTAAAAGAATGATGCAACAGTTTTACATTTAAATGTTAGTTTTTACAATGGGCTGTAAATTACATCCTCTGTGACTATTTACATTTAAGATGAAAACCTGAAGATGTCAACTAAAAATGCACAAGAGGTATATAGGTTTCCGTTTTTGTAATTCTTTCATAGGATGGGTCAACCAAATGATTTGAAAACCACTGATTTTAGAGGATAGAATCAGTGGGCTAGGTGAACTTTTTAGCATGGTAGGTGAGGAAAAAGGATAGAGGGGAGGAGAGAGGGAGTCTTGGGCATTTCCATGCACATCCCAGGGAGCTCAGATATGGTTTTAACTGTGCCATGTGTCCCTGGCCTCCAGGCACTAAATTCCAGTAGCAATCCCTTTTCTTCATCAAGATGCCCCAAAGTGCCACAAACACTTACCAGTAGCACCTCGGGTGGCAATGCCTAATACCCTGGCTGATAACCACTAGTGGAAATATTGTCACTCCTGTTCCAACGGTTGCTCACTCAGCAGAGGCCTTACAGCAAGCTTCTGCCCCCATTTTTGGCTCCAGCTTTGTTTTCCCGGGGCTCTGTCAGGAGCTAGGATCGAGTACATCACCCTGTCACACCAGAACCACGATATGACACGAGAGGGACAGCTCCATGCATCCATCTAGATAATAGTGGAATTATGCTCTTGAGAGGGCATCAGACCATCATTTCATTTGCACCCCAAGAATCACATCTGCTTTCCCCATCAGTTTTCTATGGCTACTGGAGGGAGGACAGAGCTGACATACTGTCAGAGTTTATTAAGTAAAGGGCAGAACGTGAGCTTGAACTTCCCCGGAGTAGTCCATGGGGAGTCTGGGTAATTGGGAGGTTGCCTCTCTTATCCTAGACCAGGATTTGATATAAGCAGCTGGCAGGGGGTAAGGGAGGTCTGTACTATGTGTGGGCAGGGGAAGTGGGAGGATGGGGAAGGGCAATTCCATATGCTTTAAAATCTGGCATAGGGAAAATATGGCTAAATTAATATGCCCAGCCTCTGTGATTGCTCTTTCTCCAACTTCAGGAGTGATGGCTAATCTTATACATTTTGATGAATAAAGGGATTCCTGGCCACTTCCTCTGGGTTAGTTTCTCTAACCCCCTACCAACTCCACAATGATTTAGGAACCTTTGAAGTTCCAGACAACCCTCCGATTCTGTCTGTAATGGCACTGTTTATGCTCTTGATGTGTGGCCAGACTGAAAGAATGAAAGAGAAAGGAAGGGGAGAAAATTATGCTCTATAAGGTCAGAGGTAGAGACTGCAATAGATTTAAAAACTTCTAACTCTCATGTACTTTTTCTCTATGGATTTCTCACAAGCTTTCTCTGTACTCTTATTCTGTTATTTTCTGCTATTTCTTGGCACATGTCCACACTTCACAATTTATATGTATGTTTAGTTGTGTTTGTAGCGGATGTAGTGACCCAACTGATGATTTTGAAATCAAGGAGTTCCTAAGAGTAAAGCCTTTGTTGGATCCCAGGCCTCTCTAGAGACCTGTATGTGGAAGAGGGACACATCAGGTCATTATTCCCATTACACAAATTACGTGCAAGGCAGGTCCTGCCCTAGAAAATGAACTCTGACAAAGGAAAGACAGAACCCATTGAGACAGAACCTGAGGACAAGGAAAGACCATATAATGAAGAGCTTTATAGAATCACATGTCTACCATTTCCTCCAGATGAAGTGGGATTGGTACATAAACTATGAAAAGTCTCAAAGAGTCAAACAAAATATGATCAGAAAATGAAGTGGCCTTAAAGGTCACTGTTCGAGATATTTAAGAAGCATGCCCAGCCCATACCTCCTTCTAAGGAAGGCCCTCCATGGTTCCATTCATGACATGTTGTGTCAAGTGATTTTTGGCCACACGGTGCCACAGGTCCACGGGAAACCTATGTCAGGAGCTCCGATTATTAAAGGTATTAGTCAATTGTCAAACCCACCTATCATAATGCCATTTCAAGCTAATCCAGGTATATTCTCTCCCTCCTTAGTACTGGAACCAAAAGACCAAAACTATTAAAAAAAATATTCTGGGAACTGAGATTCAGATTCAGAGGTGATAGCCATTGCTTATCACTGATAACTAAGTAGAGAAAATTGATCTTCAGAGAAAAGGTGCAAAGGAAGCAGAGACAGAAAGGAAGAGATGAAAGATAATGTGGCACCAAGCACAGACACAGACACAGACACACATACACACACATACACACAGATGGATGTTTAAGGTGTGAGTTCCAACTACACTGCCTGCTATTAGATTCTACAACCTTCCCTTGTACCTTTCAAATTAACTTTTTACTTATGAATATTTGAGTAGGCCTTTGATTTTTATATCTCATAGAATCCCCAAGAAAGTAATGTCAATCAAATTACAGTTTACAGAAGGAGAAACTGAGTCCTAGAGAATAATGATGATTTACTCAAATCCTAATTGGTGAGAGTCAGACCTGGCATAGAGACCTAAGTTTCCTGTGCTACCAGCTGGAATTTTGAGTAGAGGAGCAATCAGCTTCGAAATGTGTTGCTATTGTTTCTCCTGATTCCCCATCCCAGCCCCAGGAATGCTCATCTGACTCCAAGGAACCTAGAGTTCAAGCTTCTTCACTGATGCTGAGTCATCAAGCTACTGGGGAGAACATGTGTATGTGATTGTTTATATTTTCACTTATTTTATTGTGGAATAATAAAATTTTTTACATATTGAAGATTGTTTCTTTTGGTCATTGGTTACTATAAAATTTAGAGTCTAAATACCATGGATCTCTCCATCAGTGCTTCTTGTAATTCCATGGACAATATATCACCTACTAAGAACCAAGCTCCATGATAATCAGCCCCAGCAGAGCCCTCTCCTCCACTCCTTTACCAGGGATGTTTTCTCCTGTATTTTAGTCCACTTGTTCCACAGTCCCCAAAATGGAGCATAGCCCTGCAGTGCCTTCCACAGAGCTAGCAGGAGCCCTTATCCTAAACTGGAGCTTTCACACTTCTGTGGCAACCAAGCCTACCAGTGGGGGTCTACAAACCAGGCAATGGTCTTGAGACCAGAGCATTGATGGTCTCTTGCCAAATCTTTTATCAAATACCATCTCCTTTCTGTCAGACTTTTAAACTCCTCCTGGCCTTTCTTCTCTCCCTTTCTTGCTTGGGTCCCATGGTTGTTCATCTAAACTATTTTCTCTTCAGCACCTTCAATGCCCTTTCATCTTCATTATTCTGCCTCTCCTCATCCATAACATCCCAACCCTAGACAAATGCCATCACCTACCTTCTCTGGGCCTGTACTTCGGCAGCTCAATCCAACTATTCAGACTGGCATTGTTGCACACTTAAGATTGCTAATCTCAGCTGAGTATTTGGCACTGTCCATCAGTCCTTTTACTTGTGCCTATCAATACCTGCTTTCATTCCAGTCCAACTTAACATAGTCTCAAAAAAATGATTGTGTGCCTCCTACTTCATCAGGGATAGCTGAGGAACTCATCTTCCATTCCTTCAATTCCATACCAACCCCTCATTCCCACCACACTATCTATATTCCTACCTTGTGACATCTTTTTCAAGCCCAGAAGAAAAAGTGAAAGTGATTCTCCTTCTACTTAGTGATAGCCTGTCCACTTGGGCCTCCTCTTGAGCCCTTCCCCACAGGAAGACCATAACAAAGCAGCTTTAGGGAAATTTTGGCCTCTTGTTTCCTACTGGCTCATTTCCCTGAGCTTACAAACCAACTCAAGTCTCTCACTGCCTTGTCTCAATGCATTCTTGAGAGAATAAAGTTCAAATGCCCTCAGACCTCTGTCTTAGTTTGCCAGGGATGCTATGACAAATACAACAGATTGAATGTCCTAAACAACAGGAATGTATTACCGCATAGCTTTGGAGGTTAGGTGTCCAAAACAAAGTGTTGGCAGGTCAGTTTCTCCTGGTGTCTATAACATTCTGATGCTGGCTTGCCAGTAACCCTTGGGGTCTCTTGGCTTGTAGATACATCTCTGCCTGTGTCAAACAGGGATCTCTCTTCTCTTCTCTGCTTCTTCTACCTCTGTATTCAACTTTGTTTGTTTATAAAGGCTTCAAATCATATTGGAGTAAGACCCATCCTCATTCAATTTGGCCTCATCTTAATTAATAACATCTTCAAAGGTCCTATTTATAAATGGGTTCACACCTACATGACCAAGGGTAGGACTTGAACATGTCTTTTGCAGGCAATATAGTTCAATCCCCAATAGCATGATTGTATGTAATGAACTAACTTCTCTTTCATGCATCTAGATCAAAACTGTGCTCTCTAGGTTACCCACAACTAGCACCCCATTAACACATTGGCTCTTCAGGGAAAATACCTTGATTTGTAGCATTTAGAAATTCCTCTAGAAAAGTCACTATGGCTGATTTTAAGCTACCAACATGATGTCATTGAACATGGAGTTGGGAAGATATGTGTACTGATAAACCATTATATAGTATTTCACCATAAATAATCTTTAGATCATAGATAATAGTAAATTTGGCAAAATAATTAGGAAATATTGAGCTTTGAGTATTTAACTATCTTTTTTTTTTTTTTTTTTTTTGGCATGGGCAGGCTCTGGGAATTGAACCCGGGTCTCTGGCATAGCAGGTGAGAATGCTGCCATTAAGCTGCCCTTGCACCCCCTATTTAGCTACTTTTTTTTTTTAATGTTTTTATTTTTTTATTTTTTTTTACATGGGCAGGCACCGGGAAATGAACCCGGGTCTCTGGCATGGCAGGTGAGAACTCTGCCAGCTGAGCCACTGTGGCCTGTCCTTAACTACTTTTTAATGTGATTTATTTATTATAATTTTATATCATTTAATTTTTAATAACGGTCGCACTTAACAATCTGCTTGTACAATTCTAAACAATTAATCAGCTCTTACATACCAGTAGCACCAGCTATAGCACACTATTTTGCCACAATTGTTAATGAACTTCTTTCTCAAAATCTGGTGCTTCCATATCTTCTTTAATTCTACCTTGTGGGAAGACTTTTCATTATCTTTCTCATTGTGTATTTCCCTTTTCCTCTGTGATCCCCTTCTCTTCTCTCCACTTAAGAAAATTGGTATTACTAAAAGTTCTACACCCAACCAACTGATCTAACACTGTACACATTCCTTGGTATGTATTGTGTATTTCTATTTCACTTAATTCTGTCATTAACTGAGCAGGTCACTTCAACTCTTCCTTGAATCTTTCTAATTCTTTCATATGCCACAATCAGCATTTTTCATATTTTGCTTTCTAAAGATAATATATACTCTCTCTTCTTCTTCCTTCCTATAGGACTTCTATTACAGGTCCTTAGCTTACTATAACCATTCCCAAATGAACCCAGCTCCCTCTATTTCTTGCCTTTCCTCCTCACCAGTTACCATAGTGATTTAGTAAAATTTGTATCTAATTATTACATTCCTTGATTAAACCCTTTCATTGGCTCCTTATTACTCACTGGATAATTATAAGGCAACAGAAATTCATTCTTTATTTGGCCTCTGCCTAATCTTACTAGCCTCATTTTCTTTTTTTTTTTAACATGGGCAGGCACCGGGAATCGAACCCGGGTCCTCGGGCATGTCAGGCAAGCATTCTTACCTGCTGAGCCACCGTGGCCCGCCCTCTAGCCTCATTTTTCACCACTTCTTGATTTCCATTTTGTGCTCTACCAGTACCAAACTACTAACAAATGTCTCCATAATGAGCTCTATGATTTAACTCAAGCTCTGCTTTTACGCTGAAATACACTGCCCCATCAGCCTCCACCAGATCATCTCTCTACCCAACTCCTAAGTCTTAGATCAGTATCATATGTATTTTATGCAAACTTTCCTAATCCTCTAAGATGTACTAGGTGTCTTGTGGCAGCCATGAAAATGAGCCACTCATATCACCTGCTGTGGGGGCATAACCGACTGATGGCCCAGGCCTCCATCCCTCAAGTTCCTTTGAGGTCATGCTCTGCATAGTATGGTCCCATGATGGAACACATTAGTTTACTATGGCAAGCCCATTCTGGTGAGAAGTAGTACTGCTCTGATGGGTGACCTCGACTGGCGTATTCCCCATTGCTCTGGCTGAAGTTTTCTTGGGATTATGATGCAATCTGAGACGCTTCATACCCAAGTTTCCTTCTTTTCCCTTCTCCCTCCTCAAGTGTTAGAACTGCATCAGGATCTAAAGGCTTATCCCATATTCCCATGCTTCCTGCCCCCCAATAAATCTCTTGCATGTCTAATGCTGTCTTGACGTCTTCGTCTTTGAGGACCATAACTAATGTGATGTCCTACCTTCCTTCTACCAACTTCTTTCTTACAAACTGTATTATAATAGTCCGTGTATGTATATAAATACATAAAATATGTAAATTGTCCCAAATGAAACTACGAAATCTTGAAGATAGGAGCCCTGGTATTCATGTTTATATCCCAGTACCTAAACATAGCCTGTGGGTCAGTAAATGTTCACTGAATGAAAAAATAAATGCAATGAAAATTTCTAATTTGCAAAAAAATAGGTGCAGTGTAATCCTCAGAGTAATATACTGAGCTAGAGTTTTTCATAGTATGAAAATACGCACTATGTCAGAAATATGGAAATTTCATAAAAGGTGCTTTAAACCACTGTATCACCATTTCAACTTAATTGCAATGTATAAAATAACTTTAGCTCTGAATTTGGAAGGAGCCAATATAAAAAGACTGACAATATATTTTTCACAAGTCTGTGTCTTATAGTATGTAACATTTCCTCTAAAATTGATCTGGAATAAATGCAAGTTAGAATTTTCCCTAGGAACTTTGGGGAAGAATAAATGGAAATAGAAAATACTCTCAGGGACTCTGCAAACATATACTAATTCAGGAAATTGCATGCAGCCTAGGGAAATTTCCCTCCATAATTTCAAGTATACCTGTTTCATTTCACCTATTACTAGGTAGTGTTCATTGAGTGTTCCAGGAATTATTTGAAACATGAAGAGAAGTGACACAGATGTCTATATGGTTTGTGAAAATCCTTGAGTTTTTGAAATAAAAAGTAATAAAAAAGATCATATTTTGTGACTTTATGGTTCCATTCTCTGTATATTTTAAAGACATCTAACTATGTTCAAGGATGTGTACTTTTAACAGATTCTTACAAACAGAAAACCAGGAGGATATACTGTTTATTTTCTCATGAAAAGATGAGCTACTTAATAAAATAAAGGGGAAAAAATCCTTGGAGCATTTTTATTATTGAATAAATTTTAAATCTGACATTTAGGTGAATTGTTATTGTTCTGGCTTTTTTTTTCTAATATTAAGCTGCAGAAGAAAGGGAAGACTCTTGAAAGTATATATTCCTGAATACATGGACCACAGGATATTACGCCTAGAAGGAAATTCTGAGGCCATGTAGCTTAGAAGCTACCAGAAAATAAAAAAGGCCCAGAAAATTATGTTACTTGACCAAGGTTACTTAACAAGTTCATTATTGAGCTAGGATCTTAATGTATTATTTAATCACTGATTGATTCATTCATGCTTCCTTGTACTCATTGTACACATCTGTGGACCACTTAGGATGTCCCAGGTATGTTGCTAATTGTGAAGACAGAGATTATGGCAAAGTCCTAACCCTTAAAGAGCTCACAGTCCAGTGATGGAAAGAACAGATACGTAAAGGAATTGGCATACCATGACAAGAGTAAATATACAAGAAAAATAAGTCTTTGGGTACCCACAGTAGGGAAAGTCCCTTGCTTTTTTAAGAGACTTTGGAAAACGTGCATCTGTATGCACAGCTTATTCTGCCCTTTCCCCTTTTTTGGTCCTGGAGAGAGTGCCTCTTCTCCATGGAGCCTTCTGGTTCACCAGTTATGGACATCCTCCTGCATGACACTTGAGGAACTGAAGCTTTCCTGACTCTCTAGTGAAAAAAATGGGCCTGTTCTACCCATCCCAGGTTTAGAAGAGATCTGCATGTCTCCCAAATTGTAGTAGAATGTGTCTACTCAGAGAACGAGTCCTTCTTTGGAATCAGATCACTCAAATGGAAGACAAATGAAAAACATCCGGAATCATATACAAAATCCACATCAGCATACTATACATTTCAACCTCAAAGTATTGGGGGGGGGTGTCCTAATTTAAGAAGGTACTTTTGTTTGGGTCAGTTGGAGATAGATTTCAGAAAAACTAGAGGTAAGAAGTGTCTTTGACAAAGGGCGGAGGATGTGGTTTGCAGAAGTCAAAACTGCCAGTGACAAGGAACGTTGCATAATGTTCTCTGTGGAAGTCAGGGCTAGTGTGACCAAAGGGTCTGCATTTGCCAAGAGGGTAACAGTTGTTCATGTAGGTACATTTGGAATTTGTTATAGTCATGGTCCCCAGTGCTGAACAGCATCCAGTGTTTCATAATGAAAATCATCCTTTTAAAATCTGAGAGGCATTTGGCATTTCTGTCTTCTCACTCTTTGCACTTTACTGAACGTCTTAAGTGTGCTGGATAAGCTCTCACTTCTGGAGAGCAACATTTTACTTTGTCTTCCTGAAATATCTTCCCCTTCTTTTTATCTCTGTAATAGCCACTCATCTCTCTCAACTCTCTCAGGAAGCTTTTGTGATTCTTCATTTCTCACATATGTTCCCACATCACCTTTTACTCAGGTCTGTTGAGACTAATGAAACTGAAATAAAAATGCCTGTTTACTTTGTCTGCTAGACCAGTCCCGTCGAATAAAAAGATAAAGCAAGTTATATAGGTAATTTAAAATTTTCTTATAGGCACATAAAAAAGGTAAAAAGATGATGTAGAATTAATTTTAATAATTTATTTAACCAAAATATCCAAAATATTATCATTTCAACATTTAATTCATATAATTATTAATTATATCAATTTATTAATGAGACATTTTAAATTCTTCCTTTGTACCTAAGTCTTTGAAATCCAGTGTATATTTTACACTTACAACATATTTTGATTTGCACATTTCAGTTGCTCATTATGCTACTATACTGGATAGCATAGTTCTAGATCTTAAGTTCCTTAAGGACAAGCATTGTACCTTTTCATAGCTCCAAGACCTAAGACATTTAGTAGAGGGTTTTTGCAATAGAAAG
This sequence comes from Myrmecophaga tridactyla, assembly GCA_004026745.1. Lineage (NCBI taxonomy): Eukaryota > Metazoa > Chordata > Mammalia > Pilosa > Myrmecophagidae > Myrmecophaga > Myrmecophaga tridactyla. The sequence continues at coordinate 112,527 of PVIY010000206.1, read as the reverse complement.
AGACATGTTTTGAGTCTCTCGCACAAGACAGTTCAGGGTGAGTGGCTCTGCCATTTACTGTTTTTATGATTTTGGGCAAGTTCTTAACCTTTCTAAGCTTTCTAAGTTAAGCTCTCTAGCCTTTCTTTATCAATGGAACTGAAATCTATAGCATCAATTATATTGCGGTGACTCGTAATAAAATGTATGTAAATTATTTAGCTTACCAGAGGACCCAGTGTATGTGTTATGTCATAATTGGCTCCTCATTTAATATTATTCAACTGAATTATTTGAAATACTGGGTCATTTTTCCAAGGTAGGGTTTTTACTCAAGCATTTGAAAATTTATCATAATTTTATGAGTATGTATAATTTTTTGAAATAACCATCTGTTTCTCTGTTATTATCAGGAAAATATGACTACATACATTTTCACTGTTATTGAGGCATACTTTTGGCTTTGTGGGGTTAATAGGAAAGATATAAGATACATCTAAAGTTCTCTTTTGGTTCCTCAAGAGGGTCTTCCAATAAAGGCACTCATATTCCACAACAATCAACTTGAGAGGCAGTGAGAGGCTGTGTTATTGTTGATTTGGACAGACATGTCATGCTTATTGTGCATTTATGGATGGAGAAGAACAGTCATTTCAAATATGACAGCATAAGAGAATTCACAAAGGCAAGAGTTAAGAGCTACTACAGGTGGTTTGCATTTGAAACATTCTCACCTAGGCAACTGTGGAGGCTTGTTGCAGGGTCAGTAGAAGACAGATTCATTTCGTTCATGACTGCCAGTCTTTTGAATTAATACATAAACACACACACTCTGACACTAACAACACAGCTATTTATTAAGGATCCAATATTTAACAGATACTGTGTCAAGTGCTTAACAGGAGTTATCTTTTTAATGTCATCTTTTAAAGACTTGAGAGGAAGGTATGCATATGTTCAACTTTACAGAAAAGAGATTGAGCTCAGATATCTAAAACAACTGTCCCAGCTCATACAGCTGATAAGAATCAGAACTGGAATTTGAATCCACTTCTGATTTAAGCCTAGAACTCTAACCTCTGTAGAAGGTGGTTCCTTCATTTCTAGAGTTCAGTAATCTTGATGACATGTAGGATCTATTTTGAAGGATTAGAGCAAGTTTAGCACTTAACATAACTGGCAAAAAAATGACAAGTTAATCATCTGCTCCTTCTGCTCCCCTTTCATTTTGAAGATGAAGGAATTAAGGGGGTGCAAGGGTAGTTCAGTGGTAGAACTGTCGCCTGCTATGCAGGAGACTCAGGTTTGATTCCTGGTCCATTCACTTCCCAAAAAACAAGCAAAACAAACAAACAAACAAAATTTCAACAAATGGTGCTGCTATAACGGGTTACTCACATGGAAAAATAATGAAATATCATCCCCCCATACAGCATACCAAAAAAAAAAAAAAAAAGATAAGGGAATTAGCCTCAGAGATTGCATAACTTGCACAAAGTCACACAGCTGTTATGTGTGGCCTGCTACCCAGTTCTTTCCACATCCTAACTGAAAATATAGGAGAAACATGGAATACAGTCTCCCAGGATAATTTGTTGGTTTTTGAAAGTAGGTAGGCAGACAGAGGGCAGGGTGGCTAAACCCAGAAGGCCCGAGCTACTTAGGGCTTCCCAAGCTACCTGGTGAGGGCATGACAGCAGAGGGCAGGAGGACCCAACACCACAACCACTTGCTTTAAAAAGCAACATGGAATTCCACCATTTAACAACTTCAATCTGTAGCATGATCACACAACATGCAGTACTTGGGCTTGGAAAATGACAGAGTCTGAAAAGAAAGAAAGACATTTAAAAATGTTCATCATGTTGAAGAGAGATTGGCTTATGCTGTGTATAACTTAATCAGAAAGCAAGCTAAATTGGACCAATGTAAAGGAGGGTTTTTACAGGAAGTTAAATTGAAATGCAGTATAAAAACTTTTATAATCATTAGTTATATGGTGGTCCTCTATAGGGGATTTTGCCTATCATTCCCTCTTCTCCCCACCACCTTCCTTCTGAAACTGTCCCCCCCTCTCCCACAAAGACAGTGACCAGAGAAGCAGCCATATAACGCAGTAGCTGCCTGGGTACCTGATCATCCTTGGTACTAGTGCCTTTTACTGAGATTCCGAATAGAGACAGAATATATTTAGCAATTAAATATGAAATATGAAAAACATAGAGACACGCATTTTCTAACATGTAAAGAAAGCAAATCTAAAGCATAAGAAAATAATTGAGCTAATTAATTTGAAAAAAAGAGAGGGAGAAAGAATTCTGATGTTGGTTGAGTCAGCAGTTCTGGTTCCTGCAGTGTGCCTGCCCTGTGAGATTCTTCACTCTTCTCCTAACAATTTCTGATGTTATTGTCCAAGCTATATGGAGCTGAGTTTCTCCCTCTTACAACCAGAAGAGATCTAGTTATTATAAGTGAACACTCCTGTTATAAAAATAAAGGAAGAGGAAGAAAAAAGGAAAGGAAGAAGAGGAGGAGGAGGAAGGAATAATTATTTTTTCAGGTCCCAGAACTTCCACACAATACCTGCTACATGCCAGGCACAGTTTGAAAGTCTCAAGATATGAGATAAAAGTACATATTAGAGGACTGAAGTGTAAAATTAGGTGAATTTTAGGAGGTTCATTTGAGATGAACCTCCAAATACAATACACACAACGAAACATACACCTACACTTGTATATTTAATTGTGAATTATGTATCTAATTTTTACTCTTTTCTAGCATCAACTCCTATTTTGAGATCAATAGCACTTTTCCTGAGATGGAACCTCCTATTCTGATTTTGCATATGGAAAGCCTGAGGCTTCAGAAGATCAGGCATTATACTCAAAGCCGCAAAATTATTTGGTGATAGACCAAGAGCTTAAACTCTGTTCGTCTGATCCCTCATCCCAAGTATTTACTCCTGCTCCTTTCTGAGTCAAGAGCTGCCAGACATCATCCAAGCTGAAACAAGATGACTCTCTGGCAGGGATGCTGGTGAGGAGATTTCTTCTTGCAGTGCGGGTTGGGATTGAAAAACAAATTGAAGCTATGTGGAGCTAAATTCCCCCCACTTTCAACCAGAACATCTCTAGTTAGTATAAGTGAACACTCCTGTTATGAACTTAAAGGAAGAGGAAGAAGAAAGGGAGAAAGCCTAAATCTCTAGGAGACACTGGAGCTGTTGACTCTGTACTGAAATCTACAATGGACTCCAATCCCCTGCCACAAACTTTGAACAGTAATTGGTATTATAGACAGGAAGCATAACAGAGAAAGGCATTTCAACCTCCTGTTGTTAAGAATCTTTAGGTCAACAGCAGCATTTTAAAATCAATTTGAGAGTGTGCTGGAAGATTCAGAAGAGAAACTACAATCAACATAATAAGGTTAGATAACCCCAGACATGTTAATAGCTACTTAGAGCTTGACATCAATCCCTTACATTGATTCTCACTTACGGTTTATAAAATAGAAAAAAAAAAAAAAATAGGAAGGACAAGTGTAATACATAATCTCAATGAAGTATCAAATTAGTATAAATAATGATTAAGAATAATCGCGGCTGTTACTGAAGAACACGTTGAAAATGAGGTTTCCAAGATAACGACTCACAATGAGTAGAGGCCTCAGCAGTTTGGGAATGCAGAGAAGGAAAAGATTAATGGGCACTGCAGGAGTATGACTGTGATAGAGAAACTGGAGAGCACAGAGCTAAGCAGAAGTTCAAGTTTGTCCCCATAGGGGAGGAGCTGCTTTCTTCTCAGCAACAGGAAGCCTGGTGCCACTTAGTGCTGGCACTGTGCTGGGCACTTCAGGGGTTACAAAGAAGTTAAGGTTCCAGAAGTTATCAAGAAAGTGTAATAAACAGCAGAAAGCTGAATGGATGTCAAAATCCTGCTTTTGCAGGTTGCTTCCACTAGTTATATGCTTTGAGGTTGTTATTCATTTCTCTAAATCTCAGTTCTCTCATCTGTCCAAAGGAATAATAATGCCTATTTTGGGGGTAGCAGGAAGAACCAGGTAAGAAAGCTTTGTGCATGATGATACCACCAACACATGAAAAGTAGTTTACTTGCTAAAGATAAGTGAACGACTCAGAGTCACATAACAAGTAAGTAAGGAGCCAGATTTCACAGCCCTGTCTGCCTGATTCTGGAGCATAAGCCCTTGACCACTCATAATATTTCATGGCATTAGCAACTATATTTCTAATCCAGGAGTGCCAAGTGCTTTTTACCCCATGGCCACAGTACTTATAATCAATGATAGAACTTTTACCATGCCCCCCTCCTCTTCATACACACCCATACAAGGAAGGCAATCTAAGTTTTGAAACTACAAATATGAGATTAACTGAGCGAATAAAATTTGCTGAGAGAATAAAATTTTAGCCAAAAGCAGTAAAGCCATTGAGCTTTAGAACATCCAGCCTTAGACTAGATAAATGTATGGTATTTATCTGCTTATTTAAATAGAGCAATGGCTTGGACTCATCATGAAACTACAGGCCATAGACAGGAACCAAGTTTAATTTTGCTCACTTCTGCATTCTTATACCAGGCAGAGCCCCTGGTAGTACTCAATAAAAATTAGTGGAAGGAAGGAAGGATGGGAGGAAGGAAGGAAGGATGGGAGGAAGGATGGAAGGAAGGAAGGGAGGGAGGAAGGAAGGGGAAGGAAGGAAGAGAGAGGGAAGGAGAAATATTTCTTTAAGAGTTTTTTCAAAGGCATGGGTTGATTACAATGCAGTTCCTTAGCCTGTCTTATCTTAAAGATGAGAAATCTGAGGACTACAGATTTCATGGGAATATAGGGTTTCATGTGAATGTCAGAGCTTAGTAAAAATTGATGTTCTCTGACCCCTAGTTGAGAATATTTAGAACCATGTACACATTTATTGGCTTAGAGAAGGACAAGATAGTAAGAAGAGCTACTTCACAAGATGAAGCATCAGAAAGCTGCCGAGGCCAGCCTTGAATATACCTAGTTCATTTTTTGTCACTTCCCTTGCTGGTTTTGGTCAATTGAGATGAAACCCTGTCTGGGTTTTTTTTTTTTTTTGGACTTCTCTGTCCAATCTACTGTGACTGACATGCTGTAGAATTGCTGTGATTATTGTGTGATTGCATGCTTAATGAAGGTCAGTAAAGTTTAACAAACAACTAGGTCATATCCCACTGGGTTTGGTTTTGTCATTCTAGGTTTGGCTGAGGCTGCTCTGCTGATACATGGATTTTTGCAAATTTATAAACCAACTCTAAAACCTGCTTCAAGATTTTTAGTGAAAAAGCAATTGCATGCCTGTTCATTCGTTCAAATGTTTACCTTTTCTCTCACGCATTCTTTCAAACACTCAATCATTCACTTATTCAGACATTTACCCACTCGAGTATTAACTCACTCATCCATTCATTAATGCAAATGTTTGTTTAGTGACTTGTAAATGTGCAAATCACTGACCTAGATGCTCAAGGCTTGTCTAATTGAAATGTTTCACAACATATTTCCAAGAGTTTATCATATATCTTGAATGTTTTGCAAGTACCTTAAATGCAACATGTACAAAAAAAAGAATCTTTACATTTTAGGCCTGTTTCTTCTGTGCTCCCTATTTCAGTTATTGGCATTCCCATCGATATATCTTGGCTTTCACATCATTTATTTTCTTTCCCGTTCCTCAGATAATTACTTTAACAAAATCTGCTGACACCTCCCTTTAGACCATTCCTACACTCATTCCAAATACCACTTCTTGTGTGACACTTCTCTAGCCCAGCCATGTCTTTCCCAGTTTATGACATGATCTTCTCAGGCACTGAGAGAACTTACTCCTGTATGACTCCAGATAAAAAGTGCAGAGGATCTGTGGGTCAGATAAGTCACATTCCTGCCTGCAAGTATGTTAAAGGACAAGACCTTCATTCAATATCCAAAGCAAACCAGCAAGTAAATGTCACAAAGCTGAATTTTTTCCTTGCTTAAATAAGAGAAAACTTGCTGGTCGGGCACAGTCTCTTTGAGCAGACTGGGGGATGTGTGGATTTCTGGGATAGCTAGAGTTTTCAGAGGCCTGAATTGTTTGACTGAAGCTTGAAAAGCTATTTTGCTTGGTTGAGACCACTGATTTGCTGGCACTCAGGAGTACTTTCATTAGAGTGAATCCTTTCCCAACTGGCTGATGTTCAGAAGCAAGTAGCTTGCAAGAACATTTACTAAGAAGAGTTAGCCTCATGTGTTAGACATTTAAAACTGGTTCTGGTAATTCTAAGGCTCTAGAACTGCCATCTGTTGATTTAAACAGTTAAAAACTGATTCTGCACCATAAATACATTGAATCTTAAATAGGGCACGCAATCTTGTTGGTTTGTCATGGTGATGAATACACAACTATGTGATGATATTGTGAGCCATTCATTGTACACCATGTATGACTATATGTGTGTGAAGATTTGTCAATAAAAATATTTTTAAAAAAACCTGATTCTGGTGACTAGTTACAATAATTGCAAAATCATCTTTCTTAAAATCACTTATTTTATGAAAATCATTGTATTTATTTTATTAATCTTTTTTTTAATTCTCCTGAGCTAACTTTCAGTAACTCCCTACTTACAATTAGAATAAAAGCCAAAGTCCTCATAGTGGTTTACAGGACTCTCCACAATCTTCCCCCTTTCACCCTGCCATGGTCAGGTTCATATAACAACTTGGCCAGGTGGTGGTACCTGCTTGTCTGGTTGGGCAAGTGCTGGCCTGTTTTTTGCTATGAGGACATTTCATAGAATTAATTCATGATCACATCGGCTATATCCACAGCTTATTCTATTTGTAGTTGGCCAGGGGGAGTGTCTTCTTTAATGAGTGTTGCTTAATCTAATCACTGGAAGCCTTTTAAGGAGGATTCAGAAGAGACAGGCTCTCTTCCTGCTTCACCCGGCAAGCCTCTCCTGCAGAGTTTGTCCAGACCCGCCATCGGAGTTATCGGCTTCACAGCCTGCCTTGCAGATTTTGGACACTACATTCCCACAGTTACATGAGACACTTTTATAAATTTTATATTTACAAATGTTTCCTGTTAGAGAACCCTAACTAATACAAGTTGGTACCAGGAGTGGTTCTTAAGAAACAGAATCTTAAAAATGGGTTTTTATGAATGGTTTTCTAAACTGACTGATTCCCATAATCAGAATGACATTGCCAATCTATGGAGTGAGTTGGCAAAAGAGATAGTCAACATATCACCCTTCGATTCTTCTAATGCTTCACTTGTACGAAGCCAGACTCTGGGGGATAATATTTTTGACACCTTTACGGAGTTTTGTGGAAATAGTAAGTATAGAGATGTTGGCTGGTTGTTGTTAGATACACTGTATACATTAATGAGTGAAAGGGACGGGCTTAAGTCTTCAAATGAGAAGTTAAGTGCCATCTGACGTTTCTGTGAGTGTCCTGAAGGAAAATCTTATTTCCTGTAGCTGTAGACTTGAGATCTCTGAAAATCAGTCTCAGAATCTTATTGTTAGAGTAGCAACTTTACAACATAAACTGAAATCTCAATCTTGCATGGTGTCTGCTGTTAAAGTGAGGGCATTGATTGGAAAGGACTGGGACTCTGAAAAATGGAATGGCGACATATGGATTGATAATGATGTTAGTGGAGAGGTAGAAACCCTAGGTCATGCTGAGTTTTCTCTAGATAACCCTGTAATAGTCTGCCCTGGGGACATAGCCACCCCACCTCCAGTCTGCCTTGAGGAGTTGGCCACCCAACCTCCTCCTGAAGGGATTAGTCCTAGAATGATTAATCCTGTTTTACCAGATGAAACTTTAAATGAATACCTTGAAGCAAATGCTTCGAAGATACTCCTAATTCTTTTCATGACCCACCTCCATGATCCCTCATTTCTTCCAGACCTAATAACTAGACTAAAGTCCCAACAGGCCCCTAAAGGTGAGGTACAAAGGTATCACACATGAGGAGGTATGTTATACTCCAAAGGAACTCTGTGAGTTTTCCAATTTATATAGACAGAAATCAGGGAATATATGTGGCAATGGATTTTAAGTGTGTGAGATAATGGTGAGAGGAATATAAGGCTGGATCAGGCTAATTTATTGATATGGGCCACTAAGTAGAGATTCTGCATTCAATGTTATAGCTTGAGGGGTTAGAAAAGGCATTAACAGTTTGTTTGGATGGTTGGCTGAAACATGGATCAAGAGGTGGCTGACATTACCTGAGTTTGAAATGCCATATCTGCCCTGGTATAATCTAGATGAGGGGATTCAGAGGCTTAGAGAGATTGGAATGCTAAAGTGGATTTATCATGCAGAGCCTGCTCTTACACCCCAGGAATGTCCAGAGGATGCACCTTTTACCAGAACAGTGAGAAATAAATTTGTAAGACTAGCACCATCATCCCTGAATAGCTCTGTGGTTGCACTTTTCTCTACGTCAGACATTACTGTAGGAGCTGCTGTCACTGAGCTGAAATCCTTAAACACAGTGGGGATGATGGGATCCTGAGTTGGCAGAAGCCAGGTGGCAGCACTTAATCACCAAAGACAGGGTAGACGTGGCTATTATAATAGATAGCAAACTCAAAGCAGGCATCAAAATTATATGACTCGCAGAGATTTGTGGCATTGGCTAGTAAATCATGGGGTAATGTTTTCCAGGAAACTGTGTAAGCTCTGAATCAGCACCCTCTGTATGGTGCTGTTTCTCCCATAGCCAGGATCCATGGGTCCAGGAACCAAGGGGTAGAAATGGGAGTGGCACCACTCACTACTATCCCCTAGTGATCCACGAGGAAAATTTTTGCTTCCTATCCCTGCAACCCTGAGCTCT
>PVIY010000206.1:84541-103552 GCA_004026745.1 Myrmecophaga tridactyla | reverse complement strand
TTTTCCTGGACTATAGGAGATCCCCTAGGGCATCTTTTAGTACTACCTTGCCCTGTGATGAAAATCAATGGAAAACTGCAACAACCCAATCCAGGCAGGGCTACCAATGGCTCTGAAACTTCAGGAATGAAGGTTTGGGTGACCCCACCAGGTAAAGAACCACAGCCAGCTGAAGTGCTTGCTGAGAGTAAAGGGAATATGGAATGGGTAGTGGAAGAAGGTAGTAATAAATATGAACTACGGCCATGTGATCAGTTACAGAAATGAGAACTATAATGCTGTTTTGTTTATGTTATACTATTTAAGTTGTAAGATAGCAAGTTTAAGAATGAATATTACCCAAGGACTTGCAACCTAATTTGGAGACATTTAATGTGTTTCCGGTTATATGCAGGACAGTTGAGTATTGTTAAGTGAGGAAAAAAAAATGTCTTTTTATTGTTTTCTATTTAGAAATTAGGTATGGTTTAAGGTAATGAGTATGGCTGCCAAGTTGAGAAGGTGTGGACTGTCATGGTCAGGTTCATGTATCAACTTGGCCAGGTGGTAGTACCTGTCTGGTTGGGCAAGTGCTGGCCTGTCTTTTGCTATGAGGACATTTCATAGAATTAAATCATGATCACATCAGCTATAGCCACAGCTGATTACATCTGTAGTCAGCCAGGGAACGTGTCTTCTTTAATGAGTGATACTTAGTCTAATTACTGGAAGCCTTTTAAGCAAGATTCAGAAGAGACAGGCTCTCTTCCTGCTTCAGCCGGTGAACCTCTCCTGAGGAGTTTGTCCAGACCCTCCATCAGAGTCATCAGTTTCACAGCCTACCCTACAGATTTTGGACCCTATGTTCCAATGGTTACATGAGACACTTTTATAAATTTTATATTTATGAATATTCCCTGTTGATTCCGTTTCTCTAGAGAACCCTAACTAATACACACTCCATTTACCCCTCTGTACATCTCTCTTATTATTCTTCCCCTTGCTGAGTCCACTTCAGTCACCCTGTTCTTCTAGTTATAATACATACTCCCACCTCAGGGACTTGCAACTCCCCTTGCCTGGAATGTAATCCCCTCAGGTAGCAGCATGGCTCAATGCCTCATCTCCTTCAAGTCTTTGCTGAAGTAGCACCTATACTTTTTCAGTGAAACCTGCCTTGATCTTTCCCTCCATTTTACATTAACATCAAAACCCCAGTCTCCCTTCTCCCACAATTATTTGTACCTATATTGTCTTATGTCATCAATAATTTATTGATTTATTTTCTTTTTCCTTGTACCAAAATGTAAGCTCCATGAGGGACAGGGATTTTGTATTTTTTTGCTAGTATTCTTAGCATCTAGAATAATATCTGGTACATAGTAGGCACTCAATAAATATTTATTCAATACATTTTTTTTTATCTAAGAGACTCCTATGTGGTTTTCCCACCTTCAGTTGCCCCTGACATTTTCACTGTATTCTTTTTATTGTTACCAGAATTATTATCTAAGAAATGAATCATCTGCTTTAAATTTCATTTGCAATGAAAATTGGGAAGAGAAGTTGTAGAGATTGAAAAAGAAATACAAATTAAAAAAGAAAATGGAAATCTGATGGTGGCATTTCTCTGGCTTGAAACAATTTGGTGTTTTTCCGATTGTTCTTAGGATTAATTCCAAATTCCTTAGCATGGCTTGCAATGTGCTCCAACAAATATTTCTAATGATGCTTCTCTATTTCTCCTTATATTCATTATTCTACTCATTTTCACATTCTCCAGGCAGGCCACACAGTTTTATGCCTTTATGACTTCATATATAAAGTTCATCTCCCAGTGCTGTATCCCCAGTCTTCAAGTTATGCTGAACAAATACTTTAAGATCAAACAAGTCTATTACCAGATTTCTCCAAGCCTATTTAATCTTGTCCTACTCATCTTCACTACTCCATGAACATGCCTTGGCTTGAGAATTTAATTTGTGCTAACATAATCTCATCCTTCACAAAACTCTACATTAACCAAAGGTGCAATCACAGTAGCACTGGGTCATCATCATATCATCACCAAAGAAGCAGGAGCCCTAATTCCTAGCATAATACCTGACCAAACAAAAGATGCTAAATCAATTTTTTTGAATTAATGTCTAACTTAATAGGAATTCAGATCTAAAGGACAAAACAATATATGCTAAATAATAACTTATTAGAATTGGGGCTTACTATTTACTGGACACTTATTAGATTTCAACTCACTCAGTCTTTGCATTACCCCTATGAAAGGGTACCATACCTTTTTACAACAAAGGAAACTGAAGGCACAGATAAATTAAGAAGTTGTACAAACACACTGCTTTTAACTTGTAAAGTGGGGACTGGAACCCATATGATATATTTCCAAGGTATGCACTCCACTGTTCTACTAGATACACTCCCCACCTAGTGGAGCCCCAGAGATGTGGACAAAGTCTAACTTGGCTATTCATTTGTGCGATGGTGGGGCAGTCATTTAATCTTACTGAATGCTAGCTTTTGCATTGGTAATGTAAAAATAAGAATACAACATTTGCAGAGTTGAAGCAATAATTCAAGCCAATAATGGACATGAAGCTTCCATCCCTCTCCCTGGTGGGCTGCATGGCGCTCATGGAGAAGGTAAAATATTGGCCGGGTCTACGAATGTTTTGATAACTTATGGCTGGTTGAAATAAGACAGCACCAAGCTGATCCTGTTATAGTGTTTGTAAAATCCTCTCCATTTTCCTTCAAATCAAGTCAGCAGGAAAGACTTAATGTTTTTCTTCATGAGAATTCTGCAGAAGAATAAGATAAGTCATCAGCCTCTGGCTGCACCCCCGTGTGGGAGGTCTGTGCTGCACTGCACGCTGATGCCTTGTTCACGTACGCGAAGTGCCTCCCTGCACTCGGAAATGTTAACCGCTCTTGGGGAAAACAGCAATGCATTTCTGCTTCCTTTAAAAGAGAGAACAATAAGCCAAAATTGTCCAGGTGGGAGGCAGGGAAGGATGAATGACAGGAAATTTATTTTATTCATTCGTTATCGAGAGCACATAATAATCCCTTCCATTTTTTATAGCATTTGGAGTTTACAAATTATTTTATATGGGTGGCAAACTGTTCCTGCCCGCTGTCACTGGGATTAGTATAATCATTCAAATTTAAAGATGAAGAGACTGAGGATCCAAGAAGAAACTAGTTAGTGGAAGACCCCCGACTTGAGACAGAAGTCCAGGTCTTCACCTTAGGATCCCATCCTCACACCTCACTGTTTTTAGAAGTACAAGGAGGTAGAGAGGAAATAGATGTTATTATTAGAAGAGCTGGCACTAGAATTTCCCTTAGGATGAAATTATCTTAGGGGAAAAATAACTTTGGAAGAAAAAAAAAATATCTTGGAGTAGTTGAATGTCTGCGAGGAAGTATGCCCTAAAGTGAAATTTAATGAGAGCCAATAAAAAAGATATTTGCTTTCCTCCTGGCTTTGTTGCTTACTTATTTTAATGGTTATATATGTGTGCTAAGAAAAGTTAGTATTTTATATGTCCAAATGTAAACTGATGGTTTTAAAGATCTAAACCTGAATATAACTTGATTTCGATGATTTTGAAATTGTATTTCCCCTATCAATGAAATCTGCTGTTATGTTTTATTTTTTCATAGAGAAAAACAAGTCAAAATATCCAGAGGTCCTTGGTAAAGCAGAATGCAGCCAGATGGCCCAGGTGAGAGAAAGACAAGTGGAGTAGATGAATCTGTCCAGACTTGGATTTAGTGCCCCTGAGATAAATCAGTGTTTTAACTGACAGAAAAGGCCCTGGGCTTTCCCAAGTTAATTCTGCTTCCTGCTCTTTATACCAGAATGGTGTTCTTGTGTAAGATCTCTGTAAAATTTCCCTTTCATATAATTTTGGTCATAAGGAGTTTCTCAGCCCAGAATGCCTAAACATGACTGGGGGTTTAGACATAGTCCTGCATCTGCTGTAAGGAGATACAGGTTTAAATTCTGCCTCTGCCACCAAGTGTGAACTTCGAGAATTCACTTCACCTCTTTCAGCCTCAGTTGTCTGTGTATAATATTGTTGGGATTTCAGATAGAATTCAGATGTGTGTGTGTGCAAGTGACAGACTAGAGTTATAGGTCTGCTAGGGGTTTATTTCTTTAAGTCAATTTGCAAGAAGGTTCCCTGGCTCATCCATAGCTATTCCTGGGACAGAGAATGGGCATGATAAAGATTTAAAAATCCCAATTCCTGGGCAGTGCAATGGTGGCTCAGCAGCAGAATTCTCGCCTGCCATGCCAGAGACCTGGGTTTGATTTCCGGTTCCTGCCCATGGAAAAAAAAAAAAAAAAAAAGTCCCAATTTCCTAGCAGTGGGCCTCAAAATGTAGTCCCTGACCACCAACATTAGCATATCTTCTGGACTTGTCAGAAATGCAAATCCCAAGGTCCCACCTCAGACCTACTGACTTCTGGGGAGAGGGACCCAGCAAACTTTATCAAGCCCTCCATATGATTACGATGCACAGTAAATGGTGAGAACCCCTGTCCTACTGGGAGGTGTAGTGAGGAAGAAAGCTTCATGCTGCATTTGAGTTTGATTTTCTTGCCCACCCCCTTGGCTTCATGCCTAAAGTCTAGTAGAAAGAGTTGCTGGCAGAACGTGGAGCAGTACTTACTCCAGAGTTCTTCCACTAATGATCCCTCTTTATGAATGTAAAAAAGCCAGGCCCACATTTAGTGTTATATAAATACACATTAAATTGTCAACAACAGTCCAAAACACTACTCATGCTCACCTGAAGAGTCTCACAAGGGGATCTTAACTCTCTCCACATTGACAACCCCAGAAACTAACTTGAATATTTGACACTATCTTGAAAGTGCCCATAGAATCTTCTTTATTTCACATCCATTGCCATGTCTCAAAATGCTAGAACCTGCCTGCCCTAGTTCCATCCTAATGGCCTAAAGATTTTCTTATCTTCTGTAGGAAGCAATGAAATCCCAGTTTAGGGGGAAAGTTTAGGGCACACTCTTCCCCTACTAGGATGATTTGAAAATAACTATCTACCTTCTAAGGGTCAGATTACACAGAGGATTATAGGACTAGTTTTAGGTGGACCATGCTGTTAGTTATCACAGATACCGCCAAACATACTTGAGCGATAGGTTTCATCTGCCATATATAATAGCTCATTTATATCAGCTCTAGTCTCACTTGGTTGTATTTTTTTTCCTGGCTGGATGTTTCTGATGAAAGATAAAGGGTCTAAAACTTACCTCAGGAAAACAGAAGGTAAGGCCCACCTGGGATCGTCATCCAACATAAATGAGAAGTAACGCTTAGAGCACAAAATCATAGAATTACGCCAATGTCACTGAGAATTACCACTGAGGTTGGCATTTCAGAAAGGGAATGTGTGAAAAGAAAGAAAACCGATGTTTCAAAAGATCAATTTGTATATTCTCAAGCAATGTTTTACAATTGAAATGCTTACCACATGGGTAAAAATTTTCCGAAGCCAGCCCCTGCAGCCAAGTGTGTCACCAAGTAGATCACAGTGGTACTATAATCCAGCAAAGAGAAGTAGGTGCTCCGGCCACCCCACCCTGTTTACAGAAGAGGACCCCAGGACACAATGGAACTAACTTGTGTTATCACCACCGAACTAGTAAGTAAAGTGTGCTACATATTAGCAGTTTCATGCCTCTAGGGAAAATGGAATTTCAAATTAGTTTTCCATCCTATGGTCTGATATGAAAATAGGTGATGAAGTCTGGGAATGTCCTGCCCCATAAGCATTTTCCTAGATCTTACCTTGTTCATCTCACTGAATGGTTGAGCTTTTTCCTTGATTTCCTACTTTTGCTAGAGCAAAAACTATCTTTCCTCTAGGATAAGAGCCTTTCATTGAGCCAACTGAACCAGGGGTCTCCTCCCCCAGTCCCCTGTAATGTTAACCACTGACTAGGAGCTACTTCAAACTGGAAGGAACATCAGAGACTGGACTTTGAGCAATGCTATTAAAAATGGTCTGCACTCTAGATCAGACCCCTTGGATGTCAAATCTTGTTCAGACAAATACAAGTTCACTAAGTCCCTCAGGATGCAGATTGTTGTCCTTTAGTTTTTGTCCTCCAAGTCATTCATTGGATCCTTCCCCAGGACTGGGCACATTCTTCTTAAGCCTAGCTAAGATTTAGCTCAAACATAATCTTGAGTGACCAATGCTATTCCCAAAAGAAGAGATTCAATTTTCTTCTTGCAACCTTTTCATTTTTAAAATGCACGTGAAAAAATTAAAAGTAGAAATGTTGAAAATTGCAGAATCTGATTTGTTTTGGCACTTTGAGGTAAGCCTATTATAGTATTTTCTGATGAAAAGTATAGAGATAAATTAGAAGGAAGAAAAAGAAAAGAAAAATTAAGATCCCAAAGAATTGCCACTTTCAATACTGCTCTTTCCTTTTAATGAAAGAAAAGATCAAGTGGTGCAACCAATGTTCTCATTCCTTCAGAAAAACAGCCTCTGCTGGAGAATGATTAACAGCTGTTAATTATTTGCCTCCAATGACTGAATTTCAGGGCATCATAAGAATTTTTGGCATTTTTAATACTACTAGCTTTGAAACACAATCCAACATTTCATGAAATGCTGGTTAGCCTGGTGTATACACTGTCTTGATGTTAAAAGTTTTGTTCCCACAGTGTCCCAAATTCTGTGTCACTTCCTCATCTGAGGACTTAGAATGAAGTTGAACAGGTAACAGGGGCCAGATGATGAGAGCTCTGGATGCAGTACTATGGAGTCTTATGCTTATCCTAGATGTGATTACTAAAGAGTTTTAACAAGAAATTTTAAGCAGTAAAGTGCTCTTGAGGAATTACTTCAGCAAGTATGTGGGGCTGGGCTGGAGGCAGGAAGGTCAGTTAGGAAGCTGCTAAATATTCCAGGCTGGAGATGATGAGACTTAAACTACAAAGATGGAAGTATAGGTGGCATTGAGAAATATAACAAAATGAGTGCTGGGTAAATATTTGTGGAAAAAGGGATGGAGGAAGGAAGGGAGGAAAGGGGGAGGGAGTGAGGGAGGGTGGGCAAGGTGAAATGTCTCAAAATTCCCCCAGGTAGTGAAACAGTATAGACTACATGTGATCTTTAAAAGTCATGTTCCATAGCAGCAGTTCCCAACCTAGCTGCATATTAAAATCATGTGAGTAATCTAAAAAAAAATACTGATGCCATGACTATACCCCAACCAATTAAATCAGAATCTCTAGGGGTGGAATTCAGCCTCAATATTTTGTAAAAGCTCCCCAGTGATTCCAGTGTGCAGCCAAGACTGAAAATCAGTGTTCTATAGACTGTTTGCATCTGGAATCAATCTCTGCCTAATAATCAGTTGCCATGGAAATTTATTTAACAGCTGGGCAAGGGTTGTCCAACCTCCAGGTTACTTTCAAAACTAAAAATAACAGATATTTTTTCAATCATTGGGATAATAAAATCATTTTATGACCCATAGCAAAATTAAAAGTATTGCAAATGGACACATATGTCCTCCTTATTTCAGGTCTGCTCAGTGGACTCTGCAGTTGGGCTCCCATATTAACTATAAACTAAACAGCAATGTAAAAGCCACTAGATACCTGCTTTGCATGTCTTAGTGTCACCTCCAAAAGTGTGTCCAACTGTTATGTATCTATGAGTCAACCACAGTAGAATGGAGACAATCTGGGAAATTATCATATAAGATTTGAGTTTGCGTATTGTCTCTACCATTTATTAGTTGCATGATCTTGGGCAAGTCACTTCACTAGCTGGAGGTTCAGTTCCCTCATCTTTACAATTGGAGCAATAATATCTCAATCAACATTTTTTTTCTTGAGGATAGAATGAGACAAGGCATGTGATAACACTGTAAATTTCATCTATCATATAATACAGTATCTAAGACAGTAATAGTGAAATCTGGTGACATCAATAAAGATGACATAGGATTTAAGGTAAAAAGCAATATATGGAATATCTTTCCTTTATTCTAGCAGGCCCCTAAATATCAAAATCCATTGTGGGTTTCTTTGTATCTCTCAAGCTGCATTCTAGAGCAATAATTTGGATCGCCATATCCATGGTGTGTTGTATTATTCAGAGTTTGAAGGCAATTTTCAGCCTATTTCTTGCTATGGGGCAAGGGTCCTGATAATAAGGTGAAGTCCAACTAAGCTCAACTGTACAGTCCATACATTGGGATCTTGTGACCAAAACTGGTGGAATACTTGGGTTCTTATAGACAGCATCACCAGACTATGAAATCAATGGCATCTGCTAAACACCTCCTACACTTGATTACTTTGATTGACAATTGCACCTCAGTGTTGCCACAGAGGCTTTGTTACCTAAAAAAGAAACCTGAAGAGAGGAAAAAAAAGAGCAAAACAATTCATCTTCATTCTAATTAAAGTCATTATAAACTGCCCCACTGTACTTAACCTTTTTTCCTCCAAGATCCCAATCTTTCAGCTGAATGCTCAGATCTGGATCTTCATTGAGGTTTTCCTTAATTGCCTTTCCATCACTACTGGGATTCACTTCATCATTGTCTCTGCCAAAATCTGCCTCCGACTTTCAGCCCCATGCTGGGCCATTTGCATGCTTATTTATAATGCGCGCTTATTTATAATGCACATTTTCACTAAATGCTGAAGTCCCACCAATTCAAAGTGGAGGGAGCCAAACTGGAGTGTGGCCCCTCTAAAGGCTAAGCACCAACTTAAATTATATTTTCTTACATAATTCTCTCTCCAACCCCCTCCCTCTCTGTTCATTCATCCTTTACACTCCCTTCTTTCTTTAGTCTCTCCTTCCTTTACCTCCTTCCCTTTCCTCCCTTGCTTCCTCATGCCCTCCTTATCATGTCCTATGCCCATCCTCACACTACACTCACAGAATTTACTTTAATCATGTCTACATCCACCCTCACCACTCTTTTATTGGAGCAATGACTTTGCCCATCTTATTTTAAGTCCAACAAAAGCCTGTGATCCCAGTTTCAAGGTGAAGAAACTGAAAGTCAAGAGGGGAACACCTTGGTGAAGAACATCCAGCTTATGTGTAACCAAGAAGGGACTGAACCGAATCCTTAACCTCTTGGAGTGAGACCACAGAAAATCTGCCTCCTATCGCTGAAGAGGAACTAGCCAATGAGGAGCAGTACTTGTCCATAACCACTCACTGCACCAGGGAAGAAGAGGGGCCAAAATCCAGATGTACAAATTCCCCATGCCATGTTCACACTACCTCTCTTTAACCAAACCTCTTAGAATAGCACATTAAGTTGTGGCTGTTGTGGTCAAGCCAAAGAAAATGAGTTAGTGGGGCGGAACCGGTCAAGTGTGGGGGTCAGACTCTTACCTAATGCCAGGAAGAGGGCAGCTACTGCTAAATGGGGCTGAGGCAATTTTAGATGGTTTCTTGATACAAGGCTAAGGGACTTCTTATGCAATGAATTCTATTTCTTTGTGAAGAAAGAGGGAGGACGTGTAGTGGGGTAGAAGCTTTGAAGAGAATGTGGTACAGTACAGGCTCTGCATCAGCCACCTGTGTGAACCGGGCATACCCCCGACACTCGCCCCAATCTTGTTTCCTTATAAAATGGGAGCAGAGGACCAAATTCATTCTAAGATCTCTTACATGAATTGACTGGAACTAATAGGAATACTTGAGGGTTGCAAATATGAGGTATTCCCAAGAGACCGGAAATTGAAAAAAAAATAACAAAATAAAAACCTGAAGTTACCTGCCAAAAAACTGTATATTAAACCAAGAAAAATAAATCATGACAGAGCTCTGGGAATTTCCTATTAAAAAGTGAAAGTGGTTTCCACACCTCCAAGTGTGGACAATTAATTGACTAAAAGTAATGATCCACCCAAAGAACAAACGTGTCAATAAGAAAATGGGTCAGGCAGGAGCAGAAAAGCAAAGAATTGTGCCTGAGGCCCAGGGGTGGGGGAGGGGAGGGTCTTCTCATGCAGTGTAGGAAGACAAAGTCTCAACCACAGAACATTGCGCATTGCCATACCATGTGCAATGACAATAGTAACAGTGGCTATAAGAATGATAAGAGTTCCATGAATTGAACATTATTACTCTGTTTCCCTGATAATGAAAAGCACAATGCTTTTCATTTTAGGGGATAAAAAAGGTACCTTATGTTCAGTGTACATATTCAGTTCAGCAAATATTTCTTTCGTGCCCAAAAAGGTGCTATTAACATGGCAATGCCTTCATGACTGAGAACATTTTAGAATCAAGGAACTGTAAAGCCAAAAACTGTGCTAAATTCTTCACACATGATACCACTTTCCATTCTCACAACTTTGGCTAGTTCCTCATTGGCTAGCTCCCCTTCAGCAGAGGCATATTTTCTGCAGTCTCACACCTAGAGGTTAAGGATTCTGTTCAATATTCTTACAATTCATATTTCATAGGTGGAAAGACTGAGAAAGGATAAAATATTTGCTCCAGAATACATGGCTAGAATCGCAAGAGCTGAATTTCCAGTCCTGTGTTATTTAGCTCTAATATCCTTACTTCTTCATGCAATGATTGAGATATATTATATATTCACATACCATATAATCATCCAAAGTATACAATCAGTGTATTCACAGTATCATCATATAATTGTGCATTCATCACCACAAACAATCTTTGAACATTTTCATTACTCGCCCCAGAAATAAAAATAAGAATAAAAGTAAAAATAAAAAAGAACACCCAGAACCTCCCATGCCCCTTATCCCCCCTTATTATTTATTTATTTTTGTCCTTATTTTCTTACTTATCTGTCCATACACCAAATAAAGGGAGTATCACTCACAAGGTTTTCACAATTACACAGTCACATTGTAAAAGCTATATAACTATACAATCATCTTCTAGAATCAAGGCTACTGGATTACAGTTCAACAGTTTCAGATATTTTCTTCTAGTTATTCTAATCCACAAAAGACTAAAAAGGTATATCTATATAAGGCAGAAGAATAACCTCCAGAATGACTTCTCAACTCTATTTGAAATCTCTTAGCCATTGAAACTTTATTTTATCTCATTTCTCTCCCCACCTTTCTCAATGTACAATGCCATGTTCAGGCTCATCCCTGGGAGTCATGCCCCACATTTCCAGGGAGATTTACACCCCTAGGAATCTGTCCCACATAGAAGGGGGGGGCAGTGAGTTTATCTGTGGAGTTGGCGTAGAGAGAAACAGTCTACATCTGAGTAACAAAAGAGGTTCTCTAGGGGTGATTCTTAAGCATAATTGTAATCCTGCTTTGCAGGAGTAAGTTGCATAAGGGCAGGTCCCAAGATCAAGGGCTCAGCCTATTAAATTGATAATTCCCAATGTTTGTGAGACTATTAGGCATTCCTCAGGTAGGGAAGTTTAATATTTTCACATTTTCCCCAAGTCCCTCAAGGGGACTTTGCAAATCCTTTTTTATTTTCAGCCCAGATTTCTCTGGGATGTCTAATATCCTTACTTTTAATCACCTTTATCCACTGACTATACAGGGATAGAGAACCTCACACAAGAACATGGCTTAAGATCATGAGTGTAATGGCTGTTGTTCTGTTTTCTTTTCACCAAACATCCTTACATCAACTAATTAAGTTACCCTACAGGGATGTTTATAAAGAAAGGTAAGTTGATGAGCTGATTTATGCTGCTTTGGATTTCTGGCAGTTGTATCTGTCATCATGCATTAATATGTTGGGATTCTCAACTTACACATCATTCTTAGTGAGCCCAATAATATGAATCTATCTCTCAGAGAGGGAGCTACCTTCACAGACAATGAACTCAGCTAGTTGCCTCTTAGAAATAACCCCAACCCACATTTTGCACCTCCCCTTTGAGCTCTACGTTTTCTATTGCACTTCACCTGGGATATGGCATGGAAAAAGGAGATCACAGAAATAAATAAGGGTAAATGCATGTAGCGAGCTGTTTTTTAAACAGACTATGAAATGTCAGCACAGAGGGAATCTTCTAAAGGTTTAGGAGAATAGAGATTTCCTAATAAATGGAAAATCTGGAGACCAACTGCCAGAGTTGTGAACATCTGTAAGAACTGGTGACCAAGAAATCTAACTGTACCCAAATTTTAGTAACTTAGATCCTCACTCTGTACAATGTCATCTGGGTTTATGCTGCAGCTGCAAGTGCAGAGTTTAAATGACAACTGGAATCTACCATCTGTCTTCCTGTGGATTCTCTCTGTCTCCGCCTGTGTGGCCAAAACTAGTGGGAGTCAAAGGCAATCAGCTTCTAACAGCTTCTAACAGCTACACAATCACATGCAAAAAGGAATACCATTGATCTTCATTATCACAGATTCCATATTTGCAAATTCAACTACTTGCTAAAATTTATTTGTAATCTTAAAACCAATATTTGCAATGCTTTCACAATCATTCTCAAACATCCACAGAAAGGTGAGTGGGTCACCCAATGCTCACGTTTCCAGCTACGGTCAAACAAGGTGATGCTCTGCCTTCCTGTTTCAGCTCTTTACTGTAAACAAGGGTCCATTTGCCAGTATATTTAGTGCCATTTTTGCATTTTTCTACTTTTTATTGGTGATTTGCTGTTTAACATGTTCCCTAAGTGTAGTACTGAAGTGCTGTCTAGTGTTCTTAAGTGCCAGAAGGCTATGATGTACCTTATAGAGAAAATATGGATTAGATGATCTTTCTTCAGACATAAGTTATAGTGCTGTTGGCCACAAGTCCAATATTAATCAGCTATGTATATATATAATATAGCTGATATAATATATATATATTTAATCTCACTCAGCATAATGTCTTCAAGGTCCATCCATGGACAATAGGGTCTTAAACTCTCTGTAGGTTGCTCTGAAGTTCTTCCAGAGAAGTTTGCTTCCGTGGTCTTATGGGAGCACTATCACCTTGAGCCCACGTATAATTTTCTGCTTAAGAACTTTTTAATTTTTGCTTTTTTTTTTGGAAGAGGGGTAGAATACTACACTAGCAGTAAAAATCCAGGAGACCAGGTAAAACTGAATAATTATGGTTCAACTTCTCAAGGGAAACCCCACACCACCACCACCATCACCAAGACTGAGACTTGAACTTTAAAGGTAAAATTTAATATATATATATTAAAATAAGTCTTTAAACAGAAACAAACATAAAACAAAGTCATATATTGATCAGTTGATGAAATGTTGTGACCAAAGGCTTGTAGGAAGCTAACACTGGAGCTATGGTTCAGTATTCACTGATTCAATGTTTGCAACGACTTTATAGAAATAACTACCAAGAAAAATGAGAACTGACAGTATATGCACTTACTAGATGTGCCACAGGGACACCCTTCTATACTACTATAGTGGCAGGTCATGCATTGTAGGAGGAAGACACATCTCACAGGGAAACACACTGGAACAAAATTTCAGAGAAGCAGCCTGATTGAGCAGGGCCTATACACTAGGATTTTCCAGGATCTATTCCCAGCTGTACCACTAACTCTCTGTGACCTTGGACATGATTATTCACCTGCCTATCTTATTTTTATCATCTGTAAAACAGATTAAAGAAACCCATCTCTTTTGGTTAATTTGATTCTTAGCTGATTAAAAATGCTGAAGCAGCTGTTTTAGACATAGAAAAGCAACAAATGTTCCTTTTTTTAAAAAAAAAAGTTTTTCTACTCAATCTCATTTCTTACCTGAGCAAACTAGTGTCTAGAGAGGAGAATGATTTTTCCAAAGTCATACATTTATTTTTTGGTAAAGGATGGTGCACCAGAGAGTGCATTGGAGTGGGAATCAAGAGAACTGGGTTGGAATCACAACTTTGCTCATTAACATGACCTTGGGTGGGTTACTTAACATCTTTCAGACTTAGTGTCCTCAGGAATATAAGGAGATAAAAATGCTAGGCTTCCTGGATTTCTGGCATGCTGTTATTTCATATATTATTCAGAAAAACAAATCTAAGGTAAGAAGTCTACTATAAGATCCCCACATAAAGCTGGGATACCAAAGGGTTATTATGCTTTCAGTGTAATGAAAAAAATAAGAGACAACAGGGAAAAGTTCAAGTCTCAGTCTTGGTGATGGTAGTAGTGGTGTGGGGTTTCCCTTGAGAATTTGAACCATAATTATTCAGTTTTACCTGGTCTCCTGGATTTTTACTGCTAGTGTAGTATTCTGCCCCTCTTTCAAAAAAAAAAAGCAAAAATTAAAAAGTTCTTAAGTAGAAAATTATAAGTGGGCTCAAGGTGATAGTGTTCCCATAGGACCACAGAAGCAAACTTCTCTGGAAGAAATTTAGAGCCACCTACAGAGAGTTTAAGACTCTACTGTCCATGGATGGACCTTGAGGACATTATGCTGAGTGAGATTAGCCAGAAACAAAAGGACATATACCGTACAGTCTCACTGATATGAACGAATATTAATGAATGAACTTGGAGAATTTCAGTTAAGAACAGAGACCATTAGGAGATAGAAATTGGATAGATATTGAGTAATTGGAGCAGAAGGGATACAGATTGCACAACAGGATTGATTGTAAAAATTCAGAAATGGACAGCACAATACCACCTAACTGTAATACAATAATGTTAGAACACTGAATGAAGCCGAATGTGAGAAGGATAAAGAGAGGAGAGCTGGGGGCACAAATGAAATCAGAAGGAAAGATAGACGATAAAGACTGAGATGGAATAATCTAGGAATCCTAGAGGGTACAATAATAGTGACTAAATGTACAAATTGAAAAATGTTTTTGCATAAAAAAGAATGAAGGAATGTCAATATTGCAGGGTGTTTAAAATAGATGGTCATTCATATTTTAAAACTTTAACTTATGTGTGAGACTAAAGCAAAAAATGTTTATTTGGTACAAAATTTATATTTTGACTAGTGCATCTCCTAAAGTAACTTATATGGACAGTTTAATTGAACACCATAGGTACATGAAACCTTGAGTAGGGAATGGGATTTTGTAGGTTTGTCCAGAGTGATGCCCCAATAAATCCCAGACTGATTTAAATAGTGAATAAAGAAGTATTTGCAAAGTCCCCTTGGGGGAATGGTGAGAAAGAGGGAAGATTCAACTTCCCCATTTGGAGAAGGCCTGATATTTTTGCAAGCAGTGAGGACATCAAAATCAATAGGCCGAACCCTCAATCTTGGGGTTTGTCCATATGAAACCTATCCCTGCAAAGGATAGGGAAAAACCTACTTAAAATTAAGCCTAAGAGTCACCCCCTTAGTTGCTTAGACCTCTTTTGTTGCTCATGTGTGGCCTATCTCTCAGCCAACACAGCAAGCAAACTCACTGCCCTTGCCCTCTCTACATGGGACATGACTCCCAGGGGTATAAACCTCCCTGGCAACGTGGGACAGAAATCCTGTAATGAGCTGGGACTCAGCATCAAGGGATTGAGAAAACCTTCTCAACTGAAAGGGGGAAGAGAGAAATGAGACAAAATAAAGCATCCGTGGCTGAGAGATTTCAAATAGAGTCGAGAGGTTATCCTGGAGATTATTCTTACACATTATATAGATATCCCCTTTTTAGTTTAGGTGTATTAGAGAGGCTAGAGGGAAGTGCTTGAAACTGTAGAGCTGTGTTCCAGTAGCCATATATCTTTAAAATGATTGTATAATAATACAGCTTCTGCAAAGTGACTTTGTGATTGTGAAAACCCTGTTCTGATGCTCCTTTTATTTATGCTATGGACAGATGAGTAAAAAATATGGATTAAAAATAAATAATAGGGGAAACAAATGTTAAAATAAATTGAATAGAGGGAAATACTAGCGATCAATGAGAGGGATGGGTAAGGGGTATGGTATGTATGAGTTTTTCTTTTTATTTCTTTTTCTGGAGTGATGTAAATGTTCTAAGAAATGATCATGGTGATGAATATACAGCTGTGTGATGATATTGTGAGCCACTGATTGCACACCAAGTGCAGAATGTTCATATGTTAAGAAAGTTCATGTTGTATGTTGATTGGTTTTATTAATAAAATTTTTTTAAAAAAGACTATGTTGTCTGTAAGACCTATCCCAAATTCAAAGATGTTAATATATGAATATATATACGCATCTTGAAATTGATGAAATGTGAAAGTACCTCTTACATATAATTATAATAAAGAATAATGATTATAAATAATGTTATATATTATATATTACATTGTATATTTTATATTATGTAGGCATACCTACATACATATTCATATACATAAGCGTATATCTATGCACATAGACACACATTTATAAATATATATATATATATGTTTTTTCATGTAACCCAGTGAGGCAATGAGTAATAGCTTCGGTAACTAGCTTTACCTCTTCCAAGCTGTGCAGCCTTGGGTGAGTAACTTAGCAGAAGAATGAGGTCTGTGGTTCCTAAGATCCCCTCTACTTCTGTTTCAATGATTCATTTCAGGAGAGACCAGACGTCTTTACTTATTCACTTCTGTGAGGTTTCTAATCCAAAGCAAGGCATACTTGATTGTACTTGAAATGTCCCACAACAGTTTAATAACTCATTTTTCTGAAGAGTTAGGAGAAGTCAAAGTTTTAGATAAATTCCTCATTATCACCTGCAGTGTCTATTCTCATCACCTGAGCTTGTTCATTATCTCCTTTAGTATTAAAATGTATTATTATTCCAACATTCTTCTGCTCTGAAATTGAGTCCTGGACAAAGAAGGCAAAGGAATCCCAGAAGAAGCCATTTTTTCCCCATGCCTGTATTCTAATAATGAGGATGGTAATCAGCTTGCAACCTTTTGTTTTTAATGCCACAGTAAGAGATTTCATGAGGGAGTAATTCATTAAAGACCACAAAAGGGCCATATCTACTTTTCTTATCCATAACTAATTAGAGAAGGACAAAAGGGAGAAAATAGAGTATGGAGAAGAGAGAGGAATCAGCTAGTTTGCAGAAGAACTAGATGCCCATGCTTTTAACATGATGGTATCTGCTTTCTCATGTCCTTGCCCAGGTGGTTTGGTGGGACTAACGGCAGCATGTGAAAACAAGATTAGAGTTTTAGAAGGAAGTCACATTGAGAGGGACTAATCTCAATATCTTTCAACCAATTGCATAGGACAAAATATGGAAGAGTTCTTTTGTCAGCAAGGACCCCGGCAGGGAAGAAACTAATAAGAAAGTATAATGGTATCAGAATGTCTATTCATCTCTTTATTCATCCAGCAACAATGAATTGAGTATCTTCCAAGTGCCATTCACTGCACCAGGCTCAGAGGAAAGGGATGAAGTCTCCATGCTTCTTGTATGGTATCCTTTTAGCCATCATCTTTGTTGAGCATCTATTACTGTGTGCAGGTCACAGTTCATGGAGGACACAGAGATGAAAATGTCAAGGGTTTTGTTCTCTGGGAGTTTACAGTTTAATAAGAGAGATGAGGCATGGATATAAAATGCTAATGTAACTGAAAAGTCATAAGAACCATTAGAGATGTGAGAAAGAAATATAAGAAATCAGAGGGAAGAGAAATTACTAGAAGGTAAGGGTCAGGAAAGGCTTGGTAGATGGACTTGGACCTTCAGATGCCATTGAAAGGAGTAGGGCAGAGTGATGGAGCAAACAGTTGCTCTTCTACCTGCATTACAGTACAGAATCTGCAACATGCAGCAAGAAATTAGGAAAGTTGCTGACCCTCTCTGAGTCTCAGTTTATTCATTAGTGATGATGCAGATACTCACATAGTATGTAGCTCACCTGATGGTGAGGTTTCAATGAGATCATCTCTATGTGATTGTTAGCACTGTTAGCTACTGCTCTGACATGTGGAGAGAAAAGGCACAGGTGGAGTGCAGAACTTCAAGAGTCCTTAGTAGGAAGACACCAGTCACAGACTATATTAGGAAATCTTTACTTATGTGTTAATTCTTCCATCTAGTACTTTCATCCAAACTCAATCCTTCCTTCAAACAAATAAGTGTGCTACTGACACTGTCCATAGTCCAGATATTTCAGCAAATAGACTACCATGCATTAAGTACTAGGTAGGAGTTTCCAACAGCCAGAGAGATGGGAAGGCTATGCACCATCATGACCTTTATTTCTTGCACAGATTACTACATAGGTGTCCTAATTGGTCTCTCTTCTTCATCCTTGATCTCCTTAAGGCTCATTTCAACATTGTAGACAGAGTGATTCTATTATTATGAAAAATTACATGACATTGCCCCTTGGCTCAACACTTTCCCTTGGCTTTGGAGCTCACCCAGAGGAAAAGCCAAGCCTTTTCTTATTGTCTCTAGCATCCTCTATCACCTGATCACATCTACTTTTCTCTCCTATGCTAGCTCTGCTCCAGACACAGTGGTCTCCATGCACATTCAAATTTTTTTGCAAGTGGTGTATCCTCTGTCACACATCTACGCCACCCATGGCTTTCTTTCCTCTAAGGTCATGATCTCAGAGAGTCCTTCCTTAACCACCCTACTTCTCCCGATTCCCTATCTTCCTTCCCTGCATTATTTTCTCCAGTTCACTTTTAACCACCAAATGTACAATTTATTTTACTTATTTACTTGTTTTATTGTCTAACATGTAAGCTTTATAGGCAAAGCGCTTTGTCTGATTTTTTTTTCTTTTTGATTGATGTCTCTCTATTGCCTAGAAATTAGCAATGCTTTGAACATAGTAGGTACTCAAGAAATAGGAACTAAGTTGGAGAGGAAGGGGCTGACTTTGGAGGAATTTCAAGATAGAATAAATTAAATGGATTTAATGAGTTATGGAAGATGATTCCAAAGTTTACGGATAATGACAGAGAGACAAGATTATTGACTGGATCATGCATCTGCTCTTCATCTGCTAGGTTTGAAATGCTAATGGATATGGAGCTAATTGGAAACAGGGAACTGAATCTCAGGAGAAGCCACAGGCCAAGTAAACAACAGCACTAGAAAAGG
>PVIY010000206.1:0-84441 GCA_004026745.1 Myrmecophaga tridactyla | reverse complement strand
TAAGTAAATTGATTATGAAATTTTCTCATGAAGAAAGGGAAAAAAACCTATTTTGAATAATTCCTGATACAAGATTGGCAAGAAAATTAGAAGTTATTTAAACGCTGCTTCATAAAAATATGATTTTCACCAACTGCATTGTTGTTTCATCATATTCCTTCTGAAGGCTTCTTTATGAAAGATCTTAGAGACAGAATTTACTGTAGGGCCAGAGTTAACAATTGAAGGCATGAGTTTCCTGCTCAGCCACTGTGATCTCAGCTGTTACTTTGCTTTAAACACTCTGAACAGCAGCTTCTTCATTCATAAACTAGAATTAAATCCCTGCCTGACCCACCCTTCAGAGTTGCTGAAAGACTTAAGGAGATAATATATGTGAAATGCATTAAGAAGTATGTTACAATTAAGATTTTTTAATTGGGCTTCATTAACAACAAACACAAGAAAGAGAAGGAAAATTTCTGTTTGCCTCAAATGTCCTGCTCTGATTTAGCATCATATTTAAAATAAGTCAGGGTTTGGTTCACTGTCCGAAATTCCACTATTGTAGATATTGAATATAGTTCCATCTTTGAGACTCTTTCTACTAAAATTTAAATATTCCTACTTGGTTACACTAAGTGATGAAAAGAGTAGTGTGTTGGATGCAGAGGCTCCTCATTTGAACCCCAGCTCTTCCCCTTACCAGCTATGAAGACAGTTGCAATGGCACCTGGCAAAAAGTAGCAACACACATAAAGCATATTTCCAAATCCTCCATGATGGTGAAGCAATCGCAAAAATAATTGCTTTTCTCTTCCAACTTTTTTCAAGAAGAAGCAACCTTCTTGGGGACAATGACCCAAAAGAAAAACTTAGCAGAGAGGAAAGAGGTGGAGAGTGAGGACCGTGTTCCCTGGCCTTAGCTACTTCATCTGTCTGAAACAAGCACACACACATGATGAAAATATCTACATGCTCGCTGAAGTTGGGCATGCAGACATTTTTAGTGCTTCCTCAGTATCCATTTTCATCTTCTTTTCTAACAAACCTCTAAGTTGAGGATGGCCACATGCCCAGATGAAACAAAACTCTTCAGCCTGTTTGTAGCTTGCAACACTATTCTTACTAATGAGATATAAATGAAAGCCACTGCTTGGAGCTTTGGAAGAAACTTTTCAAATGGAGACAGACCCAGCTGGCATTTACCTTTTGCTCTTTGATCTTCTCTTTCTTCTTGTCTGGAAGGTGGAGGCAAAATGGAGACTGAGGTGCAGTATTGCAATTCCAGTGACTCATGGAACCAACACACCTGGCATGTGTCTTGTTGCAGGAGAAAACTAAAACTACTACTTAGTTAAATCACTGAAGTTGGACTTCTATTTTATGGAATTAAGTACATATTTTAAGTTTCGAAGGACTTTGTGAAATAATAAATTTCCTCTGTAGCTTCTGCATATATTGACAGATCCTCAATAAATGTCACTTCCCTTCTCTTTTTGCTTGCCAAGATAGAAAACATACAAAGATGCAGGACAGGAACTCGGCTTTGGTAGGAGTGTCTTCTGTCACTATTTTGATCATGAAGAGTAATAGCCAGTTGAGGTACAAGACTAGGAGATGAGAAATTGAAGCCTCAGCACTGGGGAGAGACAATGATACATACTGTGTCCTTCATCTTACAAGTTAGGGAGCTGAGACTCAATCAGGTTGAGATAGTCTGAAAATGGTAGTCATTTAAGATTGAAGACTAGGTTTGTGTGATTCCAGTGACTTGACACACGTTCCACTCCCTTTGGCAGGGGTACAGGCAATGACCCAGTAGAGAGATGTGCATTTTATCTGTTCCTGAACATCTTAGGTTTGTTTAATACCACATCTCCTTCATCTTTTCAAGAAATGCAGAAAAATAGAAAGAAAAAAATTGTGTTCTTCACACTATGTGTTTTCTGAGAATTTCCAGGCACATGGGGAAAAATACTCACAGTTTTCAAAGACTGAAGGTACACAAGGGTTACACACGGACAATATTTTCCAGACTGGGCACTCAAAACTGTCCTGGTGGTCAAGGACCCAGGGTGACGGTGCTAAAGTGATCACCAAGGAAGCGTGCCACAGCTTGGGCTCCGGACTTGGACTAGTTTGACTCAAAGCAAAGCTCTCCATTTTACCAGCTCCTTGATACAATCTGAGTAAATTAACCTCCCCACACTTCATTTTCCTCAAATGTAAAATGGAAATACACCTACTTCATAAAGTTAATGTAAAGGGTAAAGAAATTAATCTAAGCAAAATGTTTACTCTATTTAATAAATCTTAGAATATACTAACATTATTTGTGGCTTTTACTTTTCCATCACAATAAGTACTTCCCCATAAGAAGTAGAAATGGGATTACTGTCAGAAAAATATAACCATGTTATACATGTGCAGCAGAAAATCAAAACTATGTGTCCACATGTTTATGGAAAAGAAAGCTGTTGATAACTAAGCATCTCAGCTGTTTCTGAGTTTTTCATTAACATTTGTTTGCTCTTTTTGATTCCTTCTGTTTTCTGCTAGCAGACAAGTGGCAGCAGGTGCCAAAGTTTAAGGAAAAATATGGGAGAAAATCTTACACAGGATTTAAAGTTCTAGCATTAAGTCTTTTTCTCTCTGCAAATTATCGAGGGGGTGTGAGTGAGAATGTAACTTAGGAAACAAATAATTTTCTGAAGAAGAACCCTGACATGGTCTTCCAGGAGGCTGGACTGAGGTTGCCAATTGGCACAGGTGAGGAGCTTCCCAGGGAAACTAGGACATCAGGTTTAGATTATCTCCACAGAGATGTGACACACCCAATTGTGGGTATTAACATTTGATTAGAGGGAGATGTGAATTCACCCATTCCAGGTGGGTCTTGATTAGTTTACTGGAATCCTTAAAAAGAGGAAGTATTTTGGAGAGAAACAGAAAGCCATGAGAACCGTGAGAGCCCATGCTGTCAGAGACCTTTAGAGATGAAGAAGGAAAACACCCTCCTGGAAGCTTTATGAAGTAAGAAAGTTGAGAGAGAAACCCTGAACATCATTGGCCTTCTTGAACCAAGGTATATTTCCCTGGATGTCTTAGATTGGACATTTCAATAGCCTTGTTTCAATTTGGACATTTTCATGGGTTTAGAACTGTAAACTGGCAACTTAATAAATTCTCCTTTTTAAAAGCTGTTTAATTTCTGGTATATCGCATTCCAGCAGCTGGCAAACTAGAACAGGTATATTTTTCTCTCTACTAGCTAAATGACTTATCTGTACTGGAGTCAATGGCAGTAGTAGAGCAATATTCCCTCTGGACAAAGGTTTAATAATATTTGTAGATATGGTGGGTCAGTCATGTCTAGAAGGAGGTGAGGGGAGAACTATTCATGCTTGTATACCTATTATCAAGGCCATAAACAATATACATTCAGAATGATTACATTGAAAGCAATAAATGAAATAGATTTCTCTTTCTTTCTGGAAAATGAAATCTTGCATAGTAGTTTTTTTCTTTCTGGTCCTTTTTTCCTTCTATGATATGTATATATACACATACAAAGTCTGATGCACATGGTGATATGGATGAACCTTGAAGAGATTATGCTGAGTGAAATAAGCCAGACATAGAAGGAAAAATATTGTATGATCTCAATACATGAAATAATTAGAATATGCAAATTGATAATGTTTGAAACTAGTATATAGATCGCCAGGGGCCAGGGTGTGGATAGAAATCAGGAATTAATGCTTAATTTGTACAATGTTTCTTTTAGAGCAATGGGGATATTTTCTGAGGCGTGGTGGTGATGGTAGCAAAACATTGTGAATATAATTAATACCATTGAATTGCTTATTGGAAAGTAGTTAAAACAGAAAATTTTAGGTTGTATATGTTACTAGAATAAAAATTCCAAAAACAAAATATAGAACTTTATAATCCAAACAGTATACCCTAATGCAAAATAAATACTATAGTTAATAGAATAATTTTAATAATATTGTTTCAACAATTATAATAAATGTGCCAAACTAATGCAAAGAGTTAATAATAGGGAAAACGGTGTTTATAAGTGGGTGGTGGTGGTATATGGGAACTCAGTATTTTCTGCATGATTTTTCTGTAAACTTACAACTTCTCTGATAAAAAAAATGTAAAAATTAAACAACATGGGTGGGGCCCATGTCTTTAGCCTTAGTGAGAGCCTATCCCCCTCCCCCTCTTCAAACCACACCAAAACTAACTGTTTTTATACAAAGATCTGTGCCTTCCTGGTACAGCTTCCCTAAATGTCCTTCCTAATTATAAATTCCATCCCCCAACCCTTCTAAAGTCTAGTTCATGTCTATACATTTCAATTTTTGCTTGCCTATTGTTCTAGTTTGCTGACTGCTGGAATGCAACACACCAGAGACAGACTGGCTTTCAATAAAAGGGGATTTATTTAGTTGACCTATAGTTCTTCAGAGGAAAGGCAGCTAACGTTCAACTGAGGTTCTTTCTTATGCGGGAAGGCACAGGATGATCTCTGCTGGCCTTCTCTCCAGGCCTCTGGGTTCCAACATCTTTCCCTGGGGTGATTCCTTTCTGCATCCAAAGGCCTGGGCTGAACTGCAAGTGGTGAGATGAGGTATGCTGAGCTGCTTGGGTTGTGCTATGTTGAGCTCTCTCATTTAAGCACTAGCCAATTAAATCAGACATCATTCACTGCAGCAAGCATGCCTCCTAGCCGACTGCAGATGTAATCAACAACAGAGGAGTTTCACATGCCATTGGTTCATGTCCACAGCAATAGAACTAGGCACCCTCACCTAGCCAAGTTGACAACTGAATCTAACTACCACACCTATCTTTCTTAAATATGGACCCAACCTGTAATCCTGGTGAATACCCAAAATATTTATGATTGTTAATTAGTGTGTGTTACCTAATACAGAGAAATGGTTGAAGTCATAACGTATTTTGGCATTGTATAGGATTTTGTTCTCAATCTTTTAAATTTCACACATTTTATATCCATTCTCTTTTTCACAACAGGTAAATAGCCTTGCTTTAGTATTGATAATATCCCTTTCTGTCATATATAATGAAATTTTTAAATTAGAGCAAGCCATAGGATAGGAAATACTAAGCAGTTGGTATTTGATGAAAAACTTCAATCCTTGGTTTTAAAAGCTTTGCATCTGAAGCACATTGAAATACCATTTCAATAGACCTATTCTAGTAAGGGTTATGCCCATGCCCACTTCAAAAGAAAAATAATCTTCAAATTCCTAAATTATGTACATTAAATTAAAAAATGTCGGTTTTTAAAATATACTCTTTTCAGAAATGCTATCTGAAGTTTCCAGGATCCTTTTAGCACTAGGAGATATGATGATGTTGAAAACCAAGAGCCACAGAGTTCTAAGGAACTCTGAGTTAGGTACATATCATTTCTTCTTCTTCCTCTTCTTCTTTAAGGCTTGAGGTACACATGTAAAAATAGCAAGGCTATCACTCCAGAAGCATTCTAATGTTTTTAATGCACTGGTTAATAGAAATGCATAAGAATCAAGCTACTCTGTAGAAAATCACTGGAAAGATGCATGGCCATTCCTTCACAGGTGTTGACGAAGTTATGGGTAGGGCTTAGAAAAGTGCAGAATCCACAAGCCTACACCAAAGCTCTCTATACATTTAGATCAGATTGCTCCTTTGGGCTTAGTTTCATTCTCCCAGTCCTCATTTAGGATCCTATATCAAGGAATTATAGACTCTTGTGGTTGAACAGAAACCTAAAAGTCATCTAGTCTAATTTCCTTTTCAGAGCTTTAATTCCTTCTATTGCCTACAGGCCACATCTTCCTTTGGCTGGTAACTAGAGATCTTCTATGATGATGAAGTCATCCCCTTCAGGTGGCTTAGTTCTTTGGATAGTTATCCCTCAGAGCATTTGCTGCGTTGACTTTGTCCCCTCCTAGATTCCTTTCTTCCTCTTCTTTTTCTCTTTTTCTCTCTCTCTCCTAATCTCCCTCTCCTTCTTTCCTTACAAAAATAATTACTAAACATCCACCATGCACTAGCATTTAGCATGTAAATGCTAAATCTGGAAACACAAAATTAGGGTTAGGGTTGAGGTTAAGGTTAAACTTAAGAGTTGAGTTAGGTTTTCTGCTATCAACTGACTTTCCCTCTGCAGGGTCATATAAGAAAACAGGAAAAAATACTGTTGTGATGTGCTGACAAGGATACAAGTATCTTTGGAAATATAGAGATAGGGTATCCAACCCTGGTGGTGGGCAATAGGAGAGGGGTTGAAATGGGGAGAACTTATAGCAAAAGTTTCAATAAATTAAGGTCTCCCAAATAGAATCTCGGTAAATACAAAGGGGTTAACCAAGCTATGGTGTAGGAAAATGCAATGGACATGGCTTGTTTCAGGTTTTTTCAGCACTTATTTCTTCAAAAATGCAACTTTTCCTTTAGAAAGTGGTCTCTTCCCCTTTGTGACCAGTCTTGGTGGGACTGTAAGTCAAGATGCCCTGAACCAAGGGGGCTGGGCCAAATGTGATAAAAGCTAGGTAGAGTAACAAAGTGATTGAAGAATCAAGTTGGGGTGGTTTTTTACAGTGGCATCTGGACAAGACAGTCAAGAGATTCCTGCTGCCCAGACTCACAGTGCTGCTGGAGTCCTTACCTGTCTCTGCCTTGAGCTACTTGACACCTTTTCAATAAATTTACATTTGAGGCAATATCTATTGTTAATCAAATAACTCTAAATGAAAGAGGAAAGGTGTACATGCAAAGATTGGAGGCATGAAAGGATATGCCAATATAACTGGAAGAGAAGATTTAAGGAAAGAGGTGAAGAGGTAGGGAAGGGAAAGGGAAACAGAGAAGGAGAGATTGAAAGGAAAATCATGAATGAATATCTTGTATAAGTTTCTGAAGAGCTGACATGCCCAAGATATCAAAGAATTTTGTTCCTAACTCCCACCCCATCTTTGTTTTTATAGAAGAGGATAATAGTGCCCAGAGTATAACAGAGTATGTAACTCAAACTGGTGCTGGATGCAAACATTGAATGAAATAAGATTAGACCCACACCACTATGCTAGAAATACAAATGAGGGAAAATAATTTTGGTCTCACAAAAGAGATATTACATTTTTTTTTAGTGGAATAGTATCCACACAGTTAATGCTAAGAATAGTCCAATATCAGAAAATTGATTGATGCAATATACCACACAAGAGGAGCATCTCAATTGACTTAGAAAAAATAATTTATGAAAATTCAATGCCTTTATCTGATTAAATATAAAATGTCTCTTGGAAAGCAGGAGTAGGGAACTTCCTTCACTGACTAATGATGAAGAGAAAACACCATACTTAATTATAAAAATGTAGGACATTTTTTTTAAGGTTGAGGACTTAATATAGATTCTAGCTGTCACTAATACTGTTTAGTGTGCACATGACAATGCACAAATTAGTAAAAAAAAATAGCAAAAGAAACGAGAAATTTAAAGTTTGGAAAAGAAGATTCAAATTGTAATTAGATACAGATGATAGTGTGATATTCCTAGGATATCAAAGATAATCAGCAGAAAAGCTTTTGAAGCTAATTAGAAAACAAACAAAATTTTTGCTTACACTTACAATATATACAATTAATAGTGTCCACCTATACCAACAACAAATCATAAAATATGAAAAAAAAATGAGACCATGTGCAATATTACCAAAAAACTCCAAAGTTTATAAGAATTAATTTAATAAAGTATGGATACTCACTTGAAACAACTATGAAAAAGTTGAATTTCCTCAATATAATTTTATTCATAATTTTAGTGGGCGTTTTGAAGGTACTTGGAAAAATGTCTTTAAAGTATAGCAAAACTTAAGATTATATTGAAAAATTAGAACAAAATTGGGAGCTTGCCTTATTGCATATTAGGAAATATACAGGATACTTCTGCTGTGCTGGTTTCAAAGGATGTATGTCCCCTAGAAAAGCCATGCTTTAACCTAAATCCCATTTTGTAAAGGCAGAATAATCCCTATTCAATACCGTATGTTTGAAACTGCAATTAGATCATTTCCCTGGAAGTGTGATTTAATCAAGTGTGATTGTTAAACTGGATTAGGTGACCACATGTCTCCACCCATTTGGGTGGGTCTTAATTAGTTACTGGAGTCCTATAAAAGAGGAATCATTTTGGAGAATGGGAGATTCAGAGAGAGCAGAGAATACTGCAGCACCATGAAGCAGAGAGTCCACCAGCCAGTGACCTTTGGAGATGAAGAAGGAAAACGCCTTCCAGGGAGCTTCATGAAACTGGAAGCCAGGAGAGAAAGCTAGCAGATGATGCCA
This sequence comes from Myrmecophaga tridactyla, assembly GCA_004026745.1. Classification (NCBI taxonomy): domain Eukaryota; kingdom Metazoa; phylum Chordata; class Mammalia; order Pilosa; family Myrmecophagidae; genus Myrmecophaga; species Myrmecophaga tridactyla. The sequence continues at coordinate 76,089 of PVIY010000206.1, read as the reverse complement.
TGTTTGCCATGTGCCTTTCCAGCTGAGAAAGGAACTGTGACTGTGTTTGCCATGTGCCTTCTCACTTGAGAGGGAAACCCTGAATGTCATCGACCTTCTTGAACCAAGGTATCTTTCCCTGGATGCCTTTGATTGGACATTTCTATAGACTTGTTTTAATTGGGACATTTTCTTGGCCTTGGAACTGTAAACTAGCAACTTATTAAATCCCCCTTTTTAAAAGCCATTTCATTTCTGGTATATGGCATCCCGGCAGCTAGCAAACTAGAATATCTGCTTTCAACCAAGATTGGGCTTCGGGGACTAGACTTATTCTCCCGTCTGAAACAACTGAAATAGAGTTGGGGTTTTCAGACCTTGGACACGTACACTTTAGGATTATCATCACTAAAAGATGGGAAACAAAATGAGTCCTATAATAGCCTCACTTACCACCTGGAGAGAATCTCCACGCCATGCCACTGAGAGGGGGACTTAAGCTAGGCTCTGGGAGTTGAGCAGACATGACTAGGGAGCTGACATGCCTAGACTTGGCAATGCACCCACACTACTGGAAAGGAGAGATATGCTCAGAGAAAGCACCAGAGATCTACAGAAGTTCCCTATGCTGGGAATCTTCGGCTGGGTGCTGTAAGCACATGCAAGTGAGTAAATTACAGGAGTCCTGGAAAAAAAAAAAAACACCTGAAAGGATTGGAGCAATTTTCAGGCTCACACAGGACCGGTAATAGGCATATTAAATCAGTGGGGGAACAAGAGCTTGCTTAGTGAAATGTGTAAGGAAAAATTATCTTGGAATCCATTCCGCAACTATATAGGACAATAAAATTCCAATAGACTCGAAGGTAGAATAAAGTTCATGGATTTAAATGTCTGACTGTCTTTAAGACTTTGTGCTTTGAGGATGTAGATTTAAACAAATTTTAAAAAGAAGAAAAATGAAAGTTTAGGGGGGTGCAAGCATAGTTCCGTGGTAGAATCCCACCTGCCATGTAGGGTTTGAATGTGGGCCACGCACTCTCCGCACACATCCCCCCGACCCCTGCCAAAAAAAAAATAATAAGTCAACAAATGGGGCTGCAATAACAGGATAGTCACATGGAAAAAGAAGGAAATGTGACTCCCACCATACAGCATACAAAATTTAAATAAAACATACATTTAAAGAAAACATTTTAAGGATTTGATTAAATGTGAAGTGAATTCCCAATAGGAATTAGGACTAACACATCATAAGAAATAAGAGACATAGTTTCAAAATGACCTAAATATTAACAGAAATACAGCTCTGAATATAAAGCACTGCCTACAAATCAGAAAAAAGAACGGCTAATGAATATAACTTGAGATTTTCAACTGCAGTAAAAGATGTAAACCTTTTACAAGGGTAAAAATACATTAATACGTATTTTATTTTTTAACTGTTAAACGTATTTAAGTAATAAATATATTTTCCAATATAATTAAGTTTAAAAATAAAAGGCAGGGCGGGCCACCGTGGCTCAGCAGGCAGAGTTCCCGCCTGCATGCCAGAAATTGGGTTCATTTCGGTGCCTGCCCATGCAAAAAAACAAAAAAAAGAAAAAAAAAAGGCATTTTCCTTTCAAGTTATTGTGGTCTTCAACAATTGTAGTTATAGTTAGTTCCTTTGTAAAATTTCTATCTCTTTAATGAGACTCTCATATTGTTCATTCATTGTTTTCCTGATATCCTTTAGTTCTTTCTCTGCATTTTCCTTCATCTCTTTAGGCAGATTTTAAAAAAATCTTTATCGAGTATTTCTACAGTCCGGTCTTTTTTTTGATGTTTCCTGGATCTTTTTCCTCTTCCTTTGGATGGGCCATTTCCTTTTCCTTTGTTTGTCTTGTAATCTTTTGTTGCACACTGTGTGTTTCAATATTTAAAAATGTTAGCTCTGGGATTTATTCTCTGAGATGTCTATTTCTTGAGTTTGTATTCAGCTAGGGATATGACAGAATTTTCCTCGAGTGTCAGGAGCTAAGGAAACCAAGCGAACCTAAGCCAAAAACAAACAAAGAAATAAAAAAAACTTTTGACAGTCTTTGCAAACTGGCTTTGCATTGGCTGCTGTTCTCCTTCAGAGCTCAACCCTCCAATCAAGACATTCAGCCAAAGGCAGACCGGGTGCAGGATCCTCCCTGTCTTTTCTCCTGTGTTTTGTCCTGGGCTTGTGCTTGCTTAGGAGATCCCCATTTGCAGGACATTGCGAGCATCCTGTACTCCCTCACTGCTGTTACAAGGTTGGGGGATGGGTTTCTGCTGCTTGGAGAGCACAATTCACAGGTATTTACCAGACTCTACCAGCCCCTTCCTCTTGCTCATCCCTGCATGCTGAACACAGTTCTACTGGTTGCCAGAGTTTCAAAAGAGTTGATTCAAACAGTTCCTGCCTGTTAATAATTGTTCTGGTGGAAGTATTGATTCCTGGAGATTCCTACTTCATGATCTTCTGACAAACCTCTCCAAATAATGTTTTTATTGCTCCCACAAATTTGACCCCCACCCCCTCCCCACCATGCTGGATAAATTACACAAGATGACACAGTAGAAAGGCCTGGTGGTCAGTCAGTTGACCTCGGTTCTCCTATTAGCTACACAATTAAGGATAAGTCATTGAACCACTTTGAGGTTCAGTTCACTTTTCTATGATGTGGCAGTGTTAAGATGTTTCTGATGGCCTCAGAGACATTGTGAGGTCTGACTGTTTTTACACCTGAGCTCATGTGGGGCACATGATTTACAAACTGCAAAATGCTATACTCCATTGAGAGACAACTCTACTATTAATTTTTTGCCCTTGTTAAATTGTAAGCCCCTGTGTCCTTCTAAAGACTGAAAAGATTTATAGCAAAACAAATATTCTCTAGGTTATAGGGGTCAGTTAATTGTTAGAGTACATATATTTTCCCCAAATTTTCTACATGGAACATGTTTTATTTTTGCAATTATAAAGAAACTTTAAGTGTTATTAAAAATAATTAGTGAAGGTTTCTCCAGTGTAGGTGATTTGTGCTTCCATTTCAGTGGCCTGGTGTGTTCAGGCTTGATAAGGAAATTGTTTCTCCAAGGGCACTTTCATTTATATGTTGCATACATCTATGTGAAAGCCAAGAGGTTATCAGGTAGCACAAGTCTGTTTATCTACATGGTTTTAAGCACCTAAGGCAGCGCAGCGCCATGAGCAATTGAAAAAAAAAATGTCAAGGATTTCTATGGTAGAGCATATTTTATAATAGTTAATATGTGTAAAATAATTTATTTGTTCAATATAATTTCACGTCCATTAACTTGTGGTATATTTACCATCGTTTTTTAATGTAGTCAGGAAAGGTACTGTTATTGTTATTTTGTTCTTATTGTTGATGTTTTTTCTCAGGAAACAAAGGTTCAGAAAAAAAATCAATTGCCCCAAATTACAAAGCTGTAGGAAGGTAGAGCATGATCTAAAACTCAGGAGGTTTGCTCAAGATCAGAAAGTGAATAGTGTCAAGGCGGATTTGAGCATAGATCTGAGAGCAAAGCAGATACTAATGTATGATGTCTGTACACAAAGCAAGTTGTCATATTACAATTTCAATGTAAAATAATCAACTCATCCATTCTTATCTCCGTGTGTATATAGAAAGGGGGGAGGGGAGAGGTTGATTGATTAATTATAAGGAACTGGTTCAGTGACCTTGGGGACTGGCAAGACCAAGCTCAGTAGGGCAGACTGCAAGCATGGAACTGTGATAAAGGGGATGCTGAAGTACATAGTAAGAATTAGCCTTGGGAAACTGGCTGGCTAGAAATCCTGACAAGACTGAATGCTGAAATGGAGGCCGAAATTCTTCTTGTGCCCTCTCAAATCCTCAGTTTTGACTTTGAAGACCTCCAAATTATCAGATGAGGAGACTGCATGCATTGCTGACCGCGATCGTCTTTGTTGGTTGTAGAGGCCTTCAACTGATTATAAACACAAATCCCATCTACAAAATACCCCCACAGTAACAAACAAACAGGCCAATGCTTGACCAAACAACTGGACAGGTTGACATTTGAAATTAATCATCATAACTCACCATCTCACCATAGCTCTCTGGTTTTCTGAATCTCTTCTTTAGTAAGTATTAATTATGTTATCAATTTTGTTCCCAGATAAGGACCCCATCCTTCAGACCATAGTTTAATAAGGCAAAGAACATTGAATATCCTGGCCTGACATAGGATAAAGATCTAGCACTGTTGTTTACTGACAAGTGTTCAAAAACTAATTGAGAAAGTTCAAATAATAACTGTAATCCACAAATTCCTAGTATGTAAATTAGGGGAATCAGCACATCTTCTGCCCATATCACACCTTTATAGTGTTGTTTACAGTGTGGACAAAAGTAGATGATGAATGCTTATATGTGTAAATGGTAATTTTCATGAAAATGTATATTTAATTCATTTACAATAATAGTATACACCAAAATTTATTTACTACAATAATAACACTAAGTATTCTTATCCAGGGCACTGAGCTTGTTTGATGCACATATATCATTTTGCATATCTTATCATCTTTACAACAACAAGGATTAGGTAGATAAAATATTTCTGTTTTGCAGAAGAAGAAACTGAGGCTTGAGTTGACTAAATAATTTGCCCAAGGTCACACAGCTTGCCTATACAATACTTCTCTTGTGATTACCCAATTTATATTAACTAAAGGTACAGAAACTAACTCCACAGGAGGGAAAAATACGGCAACAAATGGCATTCCATCCTTAATAATTTCAGAGAAATAATGAAATTTAATTGTAGTGCTGTAACATCATGCCAGTACACTCTTTCTCTCAGATATGAGAGGGAGATAAAATACCAACCAGCCTTGGAAGCAAAGGCTGGCCAACTTGACCAAGCTGAGGAATTAGTTATTTGCTAGGGGCATCAACAAACTATTTTCATTATGGCTGCTCAACACTTTGTTTCAGGTATTTATTCATTATCTCAGATGCAAGGCCCAAATGTTTACACTGTTTATTCATTAATTCATCTGCATGGGAAATTCGTTTTTAGGAGGGTCTTTAAAGGACATAGTATCAATTTTAATCATAACATTAATATAATTTGGATTTTGTTTCTCTTCACATGTCACTCATTCATTCATTTGTTGGGTAAATATTTACCGAGCATCAATTACATATAAAATACTTGATTCAAAGGCCATGAATAAAGATATGGAGCATCAAGGGGTGGTTAATAGCCAAGGATTTACCATGTTATTTTTTCCCTACCTGGTGCTCAGGAATCAAAATTCACCTCATCTGTGACTCATGGGGGAATATATAATGCCAAGAACCTTAGCCTTTGAAAACAGATTCCAAATCCTATCATTTTAACTATGAAATCAGTGATTCCCAAGTCACAGACTCATGAAGGAGTGACAACTGAACATCAGATCTTATGTAGAATACAAAAATGGCAAATTCCTGTCCCACATGTATAATTAAAGATTTTGAATCAGTAAGTCTGGAGTGGGACCCCGAAACCTTTGTATTTTTTATTGTTGGTGATCCTGTTATAGGCAGTTTGTGCTCCTCTGGCTATGTCAGTACAAATAATTATGTTTTATTCCTGTCTTTATCGATTTATTTGTATTTATATTTTATACAAATGGAATTATACAATAGTTAATAGTACTATTTTAGTATTCTTTCATCAATTGTAACAAAGGTACCACACTAAGGGAAAGTGTCAATACTGGAGTGGATATGGAAATATTTCCGTATTTTGTGTAGGACTTTCTGTCTAGTTTCTTTCACATAGCATCATGTTTTAAAAATTATCATTATTATTTTTAATTAGAAGGGCTGAAGGTTTATCTGATTATGTCCCTCTATCCTTTAATGTCAATACCTCTTCTCAACATGAAAAAGTCAGAACAGGCATTGCCTGAAGATCCCTATAAACTAGAAGAGGGATCAGAGGAGAAGGAGGAGATATAACAAAGAACATGGGATTTAACAAATGAGTGTGACTGCTGTATCACTATATCAATAATCCTTCTAGCCTCCAGTGTTTTGGAGCAGCTGGAAGGAAAAATCTGAGATGGTAGAATGGTAGCACATGACAGAGTGGGGTCTGGTCTATGACTACTTGTTAAAGTACGCTTTGAAAATTATTGCTTTTTCTTTCCTTGCTTTGGCTATATGCTATATTTCACAATAAAAAAAGTTAAAAAACAACAAACGAATAAACAAATAAAAATGTTTCCATACTCCCCCCCAGTATTGACACTTTGCATTAGGGTAGTACCTTTGTTACAATTGATGAAAGAATACTAAAATAGTACCATTAACTATAATCTATAGTTTACATTAGGTGTATTTTTTTCCACATACCACTGCTAAAATTAACACCTTATATTGATGTTGTACGTTGGTTATATTTCATGAAAGAACATTTCATACGTGTGGAGGATTTTAGCAACTAAATTTGTCAGTCTCTCCTATGCTCTGATACCTTACACTTTAGAACAGGAAGTTTAACTGCTTACTCCCAACACATACTGATTTCCCAACAGAGAGACAGGTGGGAAAAGTGCATGTCTTTGCTTATGAGGGAGAAATTCAGATAAGATAAATCCTCAGACTGAGTGAGGATTAATCATACTGAGACAGTGGACGCTATCGGCAATTTCCGAGCTTGTTTAGTCGCACTTGCTTTAAGTGGTTTTCACACTCTTTTTTTCCCCAGAGCTCTGAAGATTGAGAGGAAGTTTATTAGAAAGGACTGGGGCAGGGCAGGGTGGGGTGGCCTGGGCATAGGAGGCGAGACTGAGAGGGACCCTGCTCCCAAGCGCAACTCTACTTTAATCTGCTAAAAAGTTCTGCTATTGTTTTTAAGTTTGGAAACCACCATTTAAGTAATATATATATATTTTCTTGTTTTTATTTGTTTATTTATTTTTCTTTCTCTTCTTTCTTTTTCTTTTTTTCTTTTTTGTGCATGTGCAAGCTCCAGGAATTGAACCTGGGTCTCATAGCGGGTAAGAATTCTATCACTGAACTACACTTGCACCACCCTACTATTTAAGTAATATTTAATTTCCTAAAGCTTTCTTGAGCAAAGAATGCTCAAAGTCTCCCTCTGCAAACCTGATATGTCTGTGCTTCATAAATACTTGCTTGAAGAAACCTACATACCCCAGCTATGTAATCTGGTTGAGGCGCCAGTACCATCAAGAGCCACATGTGTGGAGAAATAACCTCACATGGCTGTGCCCTAATAATGCAACCCCAATATAATTTTGTATGTACTGTCATACCAGATAAAGCCCATTCTGGAGGAAGATACCTCAGGGGACTTTCTAATTGTGGAGAAAGTGACCAACACCCCTCGAGGAGGGCCTCTCTGGAAACAGCATGCGGTAACAAGAATAGTAGGCTGGAATTGAGCAGAATTTATTTTCAATCACATCTCTACCATAGATTAGCCCTTGTGATCCTGAGTAAGGCAATTCAACTTCTGAGCTTCACTCTTTTAATCTGCATAATAACGATAATAGAAAATCCCCACTATTAAGGTGAATGCGAGAATTAAATAGGCTAGTATACTTACCTAGGGGCTCAAAAAATAATCAAGAGTTTTAGAATCTCATGGAGAAGTGAGGAAAATGGATTAAAACATCTCTAGTGTGACAACTATGCATTGGGAATGCCCTCTGGACAACTTGGAATGGCAGATAATGAGTTCAACTGAGTGCCTACAGGAAGGTACATGGACCACCCCAAGGTCATAGGAGTGATTGCCACATCATTTTCTGAGGTCTCAAGACCAAGCGTTCCTGAGTTTGAAGGCCACATTCACCAAGACCTCTAGGCTTTGTAAAGCCTAAGACATATTTGATTTGTAAGTACAGCTTATTTTAAATTTCCCTTCAGAAAAACATGATCTAGTTAAAGAAATTAAATTTTTAATATCCTAAATGTATAAAAAGAGGGAGGCATGATTTTCCCCATCACCTATACAATGTTCCTTACCTAAATGATATCAGGATTCACACCGATAAATATTCTAAGAAGAATATAAAACATGTTGGGATTCAAAGGAGACCCAGATACATGGTGGAAGCACCAGGCAGTCATGAATGCAAGCTAATTACCACAATGGGGACTGCTGTAATTATCCTGCCATTTCATTTCCTTGAACACATTTTGCAACAGTAGCTGAGTTAAAAAAAAAAAAAATTAGTGGGGAATGAAAATTACCAGGGCTCTCTTACTGGAATGATAGTAGAGAATTGCATATGAATTTTAAAGGTTTAAGAATTCCAAGTTGGCAATTGTGTGAAAACAGGTGTAGTTTTAAAGATCCAATCTCATGGGAATCTGGTGCTTTTGGTGGAGCTGGGAAGGATGAGGTCATGAAAAGAGGCAGGGGTTAGGACAGTCTACACCTAAACTGTTCAATATGGTAGCCTTAGCTATCTGTGCATATTTTAATTAAAATTACTTAGCATTAGAGAAAAGTAAAAAGTGTATTCCTCAGTTGCACCAGCCACATTTCTAGTGCTTACTCTATGGCCTCTATGACTACTGGTTGCGTTGGATGATACTGATATACAATATTTTCTTTATTGTAGAATGTTCAAGTGAGCAGTGCTGGGCTACACAAAGAAGCATGAATGGAATTCGACACAGGAAATTGGACAGTTTTTTAAGAGTAATGCTTCAATTTATCTAAATTTAGGTGTCTTGAAAGTAACTGATTTGTGGCAACCTTGAAAAAACAGTTGTGAGAGTCCATGATGGCATTTGAGACTGGGTTTGATTTTGTTTAAAAAAAATGAGTAAAGTGATCAGAAATGTACATTAAGAATTTGGGAATGAAAGTAATCAAGGACGATTTAAAGAGGGGATACCGCTTAGGGGATGGTTCAAAAGAGTTGTCCCACATCTGAAAAAGCTCATTAGCAGGGAGGGTAAGGGTTTATGTGCCTAGCATTCATTCAACAGATATTTATTTATTCTAGTACTTTTCCAGACAAGGGATATAACAATTTAAAAAAAAAAGACAAAAATTCTTTTATTCATGGAGGTTGCATTTTAGTGAAGTTCAACTGCATGCATCAAACTTTGGAGGTGGATATTTTTGTTTCTCATTTTATAGATGAGATTATCATAGTTTCCAAAACTACATAATAGTTAAAATAATAAAGTAATAATGTATTGTCATGGCTATAGTATATATTTATAATGTGTTGATAATATATAAATCAACATTGCCCTAAGTGTTTTATAATTCTCATTTAATATTTAACATATATTTAATATTCTTAACAGCCTTATGAGGAAAAGAGTGGTATTTCTGTCTTCTCTTAGATGAGAAAACTGAGGTTTTATGTTTTTTGTTTGTTTGTTTGTTTTTTTAATTTGCATATGGGCTGGAGGCACCAGGGATCGAAATCCAGACCTCCAGCACGGCAGGTCGGAGCTCTGCCTGCTGAGCCACGGCAGCCACCCAGGTTTTATGTTTTTATACACTTTGTCTAGGTTCATCCAATAACTGAAGAGTAGAATCAGATTTTGACTGCAGGCAGTCTGATGGCAGAGGCCAAACTCTAAAGTGGAATGCAGTGAACAAAGATGGAATTGGTCCCCAAACCCTTGCACCTACTTAAAAAGGGGAAATCTTAATATTCAGTAACCAACTGATTGTGGAATATGAATGGAAAGGAAAAATTAGATGCTTAGGCAACACTGTCATTCATTTAGGGATATATAATTCACATTGTCACCTGAATAAATCCTGAACTCACATCATCATTGCTGTTATCACATTAGGATAATGAAAAAGGTTGGTGTCTTCCGTATCAATTAATCTTAAATGCAGAGGACAGAGGAGAAGCAAGAATGGAAACATTTCTCAGCGACAGTATGAATGAATTAGATTTCAGAAAGAATTCCCTCATAATATATTGATTCAAATGGGAGTTTTCAATACAATGTACAGAAGATCACAGAAGCTCAGGGCTCTTGTACGGTCGTGCCTAGAATTAAAACTCTTTAAACTCACAAAGGAGACACTTGTAACTGATTGGCAGTTTGCTTCTTTAGTGAATGACCCACCTAATCAAAGGCAAGTGGCTCAAAATTCAACATCTTCAGCTCTGATTTCCAAGGCTTCCCAAGAGTGGGAGCTGATGTGTGATGCACTCAAATTGGGCCATTTGCTCTGCTAGGTTCCTGCTGTTCTTGGTCCAGCCCTCTGTTGTGCTGATATATTCCCCAAGCTCTGAGAGTCAGTCTCTGACCCTCTTTTCTTCTTTTCTGAGCAACACTTCATCAAATCCCATCTCCAGCACCTTAAAGAGAGTTAACCACCCTCCTACCAGCCTCACTGCCTCACCCTTAATTCATTCCTTCATCCTTTCTTGCTTAAATTCCCTCAACTGATCTCCAAATTCACCTTCTCCCTACAACACTGCAATCCATTCTCCAGGTTTTCCTGGATTAGTCTTTGCAAAATGCAGATCTGATATAAATTGTGTGATTAAAAACCTTTAATAGTCTCCATTATCTTGAGCATTTTCAAGTTCCTTAACACGGTTCACAAAGGCCTTATGACCTCATCTTTTTCTCATCCATTGACATTCCTCTCTCTGTGACTGCTTCTATAACAATGATCCAGTTATTATTCCCTGAAACATATTCATACCCCTTACCTTTGAAAGAAATAATATGAATTGTAATTTGTTTTTTAAGTGTTTTTAGTTTTACTCTCACATATCAACTTGCAATTTCTATACCTATTCCTAATCTCAGGAGAATACTAACTTGGTGCCATTTTGGAACTCAAAACTAAGCCTTGACTTCCTGAAAGACTTATGCTCCGCTTGTGGATTGATGCTAAGCAAAATACAGACAACTTAAGTGGGCAATGTCAGGGGTAAAGAGAATCATAAAGGTGAAACCTTCTAGGGATGAACTAAGTTTAGGGAGAGTGTTTAGTAACTCTGGGCCTTGGAATTGGTGGATGTTGAGCAAATTATACCTGGTCTTTATCGCACTAATATCTCCCAGTTTACATTGGGGTAGCATCAGTTACTTCCTTATCCTCAAGGGTTGCTCTGGTCCAAGTCACCTATAGAGGACAGGAAAGGATTTCAGACCAATGTTCTAGTATAGCCTGAAGACAAGAATGGTGGGAGTGCAAGTGCCAGTATCCAAGTGTCACCTCTTTCAAAAATTCTGACCCAGTACAACAGCAAGAAATAGTCATTGAATTTTGATCTCAGTGTTCCTGTAAAGCTGGAGAAGTAGTGCATCTTTGCCATTCTAATTTTTCAAGGATATTTAACAAAGAAGAAGGCATATAAAGTTATAAATAATACTGCATTTAGATTTAAACTAAGGCAATTAGTACCTGGAGATTTCTCACATGAAGAGACAAAGTGATACAGCGGAAAGAGCCTGAGAATTGGAGAATGACAGTCCACCCCTCTCTCTACAGAGAGGTATTTGGCAATGGGACATATGGATGAAGGTCTTGGGTCACACTCTCCCGCTTCTTGTCCCTCCACTCTTGCTCCCACGTAGTCCATTGGCATGATTATATATTTCAATCTATTTATGCATGTCACCATAATTGAGAATTATAACTCTAGTTGGGGGTACCTCTTCTGATATACATCTAGCTGTCTGACAGCTTGCCATTCTGTAGTCAGACATCTCATTTATGCAATGGAGGTGTTGGACAGATGGTTGAAAAGCATCTCTTCTAGTCTTGTGACTTACAGAGTAAAGATTTTTATTCCTTAAAATCCACTCTCTTTAGCTTTGATTTTCAAGGATTTGAGTATGGGGGAATGTTTTACTCCATATGCAGCATGTCATAGGCTTAAATTTCTCATCAGTAACTTTCATTTGTGTTCAAATGGCCAGAAGAGAAATGTTGCAGTGTATTTATAAACTAGTGACTAATGTGACATTAAACACTTAAGATGCAACACTGTGCCAGACATGATGGCTGAATATTCATTAGACATTTTCATCTCAAAATTATACTAGTAAAAATGTCCAAAATGCTTTAGTTTGTGATGTTAACCAAAAATTGTTGCTACAAAATGTGGCTCAGTTTTCAGCTGGTTGAACAATACCCAAGACCTTTCTCTCATATGCATTTATTTTTTAATATTATTAAACTTCCATATACAAGCTCCAAACTTAAAAAATCCTTTGCTTGGTGAAGGAAAGAACTTTCCAAGAACTGCTCTCACCTTCACGATAAACTTTCTTTTGGTCTTTGATTTTGGGACTTTAGCACCAAACTTAATAATATGATCTCTATGTAGTACTGGAATCCTTGTCAATTCATGATAGTTTTTCTGGGGTAGAAATGCAAAGGTAAAGAGTATTTATTAATCGTTCGCTCTGTACCTACCATAGCATATAACTCACAGGTGTTCACTGAGAGCTTGTTAAAGGCATGAATGAATGAACAAAAAAGATACATGGTAAAGACACTCTGCAGACCTGTTCCCTTTTAATATCCACTGTAGTCCTCCAAGATGAAAATTGCAGCACTCACATTATCATTAAGAAAAGCAAGGTGCCTAACCTCTCACAGCCAGTAAGTGGTAGAGCAAGAATTTGAATGAATGCACAGTTTATTTTTGAAAAGGTAAAAGTAGATCTTAAAAAGGCTTTCTCATGATATGGATATAAATATATTACTAGATTTGTTTTTACTGGATTGGGAGTCATCATATGTCTATAGATAATATGGTAGAGGGTAAAGAATATAGGGTTTGGAATGAGAGAGAGAGGATTGACTCCTACCCTTGCTCTTTAGTAGCTATGTAACTTTGTGCAACTTTATCGACACCCAAGGCTCAGTTTCCTTGTCTATAAAATTACCTAGAAGGTTTCTTCTAAGGATATAAATAATGTGTGGTTCATTACAAACCCTGGGGCGTCCTGGTATTAAACAAATGACAGCTATTATTATTATAATCATAAATGCTGATTAAATACGTCATGAACAATAGCATCAACTATACAAACATTTGAACAGTTTGGTATCATTTCAATTTCTAAAAAAGTGAAATAACACATATATCCTTTTGGAAACTCCAATGAACAGTGGGAAGTGAAAGTTATCACTAAAAATTCATTACTCTAAGAGAAGTAATTACTAACATGAACTGCCTGGAGTATCACTGACTTGACTTCTAATTTTGTTTGGGACAAATGTCTTAGCAATGCATAATCAGTAAAAGCCCCTAAAAGAAAACAGCTTTTTCCTTCCTGGGCTGTGTTCATTCATACTTAAATACTTACCATCTAAGTCAGCTTCTTTGCCAGGGCTTTAAGGAACTTTGCACAACACTTCTGTACCTTCCAGGTGAGTTTTGTTTTGCTCTTTCATAGTCATAAATTGAATAACGCAACTTGCACACCTCTTAGTTTCCATGTCAACAGCTCTTTCAGTTACACATCCTGGTCACCTGCTTGCCTGTATGACAGGGTGCTGTTGCCAATGGGTGTTTACTCTGCTCACTTTGAAAGAACGGAAAGATGCTTTGGTTTTATTTTTAATGCAATATAGCTAGTTAACCTTCAGCCTTTCCTTATTGAAATAAGACTGCTTGATGATGTTGTTGTTCCAAATGTTGTAATTCGTATGGACGTGTAGATTTTTATTATATTTAAAGGTAGATAAAAATAAATCTAAGCTTTTTCTTTGCCTGATGCATGAGATTGCCAGTTGCTGGGGGAACAGATGAGGGAAGCAATGTACTTATCGACAGTTATGATGCTTATGGACATGTCTAAAGCCGAAAGTCCTGAGTTCAAATTCCAGCTAAGCCAGCTACTGTGATCTTCCTTGCCCTCATCACAACAACGATGATGATGATAATTACTACAACACTAGCTACCGTCTTTGTTCCAGGTACTGTACTAGACATGTTAAACATGTTCCATCATTTGAACTTCACAACAATCCTGTGAAGAACTTATTGCAATTTTTTTGTTTGTTTGTTTGTTTTTAGTTTAAAACTTGGGTCCCAGGTTATTACGACCTATGTCTCTCAAGGGGTAAACTAACAGACCCATGAATAACACATGGTGGGCTTGATTCCAAATCCATATTTTTTTCACTCTATATCCCTGCTGAGATCCTACACCTGTAATGTTTTTTAGGTCACATGAACTCTTTACACCTCTGTTTTTTCACTTGTGTAATCGGTATACTATTGATAACTATACCACCTGATTGCTTGAGGATCAACTGTAATGATACATAAAGATATACACAGTACACTGTCATATGCTATGTATGTATTAACATGTGCTATGCATATATTAGATTATCTTTACCCCTTACAAGAGATACTATACACCCATCATTTTAACAGTAACAGTATGCACTACCCCAGCGACCCGAAATTGCCAGACTGATTCTGCCTGCAAGATAGGGATCCTGGTTTCTGCCGTATGATAACAAATGCTGTGCCCCCAAAGCTCCACTACTTCCTCTCCCTTTTACTTAATTCAGTCACCAAATTGGCACTGTCAAAGGGAAGATACCTAAGAAGGGGAATATTCTAACAAGACAGCCATGGATGATGACATACTTAGAGGTAAACTCTCAGAAGTTCTACATTTGATTTTATTTATGCCACACTAAGGAAATGTGGGAAGCATCTGTAGCACATGGGTGAGGAGTAGGAGTAAATGAATCTGTTTGGGAAAGCAGGAGTTAAGCTTATCACAAGAAATTCTGAATCAAATGCAGAATGATCTTATTGCATCATCTGTATTCCTACAGACCCTCTGTCCCAGTTTTTAAGTTACTGTTTCCCAACTCCAAACCAACTGTATAGTACTCTTTTCTGTGACACTGAGACCAGCTCTCTGCAAAACCATTTTCTGCTTTGCCAGGTGCTCCCTGATAAGGAATGAAAAAGGGGATGTAGAGAAGACTACAGGCTGCAGGGTGTACCTAGAGTATACTTCCCTTGCACAAGAGCAGCTAAATCCAGTTTGCATTTTTTTCAACACTTGCATTAACAACTTCAGCATACCGCATTTGGATGCACCAGCATTAGCTGGCCAGAGAACCCCTACCTCAGAAGGCCTCCTCTTTGGAGCTCAGAAACCTCAGCCCCAACACCAACAGAATAGTGCCCCTACTGAGAGGTCTGAATTTCAGCTTCTTAGTGCCTTAATTTCAAACTTTTAAATTTTAATAATTCCAACCTCTTCCCTTGGGTACCAGGACATCTTCCTTCAGTTGTCACCTCCATGATACCATAGTGTATGTTTTACCTTTTCAGTGATCTAGTTGACAGTTTTGTATCTAGCTAACAGTGTTTTTATATTAAGTACACTTTGTTCAGATAACTGGTGTGGTTTCTGTTTCCTGACTGGATGTTTTGAATGAACTCTCCCATTGCCCTTTTGGTCAGATGACAAGACTGAAGGGTGCAGCTGTGGCCAGAAGCGAGTGAGAATATAAAATCAGGCATCTGAAAAGGTTAGGCGCCTTTGGTGGAGTATTGGAAGAAGGCTGTCATTTATTGAGAAACTACACTGTTCAAGCACTGTGGCAAGCACTTTACGTACATTATTTCTAAATCCACACAGCAAAATTTCAAGCCTTATCTTATGAAATCATTTTATATTTGAGGTTCAAGGGCCTAAACAACTTGCCCAAGGTTATACCAATGGTAGAATTGGAATTCAAATCCAGATGTGACTGATGCTGAAGTTTAATCTAAATTGAGAAAAATAAAGGGAAACTTCCAGATTTTATTCTCTTTTGTTTGGTTCAATTCCACAGGGAAGGAAGGGAGACAAGCAAAACATTTTGTTTAGGAGAAAAGTTTGTCCGTGTGTACATTAGACTGTTTGCTCAGAAGCATAAACAGAATGGATAAGGTCTTAGAGTGGGAGTGCAGAATTCTAATGAGCCTGTTATTACTATTCCCTTGATAAAATTGGTCATAAGGACTGCCAAGTACCCAACTTCCCAAGACTTGCTAGAACAACCCCTTAAAGAAATGGTAAATACTAAAGTTTTTAAGGGGGATATGTGTGCAGAATTACTTCCTAACATCTATACTGTGATGTGACCAAAAACCATCCTCCTATAATTTCCAGATTCTTGTAATTCCTTTGATGAAATAAATATTCAGGAGTATAGGTCAGGAATATTACAAATGAGATGGGGTTGTGGTTTCATAATTAGGGCAGTTATCCACTTATACAATAGACTTTTGAAGACCCACCTTCTATGTATAAGGCATTGTGGTTTCTCTGGGGATCGAGAGATGATTGAGATTTGGCCAGTATCCTCAAGGAACTCCCCCTAAAGATGGATGATCATTGTACAGAGTGAGAAAGGTAAAATTAAAGGGAACTGAGGAGAACACTGGCAGTACATAGACATGCTCCCCAAAGTTATGCGGTGGCATGCAGGTGAGATGAAAGTGGCTTATGGTGGTTTCTGCTGTCAATTCCCTTGTTGTGACTGGTTTGGCTTGGAATGTCCAAGGCCCAGCCAGTCAGTAGGTTTCATTCACCCCATGTGCTTCAGTAACACTTTGTATGCATGTCACAATGTGGAAGAAGTTACACCATGTTGAACTAGAGAAGCAGTGGTCAAATCCAGGACTGAAGAGAGGAAATTCATAGAAGATGTGACATTGTAACTGGGTAATGGGCATTAGAGGTCAAATACAAGAACATTCAAGACAGGAGCAATATTTGAAAAAAAAAAAGGATTTACATATGAAAGTAAGAGTTGTGTTTTAGGAAATGTGTAAGAGTGGACAGTAGGAGGAAGATGGAGAAGTGGTGCAAAATAAGCCCAGAGAAGGAAGAAAGGACTTGACTGATACAATGTTAATCTTTTGCGCTGTCATAAGATCATAAGACAGTACAGAGTATATGAATCTTTAAAAAAGTTAGTTTGAACTTATTTTGGACTTACAGGAAAGTTTCAAAAGTAGTTGAGTTTCCTTGCTTCCCTCACACTGCTTCCTCTAATGTTAACATCACAATAATAGTACAATTATAAAGGATAGGAAACTAATATTGGTCAATATTATTAAATAAAGTACAGGTCCCTTTCAAGGCTTGCCAGGCTTTCCACTAATATTATTTTTTTCTGTTCTAGGACTTATGCAGGATCCCACATCACAGGTGGTTGTTATTTTTCCTTAGTCTCCTGTAGTCTGTAACAGTCTTTCAGTCTTACATATTCTTGACAATTTTGCTCAGTTATTGGCCTCCAATTTGTCTTTATCTGATCTTTCTAGTGAATAAAGGACAACTAAGCAGTTTTGGCTAAAACAATGTTGTATCCTTCTCATCATCATATCAGTAGGCCAATGGTGGTGCTATGTCTTGTTACTGGTGATATTAACTTTGATCACTTGACTAAGTTGGTGTCTGCCGGGTTTCTCACTGTAAAGTTATGAAGTCTTCTTTGTTGTTGGTAAATATCTTGGGGAAGATGCAATCCTAATTCTCCTCAAACTTTCACCCACTAATTTTAGCATCTATTGCTAGATTTTGCTTGCAACATTTATTACTGTGGTGTTTGTCTAGTGGTGATTTTCTAGTTTCCACTTTCCTTCTGCATTTTTTGCTTAGAATTTTATTGCAAGGAAGGTTAGTAGGACAGTCAAATGATAAAATATATGTTAGAATATTGTCTTATAGTGGAGTAGTTCATTGGAGGCTGTACTGGAAAGAGTGTGGCTGGAGGTGTGGAATTAGCGATTAACTAAGGAGCAGAAGGGAGGGAGAGAGTAAGGCATTGAATCTAACTCCAGTCTCTGCAGCCTTCTGATCTGTGTGTGTGGTACTGTGGATAACTAAGATGGAACCCAGTGAAAGGGGCAGGGTCTAGGGATGTGAACCCCAATTATTAAGATACAGACTCATGCAAAGTAGTCTACTCTTTTGGTTTCCTCAAAAAATGATTTCTCCAGCTGAAAAATGGGGATTAAAATATCTACTGCTGCAACCTCAGCAAACTGACCAAATGAAAGAGTGAATAAGTGAGCTCAAGTACAGAATCCATATAAATGTGAACTATTACACTTACTGTTATTTTTTTTCCCCGAAGATAGGAAAAAATACAAATACATGCAGACAAAGACCCTTTATGATCCGGCTTTTGCCTACTTTACAGCTTCATCTCCAGTCTTGCCTTGACATTTCAGATCCTTTGATTCTGTGTATAAAACACCTGAAAGTTCCCTGAATATGATACATTATTTCAAAGTTCTTGCTTGTACAGATGAAGTTTGCTCTTCTGATACTATCTCCTCTCCTCCCCCATCAACATGATCTCATCCTCTGATTGAACCTCACACATCATTTCAGATCCAATGCATGTGTCTCCTCCTCTAAAGCTCTCCTGAAACCCACAGGCAGCCACAAATAGAATGTGTATATGCCTCTATTATTGTACTAAAGTCAACCAATATATTGCAATTATTGGTTAATATTCTCATACTATTTAATAATAATTTCAATAATGGGGTAGTTGTTATTATCCTAATTCTAAAATTGATAGTTGATACTTGGTGCTTGTTACATGTAGCACACATTGCATTATTTTATTTCTGTCTTCTATGAGGTGGATACTCTTATTTTGTCCATTCTACAGAGGAGGAAACAAGCTTTGAGAGATAAGCCCACTTGCCCAAGGTTACCCAATTGGCATGTGGTGTCCCAAGCTATCTGGGATCCAAAGTCTTGTACCAAAACACTAGGCTATCCCACCCTTCTCTCTTGTTCTTGAACTCCTGTGGGCACAATCTAATAAAGAATCTTTCTCTTTAGTGTACTGCATGAAGCCAGGACATGACAAATAATGGAAGAGATCAGTATCTTTAAGTTTGGCTTGAAGGGAGCTGAGAGCATGGGGAAAGATCAATAGTCCCTGGTCCTCTATCAGCATCTCAAGCAGACATAAAACTTCCCTAAGAAAAGATGCAGGTCATGAGTGCTTTGGAGTTCTTCAATCCACCTTTTCTGTATATTGTCTTCAAGTCCCACCTGTT
Organism: Myrmecophaga tridactyla; assembly: GCA_004026745.1. Lineage (NCBI taxonomy): Eukaryota > Metazoa > Chordata > Mammalia > Pilosa > Myrmecophagidae > Myrmecophaga > Myrmecophaga tridactyla. The sequence goes on along the minus strand of PVIY010000206.1, from coordinate 57,014 downwards.
TGGCTTTGTCTTGTGCACACAGCTGAGCCAGCCACAAGTGTGGGAAAGGCTTATGATTACAGTGAGTTAGGTATCCTGTGGGATGAGATGGGGCTTTGTGATCGCTGGGCTCTGGGGAATCAGAGCTGTTGTTTCCCAGTCCTTACCCTCCCCCACAATTTGCACTGGCTCTAATTGTGTCCATTTTGGAATTCTAGTTGCATCTGCTGGGATACAATATGGACAGCTGTGAAAATAATAAAAATGAAAACTCACTCTGAGTAGAAAAAAAATCCTTCAGAAATTGCCATTGAGCAGTTAAAATGAAAATGCTGCTTTCCCTACCACATAGCATTGCAATTTCTCAGGGTGCAGTTTTTTCTGCTCATAGTCATGCACACAATAGACACTTTCATATACATTTCTTTTCCCCAGAGTTTCATTGAGGTCACAAACACAAAGGTGGACCTTCAACTACAGCCTTTTATTAGACTCCAAACTGTTGGGCTAATAGCACATAAGTCATTATAAGATACAATTATTATAGGACTGAAAAGACACAAAGCACCAACAAAACTCTTCCTAGATTGTAGGGTCAATCTAGATACTACTTCTTATTTCTCCTTGCCCCCGCTCTATCTGGCAGATATTCAAGAACTGTCTCATGAGCTAGTTGGAGAATACCCTAGACAATAAAAAATGTAGGAAGTCAAAAAATAAGGGAAGGAAAAGGGATAGGATATATATTGAGCTCTTACTATTTGATGGACAAGGTGCTTGCAAATGTGTTTGCCTTACAGATCTTCAACTTCACAAAAACCTAAAACAATTATTTTTATTTTTTTTTATCAGTGAAGACTCTGGTACTCACAGAAACCAACCTGAAACACTTTGAGAAACTTCACCTTATTCCAAAGTAAAATCGATAAACAGACTGCTTTCCCCCACCCATGTTCCCATGTGGGCTGTACCTGGAAAGCAGTCTCAAGCTATCTTAGGGATTCTGGAGTCAGATTGTCTGGGTCTGAATTTTAATTCTACTGCTTAATAGCTGTGCAACTTTGGTAATGTTAACTACCTCTTTGGGCCTCAGATTTCCCCATCTTTAAAATGGAATCACTAATAATATTCACTTCAGTTTCCTTGAAAGAACAAATTAAAACAAACAAAAATATCAAAGTACATTGAATAGTGCTTGGAAATAGCTACTGCTTAATAAAAATAATACTAATACCATGGTTTACTTACATAAGCACTGTACTCAACATACTTTATATATGTTGTCTCCAATTCATGTAGCAACTGTTAAAATAAATATATTTCCTTTTATAGATCAAGAGACTGAGGATCAGGTAGACTGAGGTAACAAATGACTTGTTAAAGCTAAAGAGCTAGTATGTAAGGAAGCTAAGATTGGATTCCGAGTCTGACCCATGTCAAATTCCTCTTTTCTCATTATATAAAGTTGCTTCTCGCCATATAGATTCTTTTCATAATTGCACTATCTAGGATTAGCTTGCTTTTCTTTCTTTTTAAAATTTAACATATACATCATCAGACCCTCTTATATGCATATTACAAATAACAATTCATCCAAACTCCTAAAATCCTTTAAGACTTGAATGATTCATTTTCCCTCTACTTTGAATATTGGTGTCCATTGGGTTTGTTTAGCATGTCCAGTCTTTCTTCCTAAAGATCCCAGATCATTCTTTCTTCTGTCTTTGAATCTCCTAGCTAGCCTCCAGGAAAGACTTGAATTCTATTTGTTTGGTGTCTAACACAGGCCCTCAAGTTCAATTATAAGATGCAGGAATATCTTATATATCAAATTTGGTTTGGTTTCCTAAGCGCTGACAAAGACAAACTTTTCAAAAATAGAAGTATAGAGTGAAAACAGACAAGAACCTACAAAGGGGTTTTAAGTGTCCCCCTCTGAACTTTGTAGTAGATTATAGTGATTGTCTTTCGCAGTGTGTGTCTGTGTCAGGGCAGGGACCATGTACACCTGGTTCCCCCTTGCATTCCATACTACTAGGCCAGTGCCCACTATGAGGATGTGATTATTACGTATCTGTTAAATAAATAAATGGATGCATTAACTCAATAAATCAAGAATTAGTAGTAAATGAAGTATTTTTCTTCCCTCCAGTCTTGTTTCCTTCTAATTCATTCTTTTTAACACCTTCTAGTATAATCTTTCTCTCATTCGAAACTTGTGCCATTGCCTGTTATTTAAAAAAAAAAAATCTAAAGACCCTCAAAGATCCTCAAGATCAAGTCCCATGCCATTCTATCAACAGTGGCCTTCAGGGTTTGTTCCCTGAATCTATTTCTTATTTTATCTTTCTGTGTTCAGCCTCTCAAATATGCTCCAGCCATACCGAGTTACTTCCATTTTCAGGAGCATTTATTCACTCTGGTAATTTGTAAATTCTTCTGTTTCTGACACAGTCTTATTGCCCTCTCATACCCACCTTTCTCTGGATAACCATCTTCATGCTTCAGTTCTTATCTACGTCCTCCCGGAACCCTTGATTGACCCTCCCAAAGCTTATGAAATGTCCCTCCAATGCTTCCTATAACAATGAATTATAAAGGCTTATTTGAGTGTTTGTCCTCAGTTGAATGAAAATGTGAATGAATGAATAAAATCACATCATACTTTATTCCTTTCCTCATGAAGTTGTTGTCTATATTATTATTGTTTGATGAGTACAGTTTTTTTCTCTTCCACCGGATTATTGGTTTATTGAAGGCAGGGTTATCTTCTTAACTATCTTATGCCTAATACATAGTCGTAGTTCAATAAATATCTCAGTTTCCTGGCTGTCTCTAAGGAATGGCTACTGTAGGTTTGTTAGACAAATAGAGCTAATCTTCATTCATTCTTAACTGAATGACTATTGTGTGCCAAAGCACTATTTTAGGTAAGGGTCCCTGATTTTGAGACAAATCAGCAAGGACTCTAACTTCTTGAAAATTGCATTCTAGTGAAAGGGAGAGACATTAATCAAGAAATATTATGAACGAATTAAAACCTATGGTAAGAGGTATAAACTAAATCTAAAAGGGAGGAGAAGAGAAATGAGAAAGTAGACACTATGACTACTTAGAAGCACCCAAAAGTAAAAAAGTGAGAGAGAGACACATGACCTTGTCTATGTTAGTGAGAGTGAAGATGGACAGGAGTGAAATGATATAAATAGTGATTAGCTAGAAAAGCCATTTGGCCTTTGTGTTGGATTTGATGTGAGGTGGTAAGGTAGAAGGAAGCATCAAGACTGACTCCTACATTACTAGATTGTCCAGTTGGAGGGATGGTGGGGCCTGCCACTAAGAGAGCTGTAAAGGAGAAGCACATTCTTTTGGGATGATGATGAGTTCAGATTCGAACATGTTAAGCTTAAGATTTCTCTACAGCATCCAAAGTAAGAATTGAAAAAGTGGCTGAATTTACAAACGGAATCTCAGAAGAAAGAACACTGGGTTCAAAATATACATTTGAGAGCGGCTGATGAATAGATACTGATTAAAGTTATTGTGTGAATATAATTGTGAAGGGAAAGGGAAAAGAAAAACAAAGGAAGGGACTAAGATTTAGGAGTAACAATTTCTTAAGACAATATCCTCAGGGTGGGCATCATCTTTGCTTCCCCCACTTATTTTTATTTACATGCAATGTATCAGAAAGTACTGTCTGTCCTATCTCCAAAACATGTGAACTCTCATGTCTTCTCATCACTTCCATCTCTACCATCATGTTGTAATTTGTCTCCACTTCCACAATTGTATCATCAGCAAAGCAGACAGCATTACTATTTAAAATATAGGTTTGATAAAGACATCCATATTTTAATTTTTTCCAGTGGCTTTCCATTGTCCTTAGAATTAAATTCAAACTCCTGACAATGATGTGCAAGGTCTACTTGATCTGGCTGTCATCTAACTCTCTGACGTTTCATATTACTCTCATATTCATTCATGAGGGTGTGGGAATACTGCCTCCTTGGTTTTACACCAACTTGTTCCCTTGCCATTTTCCATTCTCTTTCGTGGAAATTTTCTCTTCCAGATCATAATAGTGCCATCTCCACAGAGGCCTTTCCTGACCATTTATCTACAACATGCAAATTTTAGTCACAATTTATCCCCTTAAGTTTCTGTGTAATATATTTTTTCACTATCATTAATTATGTTAACTTTTTAAATCCACTTTTTATAGTCTGTCTCCTATACTAGTATATAAGCACATGAGAAAATAAGGACTATTTCTGCTTTATTCATAGGTTTTCCCCTTTGTCTTTACACCAAAGACAATGCCTGGAATAAATTATTCTTATAGAGAGAATGAATGAATTAATGAATGAATAAATGAGTGAATGAAACAGAGCAAATCCGACAACATGTAAGGACAAAAGGCTATAGCGAATGAATCTAGAGAGCTAGGTTTATTCTCAAGTCCATTACTATACATCTGAGTGATGCTAAGTAGATCACTCCATTTTCTTGATATTTAGTATTCTTGTCTCCAAAATGGGGGGAGGGTACAATAGACAGTATAATCTCTGAACTGCTTTGCCAGTACTCAACACTGATATTGCCTTGGTTAATTTGGAGAGAAGGTTGAAAAGATGTCATTTGGCCATTGTACGAAAGGTCATATACTTTACATTATTGCTTATCACTATTGTTATAAATAATGTGAAGCTTAAGCAAGGTCGGCTCTCACCTCCTATGGTCATCCACCTCTCTCTTTTGCCCTTTATAGTGTGTTCATTTCCAGGGTCAGGAGATAATATTTTCTCTTCCTTCTCCTATGCCCTCTCTTCCTCGTCTTCATCCTTCTCCTCTTCTTTCTCCTCTTTCTCTTCTTCCTCCTATTCCTTTGCATCATATCACAGCAACTAATATCCAATGAAGATTCCTTATATACATAACGCCCTACGAAGTGTTTTACAAATGTTATCTAATTTAGTCTTCTTATCGAATCCATGAGGAAGGTACTATTATGAACCCCAATCAATGGAAGAGGTAACTGAAAGCTCAGAAATGTTGAGTGATTTGCTAATGCAAGTAAGTGGTGGATTAGAAACCCAAACCCAATGCTCTTTTACTCTGAAAGCTGTGCTCAGTATTCATAATGCCTTTCCATACAAGACAGTGGAAATTTTAGAGTGAAAATGAAAGATGAATTAAAATATGCCTCTTGTATAGTCTTCCTTTACAACAAAGACAAAAGCCTAGATTGATGCTAAAATAATTAAAGGTATAACTGTACTTTTGTTACTTGTTTTGTGTGGCATTGTGCTATTTGTTGGTGAGGAACTTATCAAGGTAAATGACATATGCTGCCAACAATTCCATTAGCTCCTTTTAAGAATTTCTGTAAACCACCATTTTATAAAGGCCCGCAAGTGCTAAGCAACAGACTAAATCTATCAGGATAATCAGAATATAAAATTATTCTAATCAGTAAAATGGTTCTTTTAATTCTTCCAAGGTTTTTTATAATGTTCAATTAAGTAAATAAACCACAATATTTTCCTGATGGCTGTATCACCACTTTTCCACAATACAGTGTGAGAATTGATGTTTCAAAGAGCAAAAAGGAGTAAAATTAAATATTTTCCAATAGAAATGATAATTAACTACTAGTATGACAGAATTGTGTGTTTAACCAAAATAGACTAGTGTTATATAATTCCAATTCTGCCACTCCATGCTATATTTATTCCCAAAATAATATTCAGCCAAATGGAAGAACCAAGGAAATCTGACTGCTTTTGTATGTCATATATCTAAATATCATTTACTGCAATTTTCAGCATTCCCTGAATGAGCCATGCTTTTTCATACCTACAAGATTTTGGACCTGTTGTTCCTGTACCAAGTAGGGGTAGAGAGCATCTTTGAAGAAAAGTTCATCCACTAACAAATCCCCACTCTCCATTAAAAACCAACAAATAAAACGCATATGGTTGAAAGTGATATTATTTCTTTTGCTCTCCCCAGTAAAGGTAATTTTCCTAGCTTTGTGATCTAAGATAATTCCTTCATTTCTCTGTTTGATAGAGCAAAGAAAAGGAAAAACTAATCCAAGATTTTAAAATCAGCAGACTGTATCTAAAAATAACAGATTTTCATTCCTCTTACATTAACTCAACCAACCAGATGAGGGAAATGAAAATAGAGAGATTGAGGAATTTGCCCCAGGTCACAACAATTATTATGTCATGTAATCAGGATTCATCTCTGCATTCCTGATACAATGTGATACAATATGTGTCATTAAGTGCTCAATTAAAAATGGTGATTTCATAATTGCAATGAAGTGTTAATATGTCCAACATTTGATATCAAAATATCTGAGAGAGGGCAGGCCACATTGGCTCACCTGCCATGCCAGAGACCCGAGTTTGATTCCCAGTGCCTGCCCATGTAAAAATATATATATATCTGAGAGAAATCATCATGAGCAGAAATTACAGAAAAAGAGAGAAAGACAAAGATCTGTTGATTGGCTCTTGAATCCTTTTACTTGTTTTGAAATATGAAAAGCATGAAAGCATGGAGAGAGAGTTAAATTGGCATTGGGGTGAGGGGAGTTGCTACCTTTTCAACCTCAAGCCTAGGGAATAAGGGATGGACAGAGCAACCCAGAAAGCTTCCTATGCATGTCCTTGAATTGGTGTCTGACTACTGCCTGGGACATATAAAGTGCAAGGACCTGGTTGACTTTCTGCCTTATTGTGGATCCAGGTGAGTGCTGCTTAATTAGGATCATCCTCAAAGTCCAAAATTGATCAGGGAAAAGGATGTACAAGTGTTTTTCATTGTCCAAATGCAGGTGACAGGGGAGGGAATGTTGAAGTGAGGGTGTCTTGAGTCCTGTCCAATAGGACCACCTAGGAAGCAGAAGAGACTTCAGCAACTGGGCAGTGTATCTTAGCCTGTCTATTTAGGCTGTGGTAAAAGGTCCTGCATGACCAGCAGGAAGTAGGATGTTTAAGCCTAGGTTGAATGAACTGCAGAAAAGCCCTCAGTAATGAGAATCTCTGAGAATCACAAATGTACCAATGAAAAAAAGCATCACTTGTAAAGATCTGCAATTCTGGAGTGTATGACGTCAGTTTAAAAAAATGATAAGTTGAATTGCAACTCATCATTGCTCTTGCTACTCAGAAACCAGCTAGCAAGCTGGGATGGTGAATTAGAGAAGCCAGTCATATATCTGCTTCCAACTGCAGCCTTCTCCAAACTGAAGCAAATTCAAGAGGAGATTTAATGCTGAATTAAGTGTGAATTTTATTTAAAATATTGGACTAGACATATTGATACTGTATTTGTAAATTACAGTGACTTTATGGCTCTCTAATAGCATATTGTGAACAGAAGAGCCATGGGACCTGCTGAATTTTCATCTAGCAATGGGAGAAAAGAAAATTGCCACTAAATAACTTCTATAGAAATAGTGGGGGGTGCAAATAAATCTATGTTTTGATATATCTTGGATTGGCTTCTTCCATAAAGAGGTTACAACAGTGATGAGAATGACCGTGATGATGCCTTGAGGGAAGACAATAGAATATCATGATGATGGACAAGGATTTTGGAGTCAGACTAACATGGGCTCAGACTCCTTTTCTGTTATTTCTTGTATGACTTTGGGCAATAGATGTAATACCACTGAGTCATAGTTACTTCTGTCGAAAAATGGTGCTGTGATAATTAGGTTCACGTGTCACCTTGGCCAGGTAATGGTGCTCAGTTTACATCTGGTAAACAAAGACATTTAATTCAATCAGTTGATGGCTTTAAAAGAAGGAATTATGACTTCAGCTGTCAGAAGAATGAACTTTCATCTCTATTTTCAGCTAGCATGCTCCTCCTGGGGAATTCATTGAAAACTCATTGGAATTGCCAGTTTGCAGGCCCTTCCCTACAGCATTTGAACTTGGGTAGCCACATGGTTGTGTGAGACACTTTTATAAAATCTTATAATGTTTACTGATATCTCCTATTTGTTGTTTCCCTAGAGAACCCTGACTAATACAGATGCTATTTATAATCAGCTTTAAAACATTATTTAGAGGGTTTAAGGAGATAATACCTGTAGAACATCAGACATCGGGTTTGGCAGTTATTAAACATTCAACAATGACAGCTAGTTAGCTTATGGTGGTAATCATGGTTCCTCTCATCTCTTTAGAAACTCTAAGCTTTGGCTTAGCCTTGAAATCATCTTCAATTGATCATGTATTTACTTACCTCTCATCTAATAGTTCAAAGAAGGATTCAATGAAGAAGCAGATAGGAAAGACAAAGGCTGTCCTCAAGGTGTTCAAGGTCTTCTGCAGCAATGTAGACCAGAGAAAGAATATGTTAATCTCTGGTGGGATTTCAGACACAAGCTTTTTGGTTGTAGATTCTGGTGGATTACAAGCAACTGCTATATGAGGGATGTCATCAAGACGCTGAAGTCTGTTAAATAAACCTTACTGCTGAAAACTAAGATTGTTATTGATAGACCATTGTTTAGCAATTATTTTAATCTGTATTTTTGTTCAAACAAAATTTTTGTACAAACGCGTATAGTCAAAATGGAAAAGCCACGCTAAATGACCCTTTTCATGCTCTGCCAAGTCACACATTTCTGCCTCTAGTGAGTTCTGTCCAGTTTAGAATTAAAATGTGAACGGGATTCTCTCCTACCCTTAAGGGAATTATGATGGAACGAAGCTGACAGTGGTTGTACACCCTGTATGTGCCACACACATTTACATTGCTATTGGAGTTCATTCTAAAAAGGAGCATAGGGTCAGGCATTATAATTTTTCCCCTTTTACAAACAAGGCCAGTAAGAGACTGGGAATTTATTTTTTGGTCACTAATAATAAGTGGAAAATTTTTCATGCTCCAGCTTTTGAAATACAAGTTTATCTATCTGAAGTTAATAGGAATAACAGCAAATTTTGGATGGAGCTTTAATGAGAGACTAATTAAGCCTAGTATACCTGCGAGAGCAGAGCCAGAGAGGAGGGCTGAGGGGATTTGCCTCTTGAACCAATGTTTGAATCATGGCAGTATTGAAAGGCAGATATTATTTTTAATGCCATCTAATTTCTGCTCTAATTATAAATATAGAAGTTAGCCAGAGGAATAAAATACGGCTCTTGAATTCTTGAAGTCAAATAAGAAACAGTGTGAGTTTCAAAGATCTGTAGCTTTGCCTGTCTTCCCACAAGAACTTTTGTTGTTTGTTTTAATCTGTGTTATCTTTTGTCAAAAATTTACCCTTAAAAGCAATGTAGTGAAGCAAACCATTTTTTGCCAAAGTGTTTTCTCTATATGTGAGGTAAGGAGAGATTCCCATTTTGAAAGGAGGGTGTGGAATCCTAAAAATTATAAGATTATAAATTAGAGGAAAATTCTCAAAATGTTTTAGTCCCAGTAAGGAAAGGGAACAACAAACATAGCAAGCATTGATCAAGCACTTACAATGTGCTAAGTGCTTAGTGAGTATCTAAAAGGCATGATTTTTTTCTCATTTAAATTGGAACAACTCAATGAAGTGCGTCCTGTGTGACTTCACTGGGAGAGGACTCCTGGGAGCTCACAACTGGTTTCTTTCAAACTTTGCACCATGTGCCTTTTCCCTTTGTGGATTTTGTTTTGAATCCTTTCACTGTAATAAATCAGTCCTCTGATTCCACCTAGCAAATACCAACTGTGGGAGCAGTTTTGGGAACCCAAAACACAGGAGGGCATTTCAAAACTTTAATTCTGTGCTTAAATTCACCTTCCGTCTATAGGAGTAGTAGCAATAATAATAATTATAGCTGAATAACCACATTTGTTATTGTCATAGCTATCATTTGTGGTGTGGCTGCACTAGAGCAGGCTCTGTGTCAAACATCCTATATAATACCGTCTCATTTATACTCCACAGTTTATTAGGTATGGGATGTCCTTTCGAGGTATTGAAAATGATTTGAATTTGATGGAGAATTATTCACTTTAAAATGGTAAATTTTGTTATGTGAATTATACCTCAATAAAAAGAAAAAAGAATTACCTTCAATGGTAGGTTCTGACTCGTAATATTTTTTATGCCTTTTCTAACTCAAAATGCTTTCTTTCCGCTTTTTCATCAGTGCCCCTTTGTCTCACATATATGAGAGCCCTATGACCACTAGAAATTTCATCTACAATGTGTGTCAGTGTCTCAGAGCCTGGGGGTTTCTTCAGATCAACCATCTTTAGAAAGAAGTAGATTTGAGGCTTGGATCTTAAACTACTAACCACTATCAAGCCCTGTCTGGCTATATAGAAAAATATGGAAGGATTAGTGAGAGTTAGACTCTGGTTCTTTTTAAGCCTTTCTTGGCATTTGAATAAAAGTGTCAATTATAGACAGTAAGTGCTAACAAGTGTTAATTATAGACAGTCCCTACTTGCTGATTTTTATAAAAAGCCTGTCCCTTATTCCCAGTTAGATTCTCAGAATGAACAGAAAAATAAATTAATGGATCTAGTAGCAATTTTGACTGAGGGAAAACCAAGTTCGTATTGGTATTTAATTAATAATTATTTTGCATTAACAGCCTGAGGCTACCTCCAATAAAATGATATATACCTCCTGATTCTGGAGACCAAAAGGACTGTCATTTGATTATAACTTTGGGCAACATAGGGCTTTTGCAAATACCGGGAGGTGCATTAGGTACCTGGACTTCACAGGCAGGAGGGGCAGTATGATTCAGGGTCCCTGTGCTCCCACATGCGACCATCCTGTGGAGCAGTGTGCAGGAGCCAGGTGCACTAGGACACGGCTTGAACAGCTGCTCTTTGCAGGGTACTGTATGTGTGCAGAGGAAAAAAAACAGTCCTCTGCTTGGGCAGCAAAGAGCATGCTCTTGAGTGCCGGGTGTTCAGGTGAGTTTTAATCCAACACTGAGGACACGGGCTGCCAGCACCAAGACCTTGTGGGAAGGTGCCACTTGCATAGCTCCTGCCCCAGGCAAGGTGGAATTCCTAATTCCAGCTAAGGTATTTCCAGGAAACTACAGCAGGAGGTGTCTGGGCCACCAGCAGACATTCCTGTTATTTTTCCACTCTCAGAAGCCATATTAGTTTCCTAGGGCCACCATAAAAAAAAATAGTACTACAAACAAGATGGCTTAAAACAACAGAAATTTATTCTCTTGGTTCCAGAGGCCAGAAATCCAAAATGAAGGTGCCAGCAAGGTGGTATTCCCTCTAAAATCTCTTTGGGAGAATCCTGGCTTGCCTCTTCCAGTTTATGGTAGTTCCAGGTGTTCCTTGGCTGCATCACTCCAATATTTGCTGCTATCTTCCCATGACCTTCTTCTCTGTGTCTTTGTCTTCTCTTTAAGGACACTTGTTATTGGATTTAGGGTCCACCTGGGTAATCCAGGATGATCTCAACTCTAAATCCTTAACTTCATATCTGCAAAGACCCTGTTTCTAAAAAATGTCACATTCACATGTGCTGGGGGTTAGGAAATGGACATAGCTTTTGGTGGGTCACCATTCAATCCAGTATATCAGTTAAATGGGATCTAAATGGACAAGTGGCTTGCTGGCCAATACTTTCAGGAAGGAAATGCTACAGATCAACAATCTAAAGTCAGAGGCTTCATTTTAGATAGATATCTATCTCCCAACATTTAGAGGACTTATATTTTATAATCCTATTTAAAACTGTAACTGATTCAATTGTCTCACTGTGTATTTTGTAACTTATTTATTTTAGAGGACACACTAGGATATTCTGTTGTTTAAGGTTAATCACTCTAGAGGTGCATAGAATGCACTGGGGAGTTCTTATTTACATCTGATTTAGAGATTTTAGATGCTGAAAGCACATACTTTGTTGAATAACTAATAGAATGAATAAACGAAGAAATGCTGAAAGCATTTTAACTGCTGAAGGTTTTGAATTCTCTGTGTTCTCAATCAGCCCTTTCCCTGAAAGCTGTAGTTACTCTAACAATAAATGTCGCAAAAACTTTTGACCCTATTTACCTCACCCTTCAGGTACTGCTTTGTATCTTTTGAAATGAGAGGTGGGAAGTCTATATATTTAATCCATGGCTTTCTTCTGTTATGAGAGGACATGAATTCTGTCTCTAGTTCAGATAATTTGTAAAGCATTTGGCTCTGAATTCATCCAAAAACATAAAATAGCAGTATGTCAGGTGTCTCTTTTGGGGTATATAACCTTAAACATATTGACCCTCAATGTTCACCAAAAGATTCATTGAGGGAAATGGTGCTCATAAAGGATGTCCTTCCATTCTACTGGGCACCAGGTCCATTCTTGAATTAGTCCCAAGTACAGAGAAAATATATAGCAGGGATAATGCCAGTTTTATCTCCCAGCAGGTCTGTATTCACTGAACTATTATTTAGTTTGATGACATCAGTATTCATTGATAGATATTTTGAGGGAAAAAAAACAATTACATTAATCAGAATATCTACTACAAGAGTACTGTTGAAAATATCACATATCACATTATTCATTGGCCCAAAGTTTCTCTGGTCACCCAACCTGGAGTAAATAGTGACATTGCTCCTGAGTACCTATTCTATTTTTATCTTATGGGCAGTGAGACTTTTGTGACTTCTTCTTCATACTATAAAGAACTCTTACATGAAATTTGGAGTCTAACTCCAAAAATCACACAAAGTTTTAACAGCAGGATTTTTTACATATCAATAATATACACAGCTTCATATTTTTATCACAATCTGTATTTTTCCTTTATTTTTGTTGTCTTCCTATATGTGTGTTTCAAATTGTATATTGTTGGGAAACATGCCTCAAACGATGTCTGGAACAAGATGGAGTATAAATAAATAAATATTTTATAAACAGCCTATTTAGCAAAAATGGGGCTGGAGTAAAGTCAACGTCTGGATGCAGGCCTCTTAAGAGTAAGTAATCGGCTCACACACACATTACTGAGTCTACAGCAAGAGGCAGTCCTGCAGTTCCCTAAGAGTTCCCTGAGAACCATAAAGTGTGAGGATTGGTGTGTAGCTCGCAGGGCCCACCCTACAGGCCCTCATTGATAATTCTGCCTAAATCATCTTTCTAAACCCTCCTATAGGGAGCATTTTCTGACCGGTACATCCCTCGTCCCATTCCAGACGCAGTTAAATTTCCTCTAAGCTAACTCTACACCTTGCATAAAGGCTCAGGGCTGCATTTAAGCTGTTGTTGTACTTTGTTTATATCTCCATTATTAGACTATGAGCTCCCTGAGGGTAGGGATTAGTTTTATTATTTTCATATCTACAATACCTGGTATGTAAAAGACTTTCCATAAGTGATATTTGAAACTAAATAGAAATGTATTCATTTAATTTGGGTGAAAAAACAAAAATCATGAAAGGATTCAAAATCAGAAATTCCATTTCTAATATCCTAATATAAATGAAATCAATTCCACTGAATTTATTAGAAACTGTCTATAACAATTTCTTTTGACATAGAGATACAGCAATTACTAATCACACAGTGTTCTCATTGCAGTGGAGTTCCAGATATGTTCAACATTTAGTCAGATGGGGCAGATGTTTAGAACTTAATGCAGTTCAACTGTGGGTGCTACATACTCAAACATTAACTTGAGGCAGCCTGATGTAGAGGTTAAGCTTGGCTTTGATTTCTGACTTCACTCCTTATAATCCTTTTGCCTTAAGGAAAGTTTCTTAAGCCCTCTGATCTCCAGCTTCTCAGAAATAAAACAACTATACTACCTGCCTCCGGGGGTTATGAAGCTGAAAGTGCATCATGTTTTCACCCACTTAACCCAATCCTGAGCACACAATAAGTATACAATAAATGCTGGCAATTATAATACCTTTTGCATATAAAGCACTGTTTTAGGCACTGGGATATAAACATGAATAAGACATGCTCCCAGCCCTTGAAGAAATAACATTTGTGGGTGGGGGGAATCATGTAAGCAGTTTTCTTTTCTTTTTTTTTTTTCCGTTTTTAATAGTTCATTCAAGTATAACATTCAGAAAAGTGCACAAAGCTCAAGGGAATGACTCAATGAATTTTCACAAAGTGAACTCACCCATGTAACCAGTGGCTGGTGTAAGAGCTAGAATGCTACCTGGATTTCAGAGGACCCATATGCCCCTGTTACCTGAGGGTAAACACCCTCCTACCTATTAACATGGTAGATTAGTTTTGCCTTTTTTAAAAATATTTTTATTGAGAAATCTTCACACACACAAAGTCCATACGTGGTACACAATCAATGGCTCACAATATAATCACATATTTGTATATCCATCACCATGAACATTTTTAGAACATTTGCATCATTCCAGAAAAAGAAATAAAAAGAAAAAAATTCATACATCCCATACCCCTTGCAGCTCCCACTCATTGATCATTCATATTTCCACCCACTCAATTTTCTACCTTTTATCTGTCCCCCCATTATTTATTTATTTTTTAATCTATTTGTTTACTCATCTGTCCCTACCCTGGATAAAAGGAGCATAGCACAAGGTTTTCACAATCACACAGTCATGTTGTAAAAGCTATAGAGTTATACAACTGTCTTCAAGTATTAAGGCTACTGGAACACAGTTCAACAGTTTCAGATACTTCCCTTCAGCCACTCAAATACATCATAAACTAAAAAGAGATATCTATATAATACATAAGAATAATCTCCAAGATAACCTCTCAACTCTGTTTGAAAACTTGTAGCCACTGAAACTTTATTTTGTCTCATTTCTCTTTTCCCTATTATTGGTCAAGAAGGCTTTCTCAATCCCATGATGTTGAGTCCCAGCTCATCCCTGGGAGTCAGGTCCCACATTCTCAGGGAGATCTATACCATCCAGGGAATCAAGTCTCATGTGGGGTGGGGGGCAGTTAGTTCACCAGCTGAACTTGGCTTAGAGTGAGAGGCCACATATGAGCAACAAAAGAGGTTCTCTGGGGGTGACTCTTAGGCATAATGATAAGTAGGCTTAGCTTCTCTTTGCAGGAATAAGTTTCATAGGGGCAAACCCCAAGTTTGAGGGCTCAGCCTATTGAATTGGTTGTTCCCACTGCTTGTGAGAATATCAGGAAATCCCCATATGGGGAATTGAATATTTCCTCCTTTCTCCTCAGTCCCCCAAGGGGACTTTGCAAATACTTTTTTATTCTCTGCCCAAATTACTCTGGGATATATTGGGGCATCACATTAACATATACAAACCAACAAGATCTCACACCCTATTCAAAATTCCATGTAATTATGGTGTTCACTTAAACTGACTATACAAGTTAAAATAGATAGTGCTGTAAGGAGGTTTTCAATCTACTGTGGTGAGAGAATTAACAGAAGGATGGACATGGTATTGTGGAAATTTGAAAAAGTGATGAGTAGTCCCTTATCTCTACAAAGCTTTTTATGCTTTAATAGTAATGGAAAAAGAATCTGAGACATTCAAAGTTATCTTCCTTTCTTCTCTGTGACCTTCTATACTCTTGAAGTGACAATCAGGCTACTATTAAACCTAAATAATTAAAAAAAACTTATTGGAAAGTTTCCAAAATCTAAAGTGTTTATTCAGATATGAGAAAGAAAGACAAAGCCATAATCCTCCCTCCCCTCAAGTTCCAGACCACCTTCCAGGTTGGGGTAAGAGCAGAATGTTGAAGGGGACTCAAGTCAGTTACTTAGTGGATCTTTCTTTGTGCCTTGTCTTGCTATGGATTGGAGGTTTCATGCAGAGGTTGGGGTGCAGAATCATGATAGGATCTCCCTTTGATTCAGGGGATTGGATAGTAGAGATGACCTTGGCCTCCTTTAGCCCCAATTCAATCTCTAATAGGTGAATGTCAATGATGGGTGTTGGGGTGATGTAACTAACTGCTGATGCCTGAAATTTTCTGTTGCCAGTGAATGAATGATACAGAAGACTCTGAGACTGAAATCTACTGCATGAGAACTGAGGGTAGGAGTTGAGCTAAAGACAAGGTCAAGAGAAGGCACATACCAAAGACATGGCTAGTCCCCACTGATGGCTGGTGTCAGGGACCTGAGTGGGTGCCTGAAGAAGAAAGGAAGATACCTTTAAATGTCTCAAAATTTTATTCTTCTACTGTTAAACATGAAAAGCTTTACAGAACTAAGGAACTAAAGCAAGCTCCTCACTCTGATTATGTAACGCTTTGGCACTGGGAGTGAAAAACCAGTTCAAGACCAAGGCAGATAAAGTCATGCAATTATAGGGTCCCTTCCTCAACCACACTGTAAGTTTGTAGTCAATCCCTGGAAGGAGGAGGAATTAAAAAACAGGAGAGGGAGATTTAAACTGAATGGGATTAAATTATACTCCTGATACACTAAGTGGTCACTGCATTACACTGAATTTGTCTGAAAGTGGCCAGACTCAGTTCTGCATCAGGCTTGGATAACTTGGAATAAAAATATGGCAATGAATAAGAAAACAGTTACATTTTTACCTTCATATGCATTTGTGGTTGTGAGATTTCCTATTATTTAGCATAAGTCTCTGATGTGATCTTCTGGGAGGTCAACAGTCAAGAAAGTTAAAAAGCACAATAAGGTCTATGCAGGCTGCAAACACGGCTGTCTTGCTCGTAGCATCTCAACGTCATGCAATGTAGAATGGTTGCTGAGTTTCTGACCTATTCATGACATGTCTTTGTGATTGAAATAAGTCATGATTATTCACATAAAATGTCCTATGGAGAGGAATGATGTTTTTGCTAGTGTATATATACTCAGAACAAATTCACTAGGTTGTAGCTTCCAATCTTGACATGCAGAATAGATTATTTATAGGCTCAAGATACTTCCATGGCCTTGCCCAGGAGAATTCTTATACAACTCCCTGATCACTAGCTGTATTCTTAACATTTACTTCCATGCATATTAGAACACAAAGTGAGAATGAGTCTAGGGAAAATCTTGCATGTGCTTTCTAATACAAACATGTAAATCTTTCTAAACTTCTGGATTAAAAAAAACTATTTAAATTACCAATTATTTGTGAAAAATCTTATAAATTGTGTTGGCAGAGAACCTCTGCCCCAGTCTGCCTCTTCCTTTAAGGCCATGGTTCCTTTATCATTTAGTTTTGTACCTGCAGTGCCCAGGAGACTCTATTGTATATAGTAGACACCCAGCAAACATTTAATTCAAGTATATCTGCAACATCAGAGCCCTAGGGAATTTTTTTTTTACATTAAAAAAATCTGTTCTCTCTGAAATTTATGCTCAAAATGTGTGAATGCTAACATAATTGAAAAGTTTGCCAGAAGGATTGCGAGCGAGTGTATCTTATAACAAATCTGTCTGTCACAATAAAGTCTTACATATTTATATGCATATAAATTTACAAGTCTCTATCTCACATGACACATTTTATTTTTCATTTTTATGCTTCACATTGAACTTTTATGCCAATAATATGCCATTAAATGCTGTATTTTGTCAGAAATTATTTTCTTCATTGTTTTCGATAATTATAATTAAAATACTCCATATAATAAAGGCCTTGAGAAATTGTTAATTCAGATGAAGATGCTGATATCCAAAGAAATTAGGTATACTTTATCAAGGCTTTATCTGTGGCAGACATTTTGCTGAGGATTGTCAGATCGTCCATTGTAAAGATTTTTAAAGAGACTAGCCAAAAAAACTTTTAAACCTGCAGTGGTAACAGATATTGTTCTGTCATGTAAAGCATTATTAAAACACCAATCACAATGGCCTATATTATACAGGCGGTCCTCTTAAAATGTAAAGGAGTTCTGCGTATAGGAAAATGGAAATAAATATTTAGAGAAAAATCAACAGAACTATATTGAATTAATTTGAAAAGAGGGATTTAGGGTTTACTTAAACCAGAAAACCTGAATCCACCCACCACATAAATAAATCCCCCACACATCAAAGTCACACCATCTTGGCTTTCTGCAACAAGGATAAATGAATGTGCACTATGTCAGAGAGAGGTGTCATATGTTCAAATGTGTTTGCCTTTTTCTCTAAGTGGAAACTTCCTCTTCTATGTGCGTATCAATTTTTTGTGCCTTTGACACTGCATAAAATATTTGGTTTATAGTTCCTTCACAATCTGTCAGGTTTCTCTCTTAATCAGCTGTGCTATAGTAAAGTCAACTTTCTGCCAAAAAACAAAAAAACACACACATGCATACAAAAAAAAAACAATCTTGACATGTGCTCAGAAGATTGGCACCCAACACAGACCTTTTCTGGCATTGCCCCTACTTCTGTGTGTCCCTGTGCTCCACCATGTTTTAACTAGAACTTCTCACTTAAAACCCTGGATTATAAATATCCAGTTATTTGTATGATTCTCTCCTGAACTGTAAAGCCTTTAAGGGCAGGGATTCTGTCAGAAGAGATTCTTAAAAGTGCCTGGGACAGGGAAGGTGCTCAGGTATACAGGACTAAGTAAATGAACATAAAAATAACATTAAATACTTGACACTGAGTAGGAAAACCTTATTTTAGGGTCCAGGGAAATGAGTCTACGAAGATTTCATTAACAGTATGATCTCATACTTAATATCAGTAAGATGATATGAGAAAGATTAGATAAACTATTGCTGGCTCTATGATACAGAGGTCCACATGCGAAGACCAGAAGAGGTCTCTAGAAGCTATGAGTAAGGCCCAGAGGACAGCTAAGAGACAAGATTCTCACCCTTACAACCTCAAGGAGTTAGATTCTGCCCAAACCCTGAATGATCCTGGGAGAAATTCTATCCCCAGAGCTTCAAGATATGCATCTTGTCCAGCCAATGCCATGATTTTGTTCTTTTGAGACTTAGAACAGGGAAACTAGCTGAATTTACCCAGACTCCTGACCCATGGAAACTTTGAGATAATTCTTCTGTTGATTTGTTATTTCAATAATGAAAAACAAATACAGAAGGATCCCAAAAGTGATTCCCATAAAGAAAGATTCAAGAACATATAGTGTGGTCACATCCAAGCAGGGGAGAGGTGAAAAGCATTCACTCCAAAGGTGTTGCATTTGCTCCTATTCTAGATGGCAGAGATTCTGAGTAGAAACTGCATCCCTTGCCCCACAATATGAAAACAAACAGATGAAAAAGACCCTTTAAGATCAAGTCAGTTGGTCCTTAAGAGTGATGTGGCTGGGTGACCTTGTACAGTGACACTTTGGCAGACGGCTACATTTTGGAATTTTTGGACCAGAATGACCCCATCTGTTGGGTTTGTCCTGATGCTTTCCTCCAACTATGGCTTTTCATGTGTTCATTGATCCAGTGACTTACAACTCACATATTAGTTTTCTTCATTTACGCATTTATCCACCAGTGCCATGCACTGTGTACAGTGAGGGAGAAATAAGAATAAAATAAAAAGTAGTCTCAGCTCTTTATGAAGTCTAAAGTCAAAAGAGAAAGAATAAACGATATAATAGAAAACAAAACAAAACAAATAATCCTCACATGGAGTAAACAGATCACTTCACCAATAAAGACTTGCCCCATTCCAGGTACTTACCCTCTGTTTTTTATCCACACTGCCCTCTGCCACTCCATTCTAAACCTATATGTACTCATTCTAGTTGACACCTCTCTCCTCTTCTGTTTCACCATTTAAATACAGGATCCACTCAATCAACTCTGTTTTGGCTCCATCCTCTGAAGAGCACTGCTGATTTTGAGCTGCTAACCTGGGACGCCATATCCTGTGATGCCACTGCACTCAAGTAATAAGCTTACTTGCAGTAGGCAGAATCATAAACCGGTCCTGTAAAATTTCTTGCCCTAAACCTGGGACTGTGAAAATGATGAAATATTACCCCTTGATTATGATACTGTTAGATGGCAAAAGAGATTTTAAAGATATAATTACGGTTAATAACCAGTTGACTGAGTTAACCAAAAGTAAGATTATTGTAGATCTCATATAATCACTTGAACCCTCTAAAAGCAGAGAGGTTTCTCTGGCTGGTAGCAGAAGGGAAAATCACTGAGATTCAAAGCATAAGAAAGGCTCATCATGTCTTTGCTGCTTTGAAGATGGAGTGAGTCACATAAGAAAGAATGTGGGTGGCTCCCACTCTCTGTGATAAAAACAAGCCAAGAGTACACCTCATCTGACAGGGAACAATGAAATAGGGACGTCCTACAACCACAAGGAGCTGAAGTCAACCAAAAACCTTAACAAGTTTAGAAAAGGACTCCAAGCTCCAGATGGGAACCCAGCCCAGCCAACACTATGATTTCAATCTTGTGATACCAGAACTCAGTTGAGCTTACTTGGACTTCTAAACTACAGAAGTATGAGATAATAAATGGGAATTATTTTAAGACATTAAGTTTGTGATAATATGTTATAAAGTTATAGAAAACAAATGCATTGCTTAATAAAAAATGACATTCTCCTGAAAGGGGTGATGGTTTCCTTTGTTTATCATATAATGAAGCATTCAGTAGTTAGATGGAAGTAAAGAACAAGGCTCTCCCTTTGTGGCCTTTGTTTGCAAAATCCAGAATGTCTGCAATGTGCTTTGTTGTGGGTGGTATAATAGCACTCATCACAAGGAAACAGACTATGAACGGACCTGGGGCTAGTCTGACAAACTCCAGACATCTGTCTTATCTTACAGATCAGATTATACAGTTCACGCCATTGACTGGGTTTACCCTTTGCAATCCTCGAGCTTTTAGAAAACCATTGGTGAATGTTACAGCTTCTTTGAGCAATTGTTGTGTAAAAGATTCCTTCTCCATATACTTATCCAGAATTTAGTGCCAAGGACACCCTTTTTATGTCAGTGATTTTCTTAGGGTAATAATTACATATGCAATATTCCATCTTAAAAGTTTGAGGGCATTTTAAATGGAGACAGTCATTTCCTTAGGTATGGTGATTTCTAATGTTTGTTAAATATATCTCTCCTGGAAAATCTATTAGATTGAATAACATTAAATTGCTGATATAAAACCATTTTAAAGGTATATAAACAATGGTTTCATATGGTTAAACCTAAGAAAAAGTATTTATGGAAGACTTTATTTTAAAAAAATTTAGTTGTAATGATTCAAACATTCTATGGACTGAGCTGTATTGAAGAACTCATATGTGTCTAGGAAATATAAATAATATCTCACATTTATGGTAGTTAGCCACCACATTTGGTATCCATTCATGCAATAGCTCAATCATTTATTCATTCAAGATGATCAAGAATATATTAAGAATTTAGAACATGCCATTTAACAATCCCAGGTAGTAGAGATATAAAGATGTAAAGTAGGGTGGGTAGGCTCAGAATCCAGTAATTAAGATATAAATGGTCTCAGAGTGAATACATAGGTGAGTTACAGGGCATCCATCTCAAGTTGGGGGTGAGGGGAGACTTACATGAGGAAGTAATAAATTATCTACAAATTGAAGAATGGCTAGAAGCTAGCTATTCAGAGAGATAAAGGAAAGACCTTTTGGAGAGAGACTATAGCAAACCCATGACAGGAAAGCAAGAGAGCCTGCAACACTGAGGGAAATGAAAGAGGATTCAGCCTGTGAGTTTGTGGTTTACAAAAGTGTCAAGGCTGAAAAACAGCATGGAGTCTGATAGAGGCTAACTCATTGGAGCAACACTGGTGCCTTACAATGGATTTGGTTTTTATCTTGTGCTCTACTGACCGTTGAGTCTCTGCCTCTGTCATCTCCTAGACATTACTTGTTTGAACCAGTCAAATTCATTGTCTAAGCCTCACTGGCCCCATAACCCAGAGCAGCTCTTTCCTGATAATCAGTATAGATTGCCCATCTTTTGTAGTCACTGTCACTAATTTTCCCCTGACCACTGAGTTGCCAACTGTGTCCTGCAGCTCCCATTGTTGCATCACTCTGAGCATAAGACTTAAGTACATTGTAATCATGAATGTTAACAGTCCATCTCTGACTTTGCCTGTAGACTTGCTGTGCTATGTATTAAGATGGTGCTAGTTTAAATTTTAACTTTGAGAATACCGTGACCATGTTTTCTAAGAGTTCAGATAATGAAAATGAAAATGATTACAATACCAATGCCAGTATGACCCAGATATCAACCAAAAAAAAAAAAAAAAGACTTAATCACTGATGGAAGGACACATCCAGTTGGATTAGGTAAATATCCAAACAGAGCAGATTATAAAATATACAGAAAAGAATTTGGAATTGGACGTGGTGGAGAAAAGGACGTGAATGCATATTCGTTGACTGAATCTCACATGTCTGGGATGAGACAGGCAAGTACTTAAAAAATAATTGAAAATTTTTAATCTCCCAAAGAGTTAACAACTCTCAATAGAAAGTAGTGGTCATTGAATTGGCTTGGGCACATTGAAGGGACACACAGTATTGTGTTCCCGTAATTACTCTTTGAATCTGAGTAAAGATACAGTTTCTGATTCAGAGGTTGCAGCTAAATTGTCCCCTGGCAAACAAAAGGGGAAAGTTTGATAACAGATGAGTAGGTCCTTCAAGGTTTAAAGCTTATTCTGTCAGATCTTAGCAATGATCATGTTTTCTAGAATATAGCAAGGGATACACTGAATACACTGAATCACAGCAACAAAAAATTGAGCCCCTTGGCTCGTAAGTATTTTGACTTGAAAAGAGGGGTTTCAAATCATTCTCTTGATTTCTATGAAAGTTTTAATGAAATTGCAGAAAATATGAAACAAAAGATTCTTGATGTCTTTTCCAAATACAAATTAGACTAAGACTTTGCTCATATATTTGCATATTCAACAGTCTAAATGCAAATTTTACAGATTCTCTTCAGTCTGTAAACTTGTCAAAGAAAATGGATATGGCTTACCTGCTCAGTGTCCTGTTTTCCTTGTACACTACATGGTTAAAAAGGGGTCTGATGTGCTTTATCTGTGAGAATGAGGCTTTTGTAATGCAAGTCTTTATTCATGTCTCAATTTTTTAAAGATGTGTGGAAGCATTTAATGAAGTTTTTGACCTTATAGAAATGCAAGTAAATAGTCTCTTTAGATAAGAGACTAGAAGACAGCTATCACTATCTTTAGCCACAGAAAAAATGCTTAATTGTTGCCCTGCCATATTTTCTAAGTGTGGAACAATATCCTTCTACAATATGGAAATACATTGAGGATAAAAATGGAGAAAGGATTACAGTAAAACAGAATGTATATATTATTTCTTAAAAGTGGTTGAACAATCTTTGACAAAGCCATTAAGAGCTTAAAAAAGGATGAATTGACTGTACCTCAGTTGTCCCATATTATGTTTACGCTGTGACAAAACTCATACATTGAACAAACGACAACTTTTTGTTTTTAATAATAAAATTATGACAGAAATTTAAAAACTAATCAGAAAAGACAGCCACATCAAACAGGAATTTTTCAATTTCTTCACTCAAACTGCAAGTTATTTGGAATTCTTCTGTTTCACAAGTTCAAATTACTTCTGTGCTTAAAACCATTTTCCCTGAGCAAAAGAGATTTAACTTAGGATGACATCCAATGTGCTTCACAGTGTTTAAAAATGGAGACTTTCAGACTGGTTAGGCTAGATAATGAATGTATGGATGCAAAGGACATGATGGACAAAAGATCTATCAAAAGAAGCCTAAGGTACAAAATGGATGAAGAGTAAGAAACAAATTTGTACAAGTATCAAAGTCTACTGTTAATTATTTAATGCTCGGATGCTTTTTCTGAGAGGATGTTTAGCTTGATGCCATCAAAATGGAATGACACCAAGGTAATATAGGCTTGATAAGAATACACACGCACAGCGAAGTGAATTTTACATTAGACTACATTCAGCTTTGATGTGGCAAAAATAAAAGAAGGATGCCCGAAGATTGCAGGCAGCTCAGAGAAGTCTCATTAGAAGAAGAGAAAAATGTAAATATATCCTATTGTAACAGTGGACAGAAAGAAACATGATTTTTTATTGAGCATAGGCAATATCAGTTAAGTTAGTAGTATTGGCCCTATGGTCCTGTTCTGATTTGCGAATGCTGCCAGGATACAATATACCAGAAATAGAATGGCTTTTATAAGCCATATAACTACAGGTTTACAGTTCTAAGGCCATGAAAATGTCCAAATTAAGGCACCAGTAAGAGGTTTCTTTCATTTAAGAAGGGTTGATGAATCCAGAACACCTCTATTGGGGAAGGCATGTGGCTGGCATCTGCTGGTTCCTTGCTCCTGGGCTCCGTTACTTTCAGCTTGTTTCCTGTGGGGGTTCCTTACTTGGATTCTCCGGGGCTGGGTTTCATCTGTTGGCTTCCCAAGGCTCTCTCCAGGTTCTGGCTTGCTTCACATCTCATGCAGAAGGCTCACAGTGATGTCTACTGGGCTCTTCATTCCCAAATGTCTGGGTCTTATGTTGGCTCTGTCATTTCTGTCTCTTCTGTTCTCCAAGCATCTGCATCTGAGGTTTCTCCAAAATGTTTCTTCTTTTAAAGGACTCAAGTAAACTAATGAAGACCCACCTTGAACAGGTGGAGTCACATCTCCAACTAATCAAAAGGCCACACCCACAATTGAGTGGATTATATCTCCATGGAAAAAATCTAATCAAAGGTTTCCACCCTAAACAATAGGTCTGGCTCCACAAGATTGGATCAGAATTTAAACATGGCTTTTCTGGGGTATATAATGGTTCTAAATCAGCATGGGTCCTTTTAATTATATCTAATTAACAGGATGCTTTTAAGTGTTTTCTTTTTAAGAAATATTACATTTATGTACATTATAACTTGTGAATACACAATAATATAGTCTACAAAATTTAAATTTCAAAAAAAGGAAGAATTAAAACAAATTGCTGCAACAGAGGATAACAACATTATGAAAATATTGCTATATTTTATCACACAAAGTATTTGGTTAATTTTCTATGCTATTAATTACTCCTAATTTCCTCCACTGACTAGTCCTATCACTGTTTTCTGTTTTTTAAAAAATTATTTAACACAAATGTAAATGTATAGAAAAATATAAAAAAATAATAAAAATATATAATTTCAAATGAAACACTTATCCTTACATATTTCATGTTAAAGTAACGACACATATGCATATAATTATATATTATATCATCTTAAAATTATTTTTTGGTCTGATATGACTATGTCCTGGGTTGGCTTTCTAAACACTTAGCACCTTGCAGAAAGATCATCCTTTAGCTTTCAAAAAATGAAGATTCTCAAGCCCCACATCTGGATCAAGAATAAAACCTAGGGATTTGTATTTTAAAAAGGATACAAGGTATGCATTGGTTTAGGAACCACTGTGGTATTCTGCTGGAAGTTGGGGAATTCATAAAGAGTTTTGCCTTGGATTCAGGAAGTTTTATACCCAAGTCACTAAGCGCTAACACGGCACATAAAACACGGAAATCTTAACAGGTTACATTTGGCTGTGAGATCCTCAGTATAAAAGGATTTTACCTTTTATCCATGTCTTCCCAGAGATGAAGGAGTTTGCTGGGATTGAGCACACCTTGAAGGTAGCAGGGAGACCACACTGTTGTGGTAAGAAAACAGACTTTCAGCTGCCCACTTGTATATCCAGTTTCTACCATTCACTAGAGGTAAGACAACGGGCAAGTTAATATATACCAATCTTATTCTTCTCAACTGTAAAATGAGGATAAGAACACATTATACTCAAAGGGTTACACAGTGTCTGGAACTTAAAAAATATTTATATGCTCCCTAAATATAAGCCAAAAAAATAAAAAGGACAATTTGAATTCTTTCCCATCATTCGACAGATTCCAATCTTCATGTCAAAGCCCAAAGAAAAGTAGAATTAGTTTTTTTTTTTTTAATTGGAAAATACTTAGCTCTGGGACATATGGTATAGGAAAACAGTATATACAATCTCTAATTTGCTTCACATTTCCCATTTATTTGATCTTACACCATCTGATCCTTGGTTTCAATTGCCTTCCTTTGGGATTTTAATATTATCTACTATATAGGATTCATTTGAATTAGAAGAATGTAATATTGAAAAAAATCACTAAATATTTAAATGACAGGTAAATTGTACCTACTGTTTCTCTTGTGAGTTAAAAACTATTGCTGATAAATGTATGACCATCATAAATGAATTGAAATAAAATATATTATAAAGTTATAAATATGGACTGAAAGAATTTCTAGAGGCTATATAGTTTGAATTCATCTTATTTTTCTTATTTAATACTTGAGCTTAGAAGAGGGGAATAAAATTCATGATACCAGTGTTATAGATGTGCTTAATAGAGTCTGATGTAAAAAGAAAGAAAGAAATTCTGTCAATCCCTTGAAGTCTCTGATTGCTTTCTTTCATATTATAATGCTTATTTTCCTTCTGAATTTGGTTGATAATGCATATTGTATTTGGTGCCCTGATAAATATTTCATGCTGACTGAACACTACTGAATTGAGATTGTAAACAGGAACATATAGAACCATCATCTAAGCTCATTCAAATTTCTAAATTTGACAGCAATCTCACAACTGGATGAGCTGGAAAGGAATCCAAATTTCACATTCCTAGAAAGAAAATTAATTTGGGAATTAAGATTTCAGGATATTTCTCCTGAATTCCTGCAGGCCATGCAGTTCTAGAGGCCAGGGAAGGGGTAGGAAACAATAGGAAATGATTTCCTATAAAGGTTGACAGCCTTGTTCAACAATATAAAGTATCTAAGATCATCATCAAAAAGCATTTAAAGAGCTATTCATATTTCTGCACTAGCCTTAGTAAAATCCCAGCTGTAAATCCAGTTGAGGCCTCTCAGAAAGAGCACAATGTTGTTGGGAAAATCTAACATGCCTCTCCCAGTTCTATGACAGTTATTATGTGAATAGTCTTGGGCTAAACTTCTTTTATCTCAGTTTTCTCATCTTTAAATTGACCGTAAAGCTCCTTTAGAGGACTGTTCAAAGTGTTAGATGACTTAGTATGGATGAAACATATTTTTATACTATAGAAGTGTAATATTAGAGAAAACTATATATTAAATAAAGGCTTTTGGAGGCTAACTCCAAATAGATAAGAAATTAGATACCTGCTAATGTCTGTCACTGATGGTTTTTGTTGAAGAGAATGGTTTATCTCTGTGACAACACAACTGCATTTTGCTTCAGGTAACCAGCTACAGTTGTTTTAAAGCATATATGTGTGTGTGAGGGTGTATGTCTGTGCTTGTATTCCACATATACTTTTCACTGCCAATCGGTAAAGTAGATCAAACTGCCTGCAGTATAAAGATGAGAAAACTGAGACACAGATCAGTGCAAATGCAGGTAGTATGTGGTAAAGTCAACATTTAAATTAAGTTCTATTTGGACTTCTGGTGGAAGATGGTGGCCATTCTCCTTCATTGAAACCCCCTGAAAATATCTAAAAATATTAAATATAGTAGAAAACCCACCAAAATTATTTTCAATGAAACAAAGAAACAATAAACTGTCAAATCACAAACTTCAAGGCATTTTCTGTCATACCTGACATCTGGGACAATATGAGAAGGCCTTAGCCGTGGAACATACCTGCCCAGATACTGAGCAAGGTATTGAGTTTTATATGAATAGGTGACACAGCCCTGAAATTCCCATCCAACAATGAAAATGGTGGGCTCTTAGAAAATGAGTGGGCCAGAGTATAAGCAAAGAATATCCCTGTAGAAACCAAATCCCATGTCCCAGAAAGTCAGGGACACAAAGCCAAAGGAGAAATGACAATGTTCAGCTTTTTCCTGTAGACAAAAAAGTAGCCACTTAGCTGAGGGGAAAAGGTAAAGAAGGTGAAGGGAGAGAATCCCTGACACTATTCACGGGGGTGGTAAGTGGCAGAGTACAGACTTCTTTGCTTGACTCCAAAGCCTACCCCACCCATGATTTTTTTAACCTCTCTAAACTATGCTGCCTCTCTGAACCTCTCTCTGGCACGATCACCTTTAAGTGGACTTCATCAAGAACATAGGGAACTGGTATATGAGAAGAATGTTTATATATGATCGACAATTTGTGCTTGTTGGAGTAAATGACAGGCTATTGAGTTCCTCTTTGAACAGAAACCTGGTTCTAAACACTCTCATTCTTGAGAAATCTAGGTCCATTCATGCATATTTGGAAAACAGTAGGCTTTACTCTCAGTACCCTGTCTCCTACACTTTGAGCTTCTTGAGGGTAGGAAATGAGTCTTCAAGGACTAAGCACCATGTCTAGTGCCTAACTGATATTGAATTAGCATTTGTTAAACTAAACTGCAGAGAACTGGACTCTTCCATTTTAACTGGAATCCTTAATGATGAAATTGTGGGACTATACATTTCTGTAGCCTCTGCATTTAGCATTTTCCTGCATACTCAATCCACATATTTAATACCTGAACAAGGAAGATTTGGAAATGTTTACATACTGCTCTATTTTGACTTAATGTTAACTTGGACTAGTCCATTTACACAACAGGAATGCCTATTTTACCCCTCTTTATTTAATGTTTTTCTATTTACAGGAAAGTAAAGTAAGTCAGTGGTCTTCCTTTGAGCACTGATTGCTTGACCAGAAGTTATGAACAATAGGGACTGACCAGAGCACGTATGCAGCAGTTTGTGAGCTAGTCATGGGGAAATGGAGCTTGAGTACAATATCAACTCATGTATTCCTCAAAACTACATTGCAGTGTAGGCATCATTTCCTCCATCTTATAAAGCGAGAGGTCCAGATACAAGAGGAGGTTGATCAAGGTTACCTGGTTGGTAAATAGCAAACTTGAGACTTTATCATGGGTCAAAACCTGTGTAGCATGTGAATTAGCACTTTCCACAAGGTTTATATAAAATGGATGGAAACTTGAATTAAGTAGAATGTATGAGCAAATCAGAAAGTAAATGTGAAATGTACCAATTACGTCCAATCCTCATGTGCAATTTCCCAAAGGAGAGTCTAAGTCATGAAATTATTTTAAAGATGAAATCTATAAAATAGAGCAACAAAAAATAAATATTCTCCTGAGATTTTAAGTTACACACATTAGCATTCTTACATGGAAAGGAACCAGTGCGTCATAAATAGAAGAAAGAATAAAAAGGATAATCATTATAACTATTAAGATGTAAAAAGTTATGCAGTGGCCATAAATAATGAAATTGCTTAATAAATCTCTATATCTAATTATCTTTCCACATTGTCTTCTACTTTCATTTTTGAGCTATATTTCATGGAACATAAACATATTGGGCTTCATCAAAAAGGTTTCTCAAATTAAGTACCAAATGTCCCCATTTTATCTTGAATCTCAATCTGCCAAAATCAACCAAGGAAAGAGCTTACAGTAATTCTAAAGCAACTTCCCTTTACACAGTCATCAAATCACACTGGAAAATAAACCAAATTAACTTGCAGTTACTTCAGTGCCTTCACCTGAGGCTTTGAACCTCAACATGAAAGTGATGGAATGGACGAAAAGGACAGTTCAGCATAACTCTGGACGTGTACGACCCTCCCTCTCCAAATATTCATCTTTCATAATTATGTTTTATTATTTAATCCGACAGCTCCATCCCATGAATTTCAGAAATTTTTTTTATTTGCAGGTTCAATTTAATATGTCCTCTGATCTGACTGAAAAAAAAATGTATAACATCATTCAAACCAATTAAAAAAAAAGAGAATAAAATTAGACCGAAGTAAAAAGACCTGAACTTTATTTATATGGCTTTCCTTGTGATAAATAGCTTATTTCTGTTGACAAATAGTACATTTCCTTTCATTCATTTTATTGCCCTTTTATTGCCCACTATTCTATTAAATACCCACCATATTAAAAAGAACCCTGGAGATGTAATGAAAACACAACAAACAAGGTGCCTTCCCTCATACTTTTCATACAGAGTATACTTTTCAAATAATGATGTTTATCCTGATAAATCACTCCCTTCTTCCAAGCTCATTGCAGACAGATATAACTGGGTCAAAAGAACAAAATATCTATTACTGGTTTTCCAAACTGCTAAAACATGGAAGAAGATGGAGAGGATTAGCTCTTAGCATCTCTCTCCTACCTCCTGTGAAATTTGGCCTGCCACCATCATCTCTTGCCCAGAGCTTTGCATTAGCAAAACAAGGTAGCCCTGCTTCTATCCCCATTGAGCTAAAGTCCATTCTCCATAAAACAGCTACATGATCCTTTCTGAACTTAAACCATATCATGCTACCTCTTTGTTTAAAACCCTCCAATTTTTCCTACCTCAGAATAAAATCCAAAGAATTTGGATGTTTGAAGGCTCTGTCCGAACTCTCCCATTCCCTCCTGTAAGCCCATAACCATTTCTTCACTGTCTCCTGTTACTGCAAAGGTGGCTACGAAAGGATGAACTATTTCCAGAAAGAAATAAAAGTTACATTCTGTGAAATGCATTCTCCCTCATTCTCGCAGTCCTGGTATATGATCTTAAATTTACAGGGAAGAAAGAAGACAGAGGGATCTTTGATTTTCTTAGCTTTTCTTGAACCTAATCTGTGACTATCATTTCTGACACACAAACCAAAGGAAAACTGAACTTTTAGGATGAAAATTTAATTCCTTGATTTGGAGATTAGATAATGTTTAGGCTCTGTGTAGATTATTCTCAAACCAGATTTGCTATAGTGTTTTTCTTCTTAGTCCAAATAAGAAACAGCAGTAACAGTGTTAATACCTGCCCTGAGATGTTGTTTTCCAATTGTTGTCCATGTTACCCTTCCATATATTTGCTGATACCCACTGCTTGCTGGGTGGGGGATGGGCACTGGACATGGAGAACTGCAGGAGACAGTTTCCATCTCTAAGCAACATGCACTCTCTAGCAACAGAGACAGAAGCCAGTGGTTCCACTGCAAACTTGCAGCCATAATGTGATGTAAAAATACCATGTCTAGAAGTCAAACTTAAATCTGTGTCTTCTTGGGCATGTCACTTGACCTCTCAGCTTTAGTTTCATCATTTGCAAAAGGAAATCATGATTAGTTCTACATAAAAGTCCTAGTTTAGTGGTGGCACATAGTAGGTACTCACTAAGAGGCAGCTATCATTCAAATGCAAAGTCAGTGTTTCAGCGGTATTGCCATGACTTCAAATTTCGATGTCGTAGCCAGCATGTCATAGAATTGTCTAATTCATTCAGAAGCCAACAATCAATGTGGAAGCAAAGTTGGGATAGGGGTTATGTCAATGGTGGGAATCAGAAAGGAAACACAAGGGATGACTATAAATAAAAATTCTGAATCAACCTCTATGTTTCCTTAAGATGGTTTTATTTTCACCCTTTTAAAGACCCAGCTTTCTTATTACTGTTAGTCAGTCAGTAAATCAACGAATCCTGGCCATTTTGACAGAGTCAAGTGTAAAATCAACCATTTTCAAATTTGGCCTTTCTTTTTATACACACATAATATAGGTGACAGGTTTCTCTGCTTTTAGCTGATTGTTCCTGAACCTTATTCAGAAATAGTCCTTTGACAGGAAGGGGAAAGTGTCTAAAATTATCTAGAAGCTGCCAAGTGTCAATATGTTGCTAAGAATGTTTACATCACCTTAGTTAATCCTCAAAACAACCCTGTATCATGTCCTGATTGCAGCCAGGGATTCAAGTTCAGAGAGGTTGCATATATAGTCACAGAGGTGGTAAGGGGTGGAAGGAAAAGTGTCTTTCTTTACAGAGAATTGTTGCTGTTTAATATGGCAAAATTGAAGGGGGGCTTTCCACAGGAGAGACAACATCCTTTATTCTTATTACCTGCTCTTCGGGAAACCACCTGACTTAACAATGTTGTTTTTTGAGTGAGAGTCTCCCAGCAAGAAAAACTCTGGGAAGTCAACACTTGTCCTTGATCTTCAAGTAGCATCATCTCTCACTACAAAGGGTCCAGTAGCTACTGATAAATCTCAATTGACTTAGGTGGATGTAAGTCAAGGGAAGACCCGGGAGAACTGATGACATTCAAGTTATTAGCACCTGCCAGGTTGAAGACCAGATGCTTGATCAAGGTGTCTTGCCTAAATTCTTCCTCATATAAAACCCCAGTTGAACAATTTAAATGGTTTTCATTGCTGCAGGCGTTCAGAGAGCTTTTAATGTGCTAACAGGCATATTACAAGCGTATTTTTTTAAATCTGAAGAGCTTACTGTTCTGCTGAAGATACTTTGGAAGCAAATGTAATAATAATAAAGTAATAATAACAAAATAAGCTATAGTCAAGGTTATTATATTCATTACTAATTATTATATATGTGTGTATATATACATGCATATATATACTTGCTTCACATGTCAATAAATAAAGTAATTATTGAGCCTTGGTTTCTTGCCAAACACTGTTAACTCCTCATCTGTATGAAAATCCTATAAGTTAAAAACATAAAATACTATGAAACAATATAACTGATGAGTATGGACTCTGAGGCAGAACTGCCTGGGTTTATACCACAACTTTCTTGCTATGTAGCCATGCATAAGATCTTTTGTCCTGTGTTTTAATATCTTCATCTATAACATCAGTATTATAATGTTTGCATGTATTATAATCTGTCATCTCACTGTGCAAATGAAGAAACTGACGCTTAGAGTGACGTGATCTAAATGACCTAGGCAATTATTCATTTTATATTGAGAAAAGCGAGAGTAGCAATCCTTAGGGAAAGGATTTCTGATCATGGAGCATGAAGACCTAGATTCAAACCCTAGATTTGCAGTCATCTGGCAAGCCATATCTCCTGTCCAAGTTTCCCTCACAGGTAACTTAGGTAGGAGTCTGATGTTACCCCACCCCCCTCACTTTGCCATTTTGAGAATTAAATGAGATAATGAATTGGAAAGCAGCCAGCATGGGGCCTGGTGCACCAACATTCAGTAAATGTTTGCAGAATCTAAATGATCTCTTTGCAACATTCTCTTCCCATTAAACTCCAAAGGAGAAAATGGCGTTTTAAGATAACAATGATAGAAAACTGAGCCAGCAAGTCATTGTGTAAGTCAAAGATTTTTTTTTTTTCCTTTCCAGGAAACACAGCCATTTCTGAAATTGCAAATGCAATTGCCACCCTGTGGAGGCTTCCTAAGAGAATTTTATCTTGCATTCATTTTTCTCCTAGGGACTTTATGTTGGATAAAACTTTTCTATACCTTACCTTTCCCACACATTACCCAACACATACTTCTTTGTCTATCACTGTTTCTACTGTTCAATGTACTTTTAATTTATGTATTGACTGTATTTAAAACTATTTTAGTCTTTAGAGACTTGAGGGTATTTTTCAATATAAAGTAAAAATTGAATGGAGCTCACTCAACCTCATATAACTCCACTGGGTTCAGACACTACATCCGACCATTTAGTATATGGAAATTTTGCAACCTGAACATGGAACAGAAACAACTTCCCTCTCAGATGCTCTTCAAGATGCCATCGATTGCTTGATGGCTGACTACTTCTGTTGATGGTGTGTGCTCACCTCATGTTCAGACATTCACCTTTGACTGGTCTTCATCTGATCACACCATTTATTCCCTCTTATTTTACTCTTTTATTTGGCAAACATTTACTTACCATCTACCATTTGCTATGTACTATGAAAATCACAAAGTTGGGGGCATGGGGGATTTTATTCTCTTTGACCTGCTGATATGTACACAGATAATTTCTGTACACTTGACAGCTACAATTAGAAGCACACGACTAGAATACAAAAGAGTGAGCATTTCATTGGCCCCGTCAGATACAGCGAAGGTTTTGCACGAGAGTTGGGTGTTTGAAAGTGAGCATGGGTTACCATGAAGGAAATGGATTGAATATGCAGAATTCCCGGCAAGGGAATAGCATGTATAGAGTCACAGATTTGGGAATGACTGCAAACTGGAAAAAAATGTGTATCGGGAGAAGGACCATAAAAGGAAAAGAAAACATACAATTGTAGCAAATTTATAAAATCTGAATAGTGTCAGGATGATAGAAAAGCAAATCTAATGGCAAAGGTGTCTCCTATGGTGACAGTACCCACGTTTTAAACCTTTTTTTAGTACACATGAGTAAAGGCAGATTTGTGCAGATTTAAAAAGAAATTATTGGGGAAATTAGAAAATTAGTGATCTTAACATATTTAGATGAGAGGGTTACAGTTTATTATTTTTAACAGTGAAAATGATTTTCATTATTTTAAATATGCCAGCATCCCTTAACTTTTAAGATAAAGTCTAAGAGTCTTGGCAGAGCCTGGAAGGCCTTCTGTGAACTACTACCTCTTAAACTCTCCAGCCTTGGCTTCTGGTCCTTGCCAGGTTGCATTTAAACTCTACTCCACTCAATCATTCTCTTGTCCCCAGATTGTGCCATTGTTTCCCTCATCACACTGCAATCACACAGACTTTTCTACACCCAAAAACTCTGTCCTCCCACCCCAGACCTACCTGCCTATGTATCTCCTAATTATCCTTCATGTCTCTGCAACCCTCCTTTGAGGGGCTTCCACTGAACATCCACTCAATCTCTCTGTTTTAGAAAATCAGGGAGGGGTTCTCTCCTTTGGTTTCCCATAGTACACTATGCTTCTCTCAACCAGAGCAGCTAATTAATTGAATTACTGTGGTTATTTGTTATAACAGTAGGTGTGAACTTTGTTCATGCTTCCATTTGTTTGTTCATTCATTTATTATTCATCAAAAATATATTGACGACTTCTTATGGTAAACACTGTGAAAGAGAATTATGATTTTTTTTCTTTACAGAACTTATAATGTAGTGTGAGAAATGAAGGGACTGGAAAGTGTGGAAAAGTAAGGTTTAGAAAAGTTTTATGAAAGAACACATTTTCCAAGCTGAGATTTCATTCGTTCATGCACTCACTATTCATTCAGTACCAAGATATTTGAGATAGATTGGTGAACAAAACAGATCAAGAAAACTATACTGTGACACTTAGTGTAGGGAGAAAGAAAATAAATAATTAACATAAGTAAGTGAATAATAATGTATGTTATAAAATGAAAGGTATAGAAAAAAAAATTAGTAATATGCCAGGCACCAAGATACTTGGGATATATCAGTGAACAAAACAGATCAAGATCACTGCCCAGTGGATCTGACATTTAGTGTAGGAAAAAAGAAAATAAATAATTAACATAACTGAATGATAATGTATGTTATAAAACAACAGGTATAGATAAAAGGGGGAAAAAAGAAAGAAAACATAGAGGAAGACAAGAGGGTTTAAAAGTGTGGGGAATGGTGGATGGGTGTAGGAAAGGATCACTGACCTTGGGAGAAGTGCGGTGCTTGGAAGTGGGGAGGGGTTGCAAGTGCATACGGGAGAGTTTCATGCAAAGGGATATCATTAAATGTCATAGGTCACCGAAGACAATGAGGAATATGTCAGTTAAAAGCAGGCAAGCAGGAAGTAAGTGATATCCTCAAATTAGGATAATCTGAAGATGGTTTAATTCAAGAAATTTGGATATAAAGATAATCACAAGGAATAGGGTAGTGCCCAAGCTAAGAACAGTGGAGCTCCAATATACCATCCATTGAAGGACAAGCAGAGTGGGCAATTATCAGAACCCAGAAATGAGAGGGCCTTGTGGATGAGCTGTGACAGAAGCTGTGGTTAAAGAACGGTGGGAGCCAGTGGAATTAAATGTTCTGCATTTACTATCCTCCCTCCCTTTAATCTATAGCCACTGCTTCCCATTAATGGAATTTAACTGGAAACCAGAGCTCAAGGGAGCCCTGGAACATACAACAAGATTGAGAGGGGTGGAGAGTGGATTTGGAGAGACAAACGTAAGACATCTTCACTGGGCAAATACAAGAATGAGAGACTCCTTTGTAATTAATGTGCTTAATAATAAACAGTTAATCAAATGAATTAAAGAGAGGATTTGATATGAGGTTAAAGGACAATCAATGAAACCTACTGTTGGTGAAAAAGATTGTGGAAGGAAGACAGGATGGAAAGCAGTAAACACTTGCCATGATTGTCCATGAAATCAGTGTTTGGAGAAAAGGTCATTACAACCTTACTTAAAAAACACTGCAAAATTTTGAGTATTTTTTTCTACATTTGCATATGATTGCTAATGTTCTATTCAGTGATTATGGTCCTTCCATATCACGCTCTCACTCATCCTTAGAAGGACTATTGTGTGTGCCAGCCAAAGCTGAGGATTCAGCTAATGCAGAAACACTCAACAAACAATGGTGATGTCATCTGGAGGAAAACAGCCCAGATACCAAAAATAAATGGAAGACATCAAGTACTCAGAGAAAAGAAAAGAAGAAAGAATGGGTTCTTTTTCATTGGTTTGATGGCCTTCTTACAACCTGTGCTTCACTGGTAACTGATGATATTCATATTTATTTGAAAAATTGGATTACAACAGGATATCATTGTGGAATCAGAACCATGATGCAGCTGCCAACAAATGCACTTTAAGAGAATACAGATGAATCTTCTTTTCCTGACCCTGCCTTATGAAAATGAATAAAGCAAAAAAAAAAAAGGAAGAAAGAAACTAGGGAAGGAAAGTGTCAGAGTAAGAATGGGGAGCAAAGCTGTTTTATTTTATTTGAATGCTACGAAAATGTGATGCTCATTTACTTTATGGTCAGATTTACTGGTTTGATTTCCTTGGCTTAACTCTTTCTCTTCCATGCTATCTTGCTCTCAATAAAAGAAGCTATATAAAAACTTCCAATCTGGAAAAGATTTGCAACTCTAATTTCTTTGCCAAGTCTGCGTTGAGAGCTTATACTAATTTCTGAGACATTTAAGGGATTGGAAATGAAACTTGACATACAGGTGTCTCTATCAAATGGGCACAGAATCCTGAAGGGGCCTATACTCTCTGGATCTCTCTCTCTGAACATTTTCTCTCTATGGGACACATCAGGGTGGAACTGTGTGGAAGGCTGGGGAGCCTTTTATCCATGATTTGGACTGGAGCAAGTTCCAGAGAGTATTAAGAATCATAACTGCAGACTTGTTTCCAATTAGTTATTGAAGCCAGGGGCTGTGGTGAGTCCTTGAACTGGAGCACAGTTGAGAACTGGAAAGGAAAAGATTGAGGAATAACGACTATGAAGAGGTTATCAGATGGCAGATCAAAAAAATAAAATTGGAAATGGATAATTGGGGATGGCTGGTAGGGGGAAGGACACATGATTCCTAATGGATATAGATGGGGATTAGAAACTGCAAGTAAAGTGTTAATTCTGCCTCTTAAATTTCTGACTTTAGGGGAGTGTCAGTGTTATTTGTAGCACATTGTGAACAGATGTTTTCCCGTGGATTTCTAGAATGGGATTTTGAAGGGCTGTGGACCAGAGTAAAA
The DNA here is from genome assembly GCA_004026745.1 of Myrmecophaga tridactyla. NCBI lineage: Eukaryota > Metazoa > Chordata > Mammalia > Pilosa > Myrmecophagidae > Myrmecophaga > Myrmecophaga tridactyla. The sequence continues at coordinate 19,603 of PVIY010000206.1, read as the reverse complement.
GGACTGATGTAGTGTGAAATTAGAGTTGTAAGTGATTAACAAAATGGAAAGTTTCTGCCCTGTAACTGTTAAATGACCTTGCTAGAGTCTATAATCCATGGTGGTATGCAAATATTAACAGCTTACAAGTAGCTAAGCATATCAGATAGACTTTCCACATAAACCATACAAATTCGATTTCACGCAGGAACATAGAAGGTGGCGTAGCATTACTAATATTGCTATTTACTACTGAACTATTGCTTCTTTCGGTCTCCAGAATCCATTTTATGTAGCCAAGCTACTCCAGGCAATTACACCCCTATCTCTTAACTTTTGACAATCTAGAACAGTGACATTGGCCGAAAAGGTGTAGAAATTTCTTCAGAGGTTGTCAATTTAGAATCAGAGATCAATATAGAGTGTTTTGAGAAGATCTAATCCTGTCACTCATCTACTGCTTAAATTCCTTCTCTAACAGTTTTAGTGGCATTGTGTCAGGGAGCAGGGGCAGCAAAGATTTACATTCAACATGTATTTACTGAGAATCTTCTATTGACAGATTACAGTGGAAAATAAAACAAATACTGCACCTGCCTTCATGGAACTGATAACAGAAGAAGATAAAATGTAAATCAATAAAGATACACAGTAATTTTGGAGAATCACAAGAACTTTGAAAAAAATAAAGTAGAGCAATGTGATTGAGGTATGTTAAAATGAGCTCTCTATAAAATGATAATCTGCAAAATGAGAGAAAATATTTGGAAAATACACATCTAGTGAGGGTTTAATTTCCAGAATATACAAAGAAATCCTTCAGTTAACAACAAAAAAGACAGACAATTCAACTAAAAAATGGGTAAAAGACTTGAATAGGCATTTGCCCAAAGAAGAGACACAAATAGCCAAAGAGCACATGAAAAGAAACTCAACATCATTACCATTAGGGAAATGCAAATCAAAAAAGCCACTATTAAAGTAAAGGAAAATTACAAGTGTTGGAGAGGAAGTTGAGAAACAGAAACACTCATTCATTGGTGGTGGGAATGTAAAATGGTACAGCCACTGTGGAAGTCAGTGTGGCAGTTAAGTATAGAATTATCATATAACTTGGCAATCCCACTTCTAGTTATATACCCAAAAGAATTGAAAGCAGGGACTTGAACAGATAATTGCAAACTGGTGTTCAAAGTGGCATTATTCACAATTGTCAAAAGTTGGAAACAACCCATGTGCATCACAAGATGAATAGAAAAAGGAAATCAGGTATATATACATGTTGAGATATTATTTAGTATAAAAAGGAATAAAGTCATGATACGTACAATGACACTGATGAAACTTGAAGACATGTTGAATGAAATAAGCTGGTCACAAAAAGACAACTATGTGATCTTACTGACATGAAATAATTAGAATAAGTACACCATAGAGTCAGAATTAGGTTACCAGGGGATGGGGTAGGGTAGGGAATAGGTAGTGAAGGCTTAAAATGCATAGAGCGTCTAACTGGGACTATGGAAAAGTTTCAGTGATGGATGGTAGTGATGGTAGCACAACATTGTGAATGTAATTAACAACACTGAATTGTATTTGTGGTTAAAAAGGGAATTTTTAGGTTGTCTATATGTTACTGAAAAAGAAATCAATGAAATTGCATAACATGAACAATGAACCCTAAGTTGAACATGGACTATAGTTGATAGTATAATTATAAAAATGTCCTATCATCCATTGTAACAAATGTTCCACACCAATGCAACATGTTAATAATAGATAGTATATGGACGAATTATATGAATGCTTGTTCTGTAAACCCAGAACATCTCTAACAAAGCAAAAAATAGTTTTAGTATATCTTTTATTTAGCACATAGTTATTTCCCACTTGCTATTCATTGAACACTATTTTGTATAGGAGACTCCTTTGCTTCTGGGTCTTTATCTTAAACAATAGAAAGAGGAGTATAATATTGAATTCAGATAATCATAATGGGGATACACATAGAAATATTTATATTCACACACACATATATGTGTTGGAGAGAAGGTGGAGAAACAGGTGGCTTCTCATTTCCTACTCTGTACAGAGGGCTAAGTGCTCAAATATTAAATAGAATAAGAAACAGACCCTGTCCTTGAGCTCACAACCTAGTAGGCCATGCAGACATCTCAAGCAGAGGTGTTGAAATTAAGAAGCAACAAATATTAAATAATTTTACAATTATGAGCCAACAAAATATTAAATAATTTCACAAATATATGCCATCTATCAAGTGTCCTAAGCATTAATCTGGGGCTTTTTCTAAACATGAAGCTGCTCTCTGTCTATAATAGTCTGTAGAAACTGGCATGAAGCTTCTTATCCCACATATAACATTTAAAACCTTACATTGAAGCTTTTCCCTCTGAAATTGGGGGTGAATATTAATTGAACAGATTTTACTCCTACTATTCCCTTTGCGGTTCTTACTACAGAGAAAACAATGAGTAGTCTTTTCTTAAAGCTGATGAAGTTCCACAAAGCTAGTCATTCTCTGTATGATATTCCAGTGGTGTATGTTTGCAAAAAGGTGTGGTGATGTTGGCACTCTTCTCAGATCTGAAAACATAGTAGAATCACTAAATCCCCTGAGGCCAGCCTCAGTTTCACAAAATAGATAGTGTAATATTTATCTCAGGGTTGTTTTAAAAACTATAGGAACTAACATAAGTAAAATCCCCAGAAGTAGTGTCAGGATCTAGTAAGTTGAATGGTTTAAGCATAGTTAAATTTAAGTGGATATACAAATGCTTAATCAGGAAATAGTTGAGGAGTATAAAACTATGTATCAGGATTTAAAAATAAATGCAAGAAAAATTATACTTGGTCCAGATTCATAACATATAGGATATAAAAATAAGTGCATTTATTTATTTATTGTTTATACTTTATTTAGGAAGGCGAATCACATAGTTTCAGGAAGGTATATCAGGCAATCAGGTGTGTTGGCTAAACTCCTGACAGGAAGAACATGGTTCCCTCTAAAGTGTTATTTGAAGACAGTTGAAGGAAGGGACTATTTACCAAGGTATGGACTGGTTTTAAGGAAACCGACCAGTACACCAAGCCTCAGATGCCTGAGGGGTCTTCACCACCCACAAATGCAGGGACCTGTGGCCTTCAGTAGAGGGAAGTAGGTAGCCACTGACATGTGATCTCACTGTCTGACCTTTTACCTTCTGCCAGTGAGTTTCATTGGTAGAACTCAAACCAAGTCAGAGGAAGAGAGAAAACTCCATGTTAGCCCCGTGGAGGAGAGAACAGTATGGAGAAGGGCAGGCAGTGGATTTAAAGGAACAGATGAAAGATAACCAGGACAGAGGGAAGGGGCAGGACAGAAATGACATAAATCACCATAATGCAATGGAATGTGCATGAAAATAAGGGTTTTTTTTTAATGTTATATGGACACAGATAACAGCAATTTAAATAAATGCTCCTCAAGATTATTTTCTGCTCTGTGATCATGGTTTTATGTCCTTGAGTCCTTTATGCCCAAAATTCTGAAAGAGCCCTTGACTCCAAATAGCTTTAGTTCTTTTCCTTGCTGCTCCTATAATTCAAAGAACCAAAAACTAATCTATTGTCCCAACCTAAATCTTCCCTTGTAATGTTTGGGAAGTTACTTTTTCCTGGAACTCAAGTGAGGTCATCCATAAAATAGTTGAGCTGAACACATTAATTCCTGAGACAGATTCAGCTTCTAGGATTCTGTGCCTAAGTTTATGGCTTGGATAGTCACAGAGCCAGGAAGGGAATGGGTCTAAACCCCAGGGCAAATATGAATAGATTTGTTCAAGTAGTTTAATGTTAGGCAGAGGAAGGGAAAAGTGGAGTTCCTCCTGCTTGCATCCTTAATATAGACTTGGTGATTTCAAGTGATCAAAACGTTGTCTCTACTAAATTGTCACCCATGCAGATAATTTCTAAGGATAATGAGCACAATTAAAAATCATTGTAATCCTCCATTTAGACACCTTTCTACAATTAACATATTGCCAGTGTGACTCTTCCTATATTGCTCTCCTCCAGCCACCTTTCAATCTAGGTGGAAGGCAATTGGAATTAAGTCTGTAATTAAATTTTTATAAGAGATGACATCACATTCTTTGGTAAATCAACACTTGCATCATTATCACATCCTCAATCATGCTGTTCCCTAACAGAAGTTAGTACACCCCACATGGTTCTTGTGTAATCCTTCACAGATATATTTTGGCTTTTGGTTGAACACAGTTTCACTGAGTACTCTCACAGTGGCAGGCACTGAGATGTGTGCTTTTATCCACTTGATCTTACTGATTCTTCAGAATAGCTCAGTGAGGAGAGCTAAGACTTTTTCCATTTACATCTGAGTTCATTGAGACCTCTTCTTTTCGCCCATACTGTCCTGTCTGTCCAGAGATGCACTTCCCTCCAATTTCTTCAGCTGATCAATTCCCTACTCATCTTTCAAAATTGATCACAGGTGATACCATCTCCAGAGATCCAGAGGAGGGGCAGTATAGAATAGTGCTTGAAAATATGGGCTCTGGAGCAAGCTTTCTTGGTTGTAAAACTGAACTTGTCATTTACTAGCTGTGTGACCTCGGCCATGTTATTTAACCTTTCTATTCCTCAGGTTTTTCATCTAAAAAATGAGGGCATTTAGAATAAATGTTGTATTTCTCATTTTCCCTTGTAACAATATAAATTACTTCTGGGACATGCCTTTAAATAGAGGTGAAATGGCATTCTTTCTCCATTCTTCCTTCCTGTTGTCTGGAATGGGGAAGTAATGGTTGGAGCACCAGCTACTGTATTGGATCACGAAACACCTCAGGATAAAACACCATATACTGCAGAACACAATTTGAAAGGAGTCCAGGTCTTTGTCATTGTAGACAACCTACCTGTGAACATCTGTGTGAATGAGAGAGAAAATGAACAAAGAAAACCCTACCATATTTATACCACTTTTATCGGGATTTTCTGAAGCTCATAATCATAGTTAAACCAACCCCTTTGCTAAAACAGAAAGAAGGGAATCAGGCTGAAGTCACAGCTAGGAATCAAGAATGTACATTGGTCTTAGGCTCACTTATTTTGTGTCATTGAGGAGCAGATACATTCTCACACTTACTGAAGAAGCACATGTTTCTTTGCCTAGTGTGGCCTAGTAGGCCCTGAATTCTGAGGTACTCATTTTCCTCTCCAGCCTTTTCTCTTTTCTCTAGAGAAGCCTCACCTGATTCCACACTAGTCCTGAGGAGGTTAGGGTCTCTTCTTCCCTTGCATAGTCTCAGAGCAACTATTCATTTTCTTTGCAGCTCTTATCAAATTGGGATTAATTTATATGTTAACATCTGCCTCTTCTACCAGAAAGTAAAGACTCGGGAGACAGGGTTCCCTTCTGTCTTCCTTGGTGAATACCTCTCACTCTGTATAATTTCTGCCACATGGAAAATACCCAATAATGCTTATTTCCATTACCATGTATCATTTTGGTGACTTTCTTTTTTAAATCTTCAAACTATCAAAATTATCAAGAACATTTTAAATGAATGAAAGACTAAAAGACAATATGTTAGATTCCTTATTAGAAAATGGAGACATTTTCTCATTGAATCCTCACAACAATCTTTTGATACAGATATTATGATTTTACAAATAAAAGGCACTAAACCAAGAAACCAACACACAGCTAAAGCTATATTGGACTGGAGAATTACTTAAATGTGCCCAATTTCTCCAGAAGAAGCTACAAAATGGCCCTCTCTATCCACCTTTCGTCATCTAAGCGCAGTATTGGCTGTGGAATTTCCTAAGCTTCTTCTCCCCTGAAGAATCAGATCAGACCAAGAGCTCAAGTGAATTAGAGCTAAATTGAATCAACTAATCGAAGGCTTAGAATCTTTTGATAAAATATGCTATAGAAATTCTAAGTTTAAACACATATACACACTTTTTTTATTCCCAAGAGATGGCATATCCCTTATAAGTAGCATCCTACAGAGTAGATAGGAACAGAGTAGTGTAGTAGGCAGAATATTCCCCTGCCTCCAAAAAGAGATGTCTACCTCCTAACCCCTAGAAATTGTGAATATGCAATTTTATATGACAAAAGTGACTTAATATGATCACATTAAGCATTTTAAGATGAGGGGATTATCCTAGTTTATCCAGGTGGCTCCAATGCAATCACACTTACAAAAAGGAGGAAGGAAATTCAAGTTCAAGGACTGAAAAACACTACAATGCTGGCTTTGAAGAAGGAGGAAGGGACCACAAGCTAAGGAATGCAAGCAGTTTCTCTAATCTGGGAAAAGGCAAGGTGACTGACTCCCTTAGAGTCTCTAGAAGGAAGGCATCTTTGCCAACATCTTGATTTTAACCCAGGGAACCCCTTTTCAGACTTCTGATCTCCAGAACAGTAAGATGATAAATCCTTATTGAACGAGAAACCACCAGGTTTGTGCTAATTTATTAGAGCCACAGTAGAAAATTAATATAGGTAATGAGGAGTAAACTGGCTAGTTGTATATTTAAGAAATAAATTCATGTGCTGTTTATGGCAAAAGAATAAATATTCCTTCACAGCATCAGTTCACTGGAAGATGCTGGGCTTGGGTTCAGGTTTCTTGGTGCCTTGGTCCAAATTGCATTTATTTTTATGTGTATTGAGACAGAATGCTGTGAGCTGATAGTGTTAGGTAAGCTGGATTCAAGTCAAGTCAAGTACCACCACTTACTTTAATTACTTACTGTCTGTAATGACTATGGGGAAGTTATTTAACCTTCAGTCCCTTAATTTGCTCTTCTGTGCAACCCCTGTCAGGGTTATTCTGAGGACTAACTTGAATAATGCAGGAAAAGCTCTGAAATCTTCATGGGCTATTAAAACATATTAGGCTTCCTACGTATTTTTCTTCCCCATTTCCAAAGAAAGTCAGAAATCGAGAACTGCCATAAGGCAGACTGGAGAGAAAAGTGCACATTTTTTCTAGGACTATAAGAAAGGAAATATATTCAGTGTCTAGCAAAGTACCTCATGCATAGTAGCTGCTTACTCCCCTAATCATGTCCTGGAATGTAGCCTGGGAGCAATTAGGTAATTAGGAATGGATGCTGTGCCCTGAGCAGGTGGGCTCAAGACAATCTTGACCATGACAAGTAATATGTCACCAGGGTCAGAAAGTTCCCTAGTCTTCTGAGTCTGTAGAGTGAGTCTTCAAAAATTGTGTTCTTTGCAGAAGGGAAACAGATAATAGCTCCTTGCCAAATTTGCTATTGGGTTTGGATCTTATATGTGTAAGAGGTTGTTGGGAATGTAGAGAAAGCTGATTCTATGTCTGTGACCATTTTTCTCCTAGGGCTGGGGTTGAGGGCAGCCTTTGAACCACGATGACTTCTAGGATTGTCCTCAAAAGAGATGACGTGCTTGTATATATACACATATTGACATATCCATGCAAGCTTGGGCTTTCCTGCTGAGGGCTTTCCTCAATCTCTGTTCCAATGATTCTTTCTGAAGATTCCCGGTTCACAAAAATGTGATGTGCCCAAGCTATGGAATTAGACATATGTGCACTGAGATGCCATTATGTCACAAAGTTGTAATAATAAATAAGTGAAATGGGGAATGTGAAGGTCATAAACTGAGACATTATACAAACATTAATCAAATATAGTTAACCAAATTCTACCCATAAATTTGGGGCCAGATTAAAAATCCTGCTTTTTCAAGCCTTCCTGTTGACTCCCAAACATAATGATATTACCCTTCTCAGAATTTCTACTACCCAATATACACTTTCTAGCAATTGGCTTTTTTTTTTTTTATGTATTTTACATCTATTACTTTGTCTTCCCTAAGCTGTCCCTTAGCTCATTTTTAAGGAGAGAGATGTCATTTCCTACCTGGGCGCATCCCTCCTACCCCATTTCTAAACAATACTTGGCTCTTTTAAGAGTTCTATAAGCATGTAGTTAATTGCATTTAACATTTAAATTACTTTGAAGTCCAAACTTTTAGAACAGCATGTCAGGCCCAGCATACTTTTCCAGCACATTACTCACAGCTCTTACAGTCAGTGCTTCGGTCACAAATAAAGAGGCACCATCCCCTGGGCGCCATGCCCTTCATGCCCAATGCTTTTGTTCATGCTATTCATTTTTCCTGGAAGATTTTTACCAACCTTTCCACTTTTAAACTCTTACTCTGTCAAGGCCCAGATCAAATATTACCTCCTTTGCACACCTTTTGCTGATTCTCTTCCAGCAGTATCAGTTGCTCCCACTACATGTGGTTGGTGTGCATATTGATATGCCCATCAATCAAAGCAATTTATGTATCACAATATAGCTATTGCATGCTTATGTTCTCTACTAAACTCTGACAGCCATGAGAACATACACCACAGACTTTTTGCATTTTTTTCTCATATTTGCCTCACATAATAGACACTCATCTATATCTGTTGAACTGACTTGATTTGATTTTCCACTCTGGACTTAAAAAAACTTGTGATGAATATTGTGCAGAAATGCATTAGCATTTGGATGCTGACATCTTATCCTTTCTGACTGCTAAGTATCTGTCACTCTCCCCAATTTAAGCTCACATCTGGCTAATCTTTAGTTTGATTTATCAGATTGCTTCTCAACCAGATGCATGGCAACCAGCTGGAAGACCCTATCAGTTTGACTGTTCCGTAGTCCCATCTAAACCTGTCAGTTCAGGTGCCCTTTGAATTACAAATACTAAACCCAATCCTGTTTAAGAATCTCAGACTATAATCACAGCTGAGAAGTGCTAAAGCTCCTTATTTTTGACATACATATGGATACAGCTGGTTTCTTTAGGAATTGAGCTAATAAAAAAGTGAAATGCATGATCTATGAAATCAGAAGGATGTGAGTTCATACTTTATCTCTGGCATTTGTTACGTTTTTGACATTGGGAAAATTACTTATCCTCTGTGCTTCAGTTTTCTCTTCTGTAAAATGGGGAATAAAATATGATTGTTGTGAGGATCACATGATAATATTTATCAAGTGCTTAGCACAATCATATTATGAGGGTGAATCACTAGCATTCTTTGAAGCCTACAATATTCTAGGCTTCATGTGAGGGATTGGCATAGATCTGTGCAAGCAAAGATGAATAAAGTAAAAATTTTGCCTCAAAGAACTCAGCCATGTTGGAACAACAGTGAGGTAAATAAAAAGTTACAACTGTGATTTGAGAGAAATGTTGGATTGAGGAGCACAAAGGACAGAGAAATAATCCAACCTAATGAGTTAAGGAAGGCCCTCGACCATGTCGTGATTCAAAGGCCAAGAGAGTACCCATACTATCTGAGTAGCTCTGACTTCCCTAGATATCCTCAACTCCATCAATAGGAGACAAAGGGCCCCCTCACACACACACAAAGAAGTAGGAACACTTCATCCTGGACAGAGGTCAAGAGAGAGCCAAGCACACACCTCTTAGACTCACTAACACAGAGAATGCCACTGCAGCTTTAAGTCTACCAGATCTCATCTTTTTATGCCTTCTGTCCCTGTTATTGCCCGCCAACCCAGGAAGCCCCAGATATACAGGCTACTCCTTACCTCTACACTCAAATCTCCCCAAAGCAGAATCTCCTGTTCCATTCCCACCCTCCACTGAACTTGTGGAATTCAGGATATTCACTGGCAAAATATCTTATATCTTCAAACTCTTCTCTGAATGTCCCTTTCACCTTTTTGCTCTTACAGAAATTTGGTCCCCTCCTGCATCTGGGGACTCTGTTTCCTGTCTAGCCTTTCAAGTAGAGGTAAACTCCATATTCCAGTTGCATGCAAGAGCTGGTTGGAACCTGCTCCTGAGAGCTGGGTATGCATATTTCTTCCCAACTCTGTGTTCAGTAACATCTGATAGTAGCTTGGAGACACCTTGATGTAATTTTTACCTTGGAAATTGGAAAACACTGCAAATCAGGGATATATAGTTTTGGGTGGTGGTTTTGTTCTGTAGAGTGCCAGTTATTAACCATTTAAAGGCACATCACTACCATACTCCATAAAAAATAAAAAATGAACAGCTTTGGACCCTAACCACCCTTTCAGACTTGTCTCATTGTCATTCTTGCCAATATAACTTTTACCTTAAGTCTTAGCTAGTGTAATATACATAAATAGATGATATTCCTAACACTCTGGCCTCATAGCAACTTGACCTGTCTCCTCTCTTGAGATGGTTTCAACCTCCACTCTACCTCAGCCATTTTCTACCTAAATTTCCTTAGATCTGATCATCCATAACTATACTACTTCTATAATTTCAAACATAAACAACTTTTTAAAAATATTTTAATTGACAAATCTTCATACACATACATTCCATACATGATGTATAGTAATAGCTCACAATATCATCACATAGTTGTGTATTTATCGCCATGATCATTTTTTTTAGAATATCTGTATCACTCCAGAAAAAAAAGAAAAAACAGTCATACATACCATACCCCTTACCCCTCCCTCTCACTGACCACTAGTATTTCTATCTACCACATTTATTTTACCCCTTACCCCCTATTACTTATTATTTTTAATCCTTAGTTTTTTACTCATCTGCCCATACCCTGGATAAAAGGAGCGTCAGACACAAGGTTTTCACAATCACACATTAACGCTATAAAAGTTATATCTTTATGTAATCGTCTTCAAGAATCAAGGCTACTGGAACACAGCTCAACAGTTTTAGGTACTTCCCTCCAGCCACTCCAATATGCCATAAGCTAAAAAAGGATCTTTATATAATACATAAGAGTAACCTCCAGGATAATCTCTCAATTCTATTTGAAATCTCTCAGCCATTGAAACTTTATTTTGTCTCATTTTTCTCTTCCTCCTTTTGGTCAAGAAGGCTTTCTTAATCCCTTGATGCTGGGTCCCATCTCATAGCAGGAGTTCTGCCCCACATTGCCAGGGAAATTTACATCTCTGGGAGTCATATCCCACAAGGGGGGTGGACAGTGAGTTCAGCCATTGAGTTGGCTTAGAGAGAGAGGCCACATCTGAGCAACAAAAGAGGTTCTCTGGGGGTGTCTCTCAGGCATAATTTTAAGTAGGCTTAGCCTATCCTTTCCAGGAATAAGTTTCATAAGGGCAAACCTCAAGATTGAGGGCTCAGCCTATTGAATTGGTTGTCCCCACTGCTTGTGAGAACATCAGAAATTCTCCAAATGAGCAAGTTGAATATTTCCTCCTTTCTCCCCAGTCTTCCAAGGGGACTTCACAAATACTTCTTTATTCTTTGTCCAAATTACTCTGGTATATATCAGGCATCCCACTAATCTAAAACCTTACATCCTATTCAAGATTCCATGTACTTATGGTGTTCAACCAAACTGACGATACAAGTTAAATTAGGTAATGCACTACCCAAAATATAAATTTTGCACCAAATAAACATCTTTCCCTTTGGTCTCATACAGAAGTTGAAGTTTTAAAATATGGATGATATCATCCTTTACTCTGTATCCTGTAGTCCTATTCATATCAGCATCCTTCATATCTCTAATGAAGTCTGATCATTTTTTCAACTTTTTAAACAGTTCTTGTATGGGGTACTGCTGACTTTCATAGCTTCGGTGTTCTAACTCTGTGTGCTGGTTTGAAATGATGTATGTATGAAATGATGCTATGATCCTTGGAGAGGGTGGAGCCAAGAAAAAGGTGGTCTCCCCAATATTCCCCAAGGTTGCATTCAGACAGAGGCAGGCCTTTGCATAGGCCCTTGGAATGGGTGGGACTGCTACTTTCTAAAGCCCCAAAGATAAATAGCTCTCAGACTTTGAAATCTTATGGACTGTTTTAGGGTCCAGAGGGTGAAATGTGCTGGTTTGAAATGATGTATATACTGTAGAAAAGCCATGTTTTAATCCCAATCCCATTTTGGAAAAGCAGCTGTTTCCTCTAATCCCTATTTAGCATCGTATGCTTGAAACTGTAATTAGATCATCTCCCTGGAGATATGATTTAATCAAGAGTGGTTGTTAGGCTGGATTAGGTAGAGGCATGTCTCCACCCATTTGGGTGGGTCTTGATTAGTTTCTGGAGTCCTATAAAAGAGGAAACATTTTGGAGAATGAGAGAGTTCAGAAAGAGCAGAGAAGAATGACATACCCATGAGAAACAGAGAAAATAAGCCAGCAACCTTTGGAGATGAAGAAGAAAAACACCTTCCGGGGAGCTTCATGAAACAGGAAGCCAGGAGAGAAAGCTAGCAGATGATGCTCTGTTCGCCATGTGCCCTTCCAGCCAAGAGAGAGAAACCCTGATTGTGTTCACTATGTGCCTTCTCAGATGAGAGAGAAACCCTGAATGTCATTGGCCTTCTTGAACCAAGGTATCATTCCCCGGATGCCTTTGGACATTTCTATAGACCTGTTTTAATTGGGACATCTTCTCGGCCTTAGAACCGTAAACTAGAAACTTATTAAATTCCCCTTTTCAAAAAAGCCATTCTGTTCCTGGTATATTGCATTCCAGCAGCTAGCAAACTAGAACACTCTGAGTCTCAGGTGTTACATAAATACCTGAAGTTTCTGGGAATGATCAGATTATATACAAACAGCTCAGTATCTCAGAATTTAGAAAGAACAGTTACAACTCCTGAATATATGTAACTGCTGTAAGAGCTTACACTTTGGGACCCTTTACGATAGGCCCCAATCTGATAATCCATGCTATGGACTTCAGGTCACTGAGTTTTTATATCCATACTATTGAAGTATGATAATATTTGTCTTTTTGTTCTGGCATTTCACTCAACATACAGTTCTTAAGATTCATATACCTAGTCGCATGCCTCACAACGTCATTCCTTCTTGTAGCTAGCTGCTCAGTAGTCCGTTGTATGTATACACCCTAGCTCCCCCTTCTACTCCTCAGTCATTGTACCCTTAGGCCACCTCCATCCATTGTGGATTGCAAACACTGCCACCATAAACTCCAGTGTGCAAATGTCCATTTTGTCCCCAGACTCAATTCCTCCAGGTATATACTGAGCAAAGGGGTTGCAGGATCATATGACAACCCCACCCCAAGCCTCCTGTGGAACCACACACTGACCTTCAAGGGGCTGCATCTCTGTTTCCCTACTGACAGCGAATAGATACATTTCTTTCTGCACATTTTCTCTAGCACTTGTTTCTCTCTGTTCATTTTTAAACAGTTTTATTTGTACATCATACAATCCAACCTAAGTATAGAGACATGCCTTCGCCACCATAATTTATAGGAAGACATTTCCTTTTCTTCTACAAAGAATCCATACCCCCCACCCCTGCCTGTTGACATTTAGTTTTGGCATAATGCCTTTGTTACGTTCAGTAGAAGCATATTACAATGTTACTGTTTTCTATAGACCCTGCCTTGCATTGATTGTACTTTTTCCTGTACACCATCCATTTTCAACACCTTGCAGAAACATGAACATCTTACTCTCTGACTACCTGATTTCCAGATCGCTTCTTAATATATTCAATGCCTACATTCCTTTGACCTTGCCAGGAGTTTCTATGCTTGATCTAATCTTTTCTTTTCTCTTCCTCACCCTTGAAGTCCTATAATCTCTCCCTACATTGTTTAAATTTCATGATCACCATGTTAATCACTTCTCTGCTCACATTCTCAACTTACTTATCCCCTCATTATTTGCAGAATCACTTGGCAAAGCTCTGTTATATCCAACTCTGGAAGCATTCAATACCTGCACCCAGCAGTTCACTATTGCTCAAGAAAAAAGTTACACCACTGGACTGATTCGCCTCTCTTTAAGACATGATTATGGACTTTAGGTCCTCATGGCAGCCAGACAATCATACTACACATTCCTAGATCCAATTGGAGCAATTCTCCTCCCTCCTATAGCATATTTTTTCCTCTACTTATACTAGACAACTCTCATCAGAAAACATTTTGTTTGCATTTCCTACATATTAAAACAAAAAACCTTTCCTAACCTAGCTTCACTTTCCAATTACTATCCCTGTTCTTAGCTCCCTTTCTATTTAAATTCCTTGAAAGAATTAGCTATAATTATCTCTGATTATTTTCCTCATTTTAAAACTATTCCAAATGGACCTTTAGCCTCGTCATGCCGTCAAAACTTCTTTTATGAATACTACTTATGATATATGTATTTTTTTTTTTTTGCCAATCCAGTGGCCCATTACTCAGTTCTTAACATGAACTATCAGCAACATTTGAAACAGTTAACCACTTCCTCTTCCAGAATAACACCATCATCTCGGTTTTCCTCCTACTTCATTTTTGCTCCTTCTTAGCTTCCATTACTATCTACTCCACTTTTCCCTGACCTCATAAGATTGGAGTACACTGATGCTTAGTCTTTGTTCTTTCTTCTTTAATTGCCCTCAATCCCCATTGTGATCTTCTCTAATCCCATGGCTTTAAAATGGCAATTACTTCAAATTTTGTAGCTTCAGCCCAGGACTCTCCCCTGAACTTCAAACTCATAGAGCTAAAGATCTACACATCTACACTTGGTGTTTGATAGCCACCTCAAAATAAAAATGCCCAAAAATGATCTCCTGCTCTTCCCTTCCCATCTTGGTCTGTAAAAGTGCTTACAACAAAACATTTGTTCCTTTATTTCAATCACACCTACTTCCAATCCATCATAAAATGCTATGGACTTTATCTCCAAAACAGACCAGAACTCAACCACCCAGCTTACTCACCCTCCTTCTTATCTGCAATAATCTTCCCATTGGTTTCTCTACTTCCACCCTTGCCCCCTATATTATTCTTAAATTAGCAGCCAGGATTAGTCTTTTAAAGCATAAATCAGATCTTGCCACATATCTCCAGGAGTTCCCCATTTCCAAAGTCAAAGAGAAAAATCCTTGCTTTGGCATACAATTTGCTTCCCATTCATATCACTTACTTCATGTTTACTATGTTCCCCTTAGAACACTTGGCCCTCCTTGCTATTACAAGAACAAATTGGGCACATGCCCACCTTAAGCCTTTGCAATGGCTGTTTCCTCCATGGAACATTCTTCCCACTATACCTCCTCGCTACTTGCTTCTCTGACTAAAAGGCTATGCTCAAGTGCCATTTTCCTATTTATGAGAAAATATGTTTACCCATCTCCTCCCCCCACCCCATTCACAGCCCCTGGATTGCCCATACCTTGTTCCCTCTCTCTCTTCCTCATTTTGATAGAATTTATGACATTTCAATACACTAGATAATTAACTTATTGATTAAATTTTTGGTCTGTGTCCTCTGACTATAATGTAATCTCCTCAAGGACAAAACGTTTTCTCCCCTTTAATTTGTGTATAATGTTTCCCTAATATCTTTTAGTAAGTATTTGGCATATAGTAGACTCTCAAAATATTGTCCAAATAAAGACCTGAGATAAAAATAAAAGAATGTGTAAGTGTTAATCAGGCAAATGCATATTTCTCCTTTAAGATCCCCATTTTTTTCTTAGCTTCAGGTCCTTTAATATTTAGTGATCTGGCTGGCTATGTCCATCCCATGGCAAAACCCCTGGTAGGAGCTGGAACTCAGAGGTTCTTTTGTCTTGGTTTTTTTTTTTCTTTTTTAATGTTTGTCCAAATTTTGTCATCAAATGTTCTGCCATCTTAAAACGTAAATCATTAAAAAGTACTATCATGATATATTGGATGCAACTTTCATGTATGTGTTGAAGAAGGTGAACTTTGATGGATATTAGTTGATTTACTCATCAATTGGGTATAATATCTACTTTACAATTTCTTTTAGGGATTAAACAGCATGAATAAATTTGTGGCATAAATTGGGCTCTTAGGATGTGATAGAAGTTAGTAAATAAATAACACATATTAGGTGAATGGATGAATGAATGATTTAATCAACATTATAAAATAAGCCCGTTTTATGAACATATAAGGGAACTTCATTGGGAAATAAATAAATTAAATAATTTTTATTAGACTTATTTTAGTTTTTATGTGGAATGAACTAAAAGCAAATGTGTTTCTTGCTATGCTCACCCAGGCAAGCAACATATTTTTGTTATAAGATGACAATATCTGAGTGAAATATGAAAAAAATTGAATTCAACTGATATAAACATCCAATTTAATAGACACAATATAAGAACTATGTGTATGTCCTACAATTGCATATTATTCTATGGTTTTTAGTCCAATCAGTGTCTTATACTATAGTCCAAATGATTTTCTTTTTCTTCTCTTTAATTCATGCCATAAAGGGTAGATTCCATGACATTCCAGAAAATTGAAATATATAACATTGACTAGGAGATACAACAACTTTGAAAGAGTTAGAGGGCATTGCTAAATGCACCCTTCCCCCTTACTTCGAGCACACAGATCTTGACCATTTAGGGATGAAGTTCTTGATAATTACAGAAAAGGTGAAACTGTACTATCTGTACTATTCAGCCTATCGAATTTATTGGGCCCACTTTCAAGCCTGCAACACAAGGTGAGGATCTGAAAATGTCAGCCTTATACATGTTGACCTTCATGATTGACCCTTTTTTAATTTGATTCAAGAGTGTTTCTATCATTTTAATGTAATATTCACTTGTACTATTCAGGTTCATCCTGATACTGAGATCTTTAAAGGGCCCCTGGAAAACAACAGTGCATAAATGTGGATGATTGCCATAAAATACTAAGGAAGCTGAGTGTCTGTCAGAGTGATGAATCCAGGATAACCTCCAAAACAGTCATCATCAAAAATACTTTGAAAGACCAGAAGTTTCAATTCAAAGCAACCCAAGGCAAAGATAAGGGATGACAACCTGGTTAGTTTTTTTTTCTGGTATAAAAAGGGAAGAATAACATATTTGCTGCTATCAGAAGCAAATGGGACCAGAAGTGTGAAAGTTCAGGGGAAAAATCTGTTATACAAATATAAGGAGCACAAAATAAAACAATTATAAAGAAATCACATTTTTTTTGCATGTTAGCCCCCCAAAATACTTGCTAGCTATAGAAAGTATTTTTTCAGAAGCTGAAAAAATTGACCATTTTGACTTCTCAAAGCTTCACAAGTAAGGTAGTGCGCTAAAGAGAACAATGAATGTGCAATCAGACTAATCTACTTAGACTCCTTGTCCTAACATTTCCTAGATGGCTGTGTGATCTTGTGCAAGTGGCTTAACATCTTTATGTTTCATTTTCCTTCTCAATAAAGCAAGGTACATGTAGCATACAAATAACTACATGCACATATATAAATCATTGTATGGTTGTGAGGGTAAATGAGATAATGCATGCAAATGCACCTAGCAGATGGTAAGTGCTCAATAAGTGCTACTAATCTTCTTTGTTTGGGGAAGCAGAGGGAAGCAGCTTAAGTCCAAGCCTCAGTAAAAGAACCATAATTCATAGTCATCAGTGCCGTTTACAGGGTTCTGTCCAGTATGGGTTTCAAAGTTTGGTATCTTGTATTGTAATCCATAACCAGCTTGGGTTGCTAAAATATTAACACTTACTGAGCATTCACTCAGTGCCAGACACTGTTCTAAGTATTTTACATGTATTAACTCCTCTCATTCTCAACTCTATGAAGCAGATTAAATTATATCTCATTTCCAGATGAGGGTAATGAAGCATGGAGAGGCAACAGAACTTGTCAAAGCTCATGGAGTTAGGAAGGGGCATAGCCTGGGCATGAATCATGGCAGCCAGGCTCCAGAACCCACACTTTAATGTCTACACAGCTAGCTAATGCCTTAGCAAGTACAATAGCTTAGATTGGAACACTAGGTAAGAAGACACTAAAACCAAGTGTTCTAGTTTGCTAGCTGTGGGAATGCAACACACCAGAGATGGATTGGCTTTTAATAAAAGGGGATTTATTTTGCTAGTTCTTCAGAGGAAAGGCAGCTAACTTTCCACTGAGGCTCTTTCTTACATGGAAGGCACAGGATGGTCTCTGCTGGTCTTCTCTCCAGGCTCTTGAGTTCCAACAACTTTCCCTGGGGTGACTTCTTTCTCCATCTCCAAAGGCCTGGGCTGAGCTGCAAGTGCTGAGATGAGGAATTCCAAGCTGCTTAGGCTGTGCTACGTTGCATTCTCTCATTTAAGCACTAGCCAATTAAGTCAAAAGTCACTCATTGCAGCAGACACGCCTCCTAGCCGACTGCAGATGTAATTAGCAACAAATGAGGTTCACGTACCATTGGCTTATGTCCACAGCAACAAGACTAGGTATGCTCACCTGGCCAAGTTGACAACTGAATCTAACTAACACATGTCCACCCCTTGTCAACTTGGCAACTTCAAGCATCACCTTAAGCAGGTGCAAAAACTTCTCTTCTTGCTGTGGGCCTGTGAATCTCAAAACAAGTTATCTGATGCCAATATGCAAAGGAGGATAAACACCGGAACCATAGGGAGAAACTGGAAGGAAAACCTGCAGGCAAACACCATTGGATTTCAAAGTCTGAAAGTCATTTATCTGTCGGCTTTAGAAAGTGGCAATCCCACCCTTTCCGAGGGCCTATGCAGTGGCCCGCCTCTTTCCAAATCAACCTCGGGGAACATCGAGGAGACCACCTCTAGGCTCCACTCTCTCCAGGCATCAGGGCCACCCCTGGGCTCTCTGCCATTTCTGGGGCACACGCTCAACCCCTCCACATGGTGGCAGCCAGGCTCTCTCAGTCCCACACGGAGCGTGCTCTACCTTCTCCAAGGCCTGAGGCTACACAACTCTTCCACTGCAACAAGATGAGAGGCTCATCCTCACCCTTCAGGGTAAACTCACCCTCTCCATGTATACAGGTGGGTTCACTCTCCTGGCCGAGGTTTCTTGGCTTCAGACCCAAGCGTCCATGGTTCTCACTCTGCAAACTCCAATCTCTCCCTTTTGTGTCCTCCTTTGTCAAGATTGGCAGTGGTTCCATTTACACCAACAGTCCCTTCACGCACTCCAGGTCTTCTCTATCAATCTCTTCACAGTTCCTCCAAAGTCTTCCCCTTAGCCATTCAAAACACTGTTCCAACAGATCTGGTATTTGCAAACCACAGCAGCACCCCACTCCTGGTACCAACTCTGTTCTAGTTTGCTAGCTGCGGGAATGCAACACACCAGAGACAGACTGGCTTTTAATAAAAGGGGATTTATTTTGCTAGTTCTTCAGAGGAAAGGCAGCTAACTTTCCACTGAGGCTCTTTCTTACATGGAAGGCACAGGATGGTCTCTGCTGGTCTTCTCTCCAGGCTCTTGGGTTCCAACAGCTTTCCCCGGGGTGACTTCTTTCTGCATCTCCAAAGGCCTGAGCTGAGCTGCAAGTGCTGAGATGAGGAATGCCAAGCTGCTTAGGCTGTGCTACGTTGCATTCTCTCATTTAAGCACTAGCCAATTAAGTCAAACATCACTCATTGCAGCAGACACGCCTCCTAGCCGACTGCAGATGTAATTAGCAACAAATGAGGTTCACGTACCATTGGCTTATGTCCACAGCAACAAGACTAGGTATGCTCACCTGGCCAAGTTGACAACTGAATCTAACTAACACATGTCCACCCCTTGTCAACTTGGCAA